>JARDYJ010000005.1:40494908-41094908 GCA_029215755.1 Spea hammondii | reverse complement strand
ATGCAGTGCCAGGGGTTCAGGGACATTGGACCTCTCATTCCAACATTTAAAAGAATCATCTGCATTACATTTGTTAATAGAAACTATGCCATACTGCCATAGTCTAGAAGAGATGTAAAAATATAAAGAAGAGAACTTCATGTGGCATTGTACGTAGAAAGCATTACCTAGTCATCATAATATGTCTATGTCATAAAGTATGTCACGGAAGACTACTCATACTAGGAATATTAAATATATTAAATTATTAATGTATATCTATGATGTAGTAAATAGACTTCTGATGTAAACATCCAATGTGCATGTACTATCCATAGGAGAGATATACTAATGGTATATTTACCAAGAGGACCACATATGCTACGTTATGCATATATGTAGCATATGCTACGAGTATGCATTACTCGTGGTATATAGTATCAGAGCCAGAGTGTAAAATAGGAGTTTTGTGGCTTGTACTATATATATGCAGTGTGTCACCTTGTCCCTATTCATTTACCCTTACATTACAATATAATGCTAGGCACTGTGACTTTAATTTATCCAGAAGTTATTATTAACAACTCTGCAAACAAAAATGCTGTATGAAACCCTTGGGCATTAATGATTTACATAAGATTGATAGTCTTTCTAGCACACTTATGTGTTAATTTACCGATGCAATCAACAAAACCATATGTACGACCTTCTTTTAATTTTCATGATCCACTACTTTATACATTTCTGTAACTATGTCATTGCATTTTCAGAGCAAGTGAAAGTTTAATTTCACCTGTCTTCATTGTAAAATCTCCTCTTAACCATTCTCAATAAGCATACTTGAATCAGAAGGTTTCACTCCTCCATGTTCTTTTGACAGATGCTCTTTCTTTTTGAAGAATACAGGGAGATTTCCTCCAATTTCCAAAAAGCCTGATGAATAATTTCAGGATGATACTTAATGTAGATATGTCCTTTTTTCGAAAGTATGACCTATACATTCTAAGCCTTTCCATCTTTTTTCAAAGAGAATCACATAAGATACTTTTTTTTTCTGAAACATAACAGGGAGAAATATTTCATCTTTCCAGATATAAAGGTCTCCATCTAGTTCATTTTTTCACCTGTCACAAAGGACATTCAGCTTGCAGTGTACAGGTCAGGCACCAATGTATACGTATATACAAAGTTGTACGTTTCCTATAGTATTATGCCTTTCCACTTACATAAACAATCTTTTTTATGTATATGTATAACTTATACCCGGTTTATAATAAGGCTGTTAGGATATATCCCCTAAGCACACCATTGAAGAGGCACACCAGTCTAAAAGATAGAAACTCATTGATGGCCTTGTTCTCATGTGAGAAGATCCAGAGGGCAGGTTGAGAAACTGTAGCCTATAGATTCACACCAGACCTCTTCTCACACTTGCAGCTGCATATAGATTTGTAACCATACGCTTAATGGCCTAAAGTAACTGAACCATACATAGATAGTCTAAAAAAGAATGACAGGTTAGCTATAGCTTCTAAAACACATATATACAACATATTTATAATGGTTCCTTATTTCATTTGGATTAAAAAATAGAACAATATCTCTGTTGTCTGGTATCCTTACAGTTAGAAAACCTTCCTTGCCACTCCACAGACCCCAAAGAGATATAAACAATCTCTAGCACTAGAAGCTCATACCTAGTTCACTAAAAGAATGAGGATGAGCGCATGAATGGTGTGACAACGTCCTACAGGGGATAATGGAGTGATTACAAAGCAAAGTCTGCCTATAGATTGAGAGAAATAATGTGAACTGCCCTTAAAGTACATTTAGTGGTGGAATAATATGAAAAACTTGAAATAAGAACAAAAACTTGAATAAAACAAAAAAATAGATACATGGGTTTCAGTGTTTGATTAAATAATGATTCTTTAAAGCTCCTCTTCAAACTTACCATCTGGTATCCTTTTGGATGCTGGCTTAAAACAAGTATCGTTCTTTTTGTAATCTTTCCTTGAAACGATTAACCGCTTTTTGAACAGCACCGCTGTATCCCAACAACTCCAATGTATTAAAGACATGCCTAAAGCTTACAAAAAGCAGCAATCCTGTGGGTGGTGTGAAGCACTGAATACTTCACTGATTTTCCTGTTTTTAAAAGCTAACATCTTGATTGGAAGCTGGCAGTCAATCAAATGCTCAGTAGACTTTTACAAACAGGTCTGTTTTTGGATAGAGTTTTATATAACCCAGGGTTAAGCCCAAACGATTCTGAAACAACCGTTCAAACACAAATGTCCTCAATGTTTTTTGTTCATTTTATAGTTCCTCTGTAATTGATTTTAGATATAATTATTTATAATTTATTTTAAATATAATTATTTACATTTAAATATTTTGTTTGTTGAACTAATAAAGAAATTAAGTAAAAATACGTAAAGAAATGAACAGAGTAAATTGGCCAAATGGTTCTTATCTACCATCAAATTCTGTTTCTGAAAATTCATTATTGTCTCTTTCTCAATTCAGCCCACTCCTATATATATATATATATATATATATATATATATAAACATGTTTTTTGTATCGAATGAATCTGCCAATACATTTTAGTTTGGCAATGAAGGATATTTACTAAGAAGTCGAGTCCCTGCAACTTTAACTTTCACAAGTTACAGATGAGGGCATACAAATGCATATGGGTGTTTGAAGTCAAAACAGTCTACTATATTTTTGTATTGTTTGTTAAGGTCTTGAACAAACACAATTTCAGGACATGGAAAACATGCTTCGCAAGATCCTTAAATACATATCCTGCACCAATGCTTTGTTGATCATGTTAGTATTTTTTTTTGGCAATTGATTAAAATATTACATTAAGTACTGGAGATGAGCATACTAAACTTTTTTTGTAAATAAACAGAACTCATTTTAAACATTAAATATTGTAACAAAACAAAATGACAATGAAATCTAGATTGTTCAAAGTTAATTGAATAAATAGATCCTGGCTACTTTATTTAGGGAGAGTATGTGTATGCATATCCTAAAAAGATTATTTTACCCGTGGGCCTTTTACTTTAACTGTCATTCAAGCCTTAATTAAAGAAAGGCAGAGATGAATTCAGTAAAAATATGCAACTATATTTCATATGTAAAAATATTTAGCACATAAAATTTAATGGCAAATAAAAAAAAGCGTTCAGCCCATCTAGTCTGCCCGTTATTCTTCTCAGACCTTTGTTAGTCCTTGGTCTTTTCTTATATTTTTCTCACTGTCATAACCTCTACCACTTCTTCTGAGAGATTTTCCTACCTTATTATCACACTTAAAAAACTTCTTTACATTACATCTAAGCCTCTGACACTCTAGTTTTAGATTATGACCTCTTGTTCCAACATTTCTCCTCTCTTGAAATAATTTCCTCCTGTACTTTGTGAAATCACATGCCCTCTCTTCTCCCCTCCAAGCTATACATTGCTGCGCTTAGTCTTTCCTGATAATTTTTATCTTGGCGAAAGTTTCATTCACTTAGTAGACAGTAAACCACAATTGTAAAGCCTAATTAAAGTAAAACTAGGGCATTTATTTGTATGCAAAAAAACTAATCTATCATATTCATTTAGGTGCATACAATGGCTGGAGCGTGCCTTTATTTCCTACCGAGGCAGCAATATTTCATTCTTTAATCCCTAGATCCTACACATACCGCAGCATTCAATCCTTGGTTTCAAACTGGAACAAACCGATTTATAGTGTGTTAGGATTATCAAAAACAAATTATTGATTTGTATTTTATTATCCAACATAAGATAATGTTGAATTCTAAATCTATATATTTATATGTATACAGTATCATGTATTGCTTAACCATTTGTATGCTAGAGTGCTCTATCTAATGCACTCAGAAAGTTACTGACCCAGAGTTCACCACATATGCTGCATTAGTGAAATTGCTTATGGATGGTGATGTAGCTTGGAGCTGTCATTTTCTTGTCTATTGCTCTGAACCAAAATGTATCTATTTGTTCATTCACATTGATGCAGAAAAATATATGACATGTAGGCAATTTAAAATGGCTTTTATACATGGGGCAGGAGTGCTTTTTTTACTTCACCGGGTATCCAATGCTATTGGAAGAAGTAAGCTAATTCCAAGGAGTTTATTGTAGGTTCATACAGAGTGGGTTGAGTATTATACATGTACGGTAGTTAAACATTTGATAGGGCAGTGCAAAATTCACAATTACAAATGTGATCATAAATTAAAGAACAAAGGGGAGAAAAAATCGTATTTGTGATATAGCAAATCCCAGCAGTGAAAAAACTAGTATTTTCTGGATTACACTGTTGCTTGTTCAGAAGCATCCTGGTACCGACAAGACTGCTGGTTTTGCAATCCTTACAGCAGAGGCATAACAATGCTACCCATTATATCAGAGAACTGTTCAAACAGGATCAATCCGGCACTTTCTCTTGGTTATGTGCCCACCTACATCTTATCAGACCACAGTACAATGCCTGTGGTCAGGAGCAAAAGTACAAAAGGTCATGAACGCTCTTAGTTTTTAATACTATATCTGTAACCTTGCATGAGTACAACCAAGTGACTTCTCCCACATTGTTTCTTTTGCCAAATGTCTTTAATGAGCATGCCTCTAATTTTACAATCACGTTTTGATGTACTCACAAAAAAACACTGATTAATTTAATGTTGAGGCATGTGTTAAATATTTTATATTCAGGTTTTTGCATGACAATCCCTCTAGGAGCTCAGAATGTGTCACTGGTGTGAGTGTATTACTCGCCTGGGGTCTATTCGGTAAAAGCAGAGTTGTCAGGAGAGCTGTGGTTTGTAATCATTGCTTTTAGTATACTGTAAGAAGGTCCAACCCCATGGAACGTCTGCTGCATGTAGAGCTTAGCTGTCCCTGTATAATTTTTAGTTAAATCAGCAAGATTTCTTTAGACATTGGATGATGCATTATATAGGAGCAGCTTAGCCCTCCAGAAGATTGCCCATGTTAGTCCAAAATAATGAATAGTGAGGTGAGTTAAACGCACAATTTTCCATTCAACTGTCCCTTTAGTGAATAAACACAATAACATTTTTAAAAATAAAATACAAATTCCTTATCCAATTACATGAATAGCATGGTAAAGAGCTTACACACTTGTGTTGCTGGCCACGTAATATGACCCATGGTAGATGGTCCAGCTACTGCTATGTGGCTGGTGGCTATAGGTCAGTCTATTAGAAAGCTAATGTGTCTAGTGGATAATCTGCCACTAATAAGACCACTTTTTAAACTTTTGCATCAGAATCATAAACCCATAAACTGCTTGCCATATTGGGTCATAGGAATGGTTTTTTTCCCTAAAGAGAGAGAAAGAAGAGGAGGAATTCCAGGGCCTGCTTATGAATGCAGTGATTGTTTTTGAGGTTTCTTAAACCGATGATCTCTGTGGCTCAAGTTACCAAAACACCTTATTTAAAAAAAAATAGGTTGCAATCTATATAATTTCATTGAATGAACTGAAAGCCGTAATATGATTGCTAATTTTGCTGCACTTTATGACATTAGCATATCTTTAAATGTAAAATTGCCGCAACCTTTCATGCATTGTAGTGTTATTTGTGCAATTATCTGAGTATAGCAATCTCCAGTGTGAGTATAGTTTAGTGTGATAATCTGAGATATACACATCATTTAGGTTGCTAGATGGTGTTTTTACGTTCATCATCAGTCTGTACACTTTCTGCTTTTCCCAGAAAAAATTATATCGCTGTTCTATGACCTGTTATTACATTCCTAGAACAGGGTAATTATCAGCAAGGAGAAATGTCAGTGACACTCATGCTTGATACTTCCAGAGACCTGCCTAGGAAACTTTACAACCTTGTCTGAGTAATCTATGGCTCAGTTGCTAAGTAATAAAACTCTTTTCATTTGAAATAGCTTCTTTCCTGTACAATAAAGTACCGCAAAGGGCAACAATCTGTTAGTCTTTTTATCTTTTTAGCTATAAGTAATAATGTTAATATGCTAACTTAAATACGTACTAGCCTCTTTATTTGTATTAAGTATTTATAAGTAATGATATCCTAAAAAATAACATAAAAAAATAGCAAGAGACATGTGAACCAAGGATGCTTTCCTTGAACCTTCTAATGGAGATATTGTACACAAACTTAAGTGCCCCTTTGTCCTCACCGGATGTCCCTCTTTTATAGGAGCTTAGGATGCTTGCTGGGTATGAGTCTACTTCAGCCCTACAAATCACAGGATTGTGTACAAAGTCCATAAAATGTCTTGACAAAACAGATACCCATAATCACACCCTGAAACAGGAATACACCTAATACAACTATTTCAAAATGTTCCCTAAGCAGTTTTGCTTAAAACCGCTTCTCCAGTTCTTCAGGTCAACACTGGAATCCTCCAGGTTGCGGGGTCTTGACATGCACTAGTCCCCGCCCATTTCTCTCTTAAATGGGGAGGTGCCCTACGATGTCCGCAGGAACGCTCACTGACATCAGCGAGAACGCCCACTGACATCAGCAGGAACACCTTTAACATAAGTGGGAACGCCACCCAACGTCAACGGGACAGAAGGATACTCTCAAACCCACCAAATTACCAAACCAAGAAAAGTGGGCCATCGGGGAGGAATGAGGAATTTGTGTCCTAAAGAGGGATATTTATATCCTGAAGTCAGTTATTCAGGCCTATCATCCCTGTCTTCTGGTATAAGTTGTATGTGATAAGATGGATGTCTCATGTGCACTAAAGTATGATAGACACTAAAGGGCCCACACAGACCTTCAGTGCATGGTGACAAACAAACACACAAAATGTAGCCTCAGTCATTAATTGTCCACATTACGCATCTAAAGGCTACGACTAGTGACAGAGAAAAATAAAACAGCACCAAACTTTAAGGGTGTAGACCGTGCGGCCTATATTCAGGTGCGGCCTATATTCGAGCCAATACAGTACCTGAATTCACTTTTTCATCACATAAAATGCTTGAAGGTGAAGGCGTGCATGGTGTGACATATACATGACCAAGTGTCACACAGTATCTGCCACAACATAATGTTCTTTTTGTGGCAGATTGGACTACTGTGAAAATGTCATTGAAGATCATAGCAGAACATAATGTCGCATGACATTATGCAAAGTTTGTTGTATTTTGCAAATTTTGTTTATATCTAGATGTTTTTTGACATACAGGTCTAAATGATTTTCTGCCAGTGAATGAGTAGCATGTCTGTGCACACAGAGTGTATTATCACCAGCCCTAAAACACTAAAGGGATGTACAGCTAGAGAAGGAAACTTTTGATTGACAGTATATGTTTACTGGCAGCTTGGTTGACATTGAAGAAAAACATACTTTAGAAACTTACTTGAGGAATGTCCATTACTGTCCCTACTTCAACATTTTGCTATAGCGTGTTAAGTTTTATAATAGTGAACATTAATTATTTTTCTCTGTTGTGGTAGCAAACACTGGCTGGTACAACAGCTTGTCCTGCACAGAAGAATAGCTTTTCTGAAAAAGATATTGTGTAGAAACCCATCGATCACTGCTGCTTTTATATACAGTTTGTCACCATTGTTCCTCGTGTAGGATTGAACCACATTCACAGTGAAACATTGCAAGTATTCATGGAAAAGACAACGGCTTAAAGTAAACCATTGTTACATAAGAATGTACTTATATACTATGCTGATATCATTTGCTATTTGTTCAGCGTTGTATTCTTCAATTCAGAAGCTGCAGGCTTGGATGCTGTTACGCTGATGCCTGTTGGTTTCATTTTTGTGGCACCTGTTCATAGGTTCTTCTATCCAGTGGGCAATAAAGAGTGTTTGACCAATACTCCATTAGAGTAGAGAAATGGGTGGAGGCCATGGGCAACTATAAGTATTTTTTTTTATATAAGTAGGCCTTAATGAAGCCATAGAACTGTACTCCTGGAAAGATCTCAGGTAGATGTTTCATAGGTGTCTAATTTCTAATAAAATTTTATTTATCATTAGTGTTCCATATTTTTCTGGAAAGCTGATATATTTATATTAGTATGGTTCCACGTGTGCATTTTGCTGTTTGCAGATGAATTCTTCTCTGCAATATGTGTTCCGGAATACTTTAGTTTCTTGACACATCTCATTTAGGTTTCCGTTACTACGATATGTCCTTGTTCTCTGGTGTAAGGACAATTCATCAAAACATGCAAGTTACGTAAAATGCGCTCTAGTTAGTTAAGCTGGGACTCCTTGGGGTCATTTCTTACCAAGCCCCATATCATTCTATGATTTGAAAAGTGCAGTTTTATGTTTCGTACAATATTATGCTTTTAATGTGTTTGTGGTTCTATTAGCGATGAAACAAAAAGGCAGAATATGTTTTATGCTGTCACAATCACCCATTAAGCAGAATAATTATGTGCTAATCCACAATATCTGCTTTCATGCCTAATATACATAAGAGAGGCGTAAAAAGAAATGCATTACAGGTTGTGTATAAAAATAAAAGAGGTTAAAAGGGGTCTATTGATTAGAACATATATTGTTTTTGCTCGGCGACCCTGATTATAAGACAACCCCCCCAAAATCTGAATATTAATTTAGGAAAAAAGAAAAAGCCTGAATATAAGACGACCCTATAGGAAAAAAAGTTTTACTAGTAAATATTAATTCATGTAAACTATTTTTTCATTTTTTAATAAAAGCTATGATTGAGAAAAATAATCTTTGTGTTTTTATTTCCTTTTATTTGCCAACCTTCCCCCCCCCGTTATGCGCATCTGCCCCCAGACTTGCTACTCCCCAGAAATGCCTTATAGAAAACCCCCCTATATGCTGCTTTGCCTCCCTGATATGCCTTATACCTTGCTATATGCCACTCTGCCCCATGACATGCATTTTAACCCCCTATATGCCACTCTGTCTCCAGAAATCCCTTATACCCCTATGGGGGCTACTAATGTCAATGTTAGATCTTTAAGTAGTAAAATACTAAAACAGGTTCTGGATCTAAAAGCCATTTCAAGCAATGCATGCTTGTATGTTAAGGCTTTCTATTTTCTGGAAGTGCTAGTATTAAAACGAATGGGTTGAAAATAAGGTTAAGATCTTATTTATATTGCGTCCATTTCAGTTAAAAGAAGCACATTAGCACCTGTGTCCGCACAGACCATTCTAAGTGGTTGCCTTGATTGTGTGCCCTTATGTCACCTTTCACGGTCCAGGTACTTATTTAATTTAAACCCTCTATGGATGAACTCTAATAGAGGACAAACTCTGATCTGGTGCTTCTGGGAGTTGTTTTTTTTTTAAAGAAAAAAGTTTCTAGCTTTGCTGCCATGGTTTTTGAGTATGTTTTATGGGTCAGGTAATTCCAGCAATACATAACATTGACTTATATGTTCTTTGACTCTTTAAAGAGCAATAATACTTATATTGTAGCTAGAACAAGCTACATCCCTACAGGTGGACAAAGCAATTCTGGAAAATTATTTGTTTTGCCTGTAATTCATGCCACTCTGCTTTGGACAAAATGAAAGTCTATAGATCAAACATATGTCTAGTACAATCTACTTCATATTTCATGATTGTGTTCATATACAGAATTATGTCAATTATGTTCATATAGAGATTTTTCTATACATAGTATTCACTCCAAAGAATAACAATTACTTGCAAGCTGTTGTACATGCTTTCAGATGCAAATGTAGATAAATATATCTGATCGAAAAAGCTATTATCTGGTTCTAACACAAAATATTGTTATTGATGAAACCGAGATGGGGTATTGTGTATCTTGCATACAATATCAGCAAATAACTAGGACTGCAGGTTTATCTGGTATGCTTTTTATGTTTTGTGATTTTTTTCCTTAAAAATAAAGGTGTTTCAAGAATAGACGGGATGCAAAAATTACAGTTTTATTCATGGGGCAATTAATAATAATAATAATAATAATAATAATAATCAAGGGATCACACAACCAGGAAAAGGTGAATAAAAGGCCTCTCCTCCAAGGATCCCAGCTCCATTTACTAGTCAACTTTTGTAGGCTATGGTCATATTATATACCCGATTGAGATTTAGCCTACAGAGTTAGTGGTGCAATCAATTTGGAGCTAAATTAAGAATAGTTGGCAGATGTATTGGGTTCAATTCAACATTGGGTTTTATTCAATGAGAGAAAAATGGACAAATACTAAAACCATACAATAGTATGCTATTCAACTATCACGGCAAATAGCCATGTAACATGTTCTATGTGCTCAACCACAAATACAACCACACATACATAACACCTGACCATTACACCAACCGGGACTTTTATGACATTGCATTCTAAATACATAGACATGAATATGTAGTTATGCTTTGTCCATATATTGTACATATTTACTGCATGTAACTTTGAAACTATAAAATAATTCTATTTTTTAATTTAAAATCAAGTAGGCAAAGCAAACCTCTAGACAGTCAATTGAGATTAAAGTAGTGGAACAATTAGGTTCAATTAAGCTAAATCAGTCATAAAAAATGTCCAGGCCTCTTAGATACAAACTGAAGCTGATGCAAAAACAACCTTTATATATAAACATTTGTAACTTCTACATCATATTTATGTACCTACTGTTTTTGCATGCATGCATGAGTAGCAATTATATATATGTATGTAAATAATATGTACAGTTGAATGTAATAATATACATTTTATTATAATAATAATGACTGCAAAAAAGATAAAAAGATTGTCAGAATTCAGTTGATGTGTATCCCAGATGACATAACTGATTTCCTACTTGACTTTGCAACATTGTAATAAGTTGAGCCATAAAAGTATGTGGTTTTTACTGATACAAATTGACAGAATTCTGCTGGCATGAATCCCAGAAAACAATTACAAAAACTATTACAATGTTGGTGCAGAATTAAAAAGTATTGTATTAATAACTAGTGGTTTGCAGAGAAGGTAGGGAAACATTTAGAGAGTGTGAGAGAGTGATTGAGTGTCATGGGGAGTCTGGGCTCTCATTTGTGGCTTCGTAAGAATTGTAGAATTTAACAAAATTTGGTAAATGTGCTATTCATATGAATCTGAATGCACAAGTCTAATGTTGAGTATTACTTTTATCATTTAGCAGTGTGTTAAATTAGTTTAAACCTATCTACAATTTCTAGATTTTGTTTTGATCGGCTATTTGTTCTTTCATTTGTCTGGACAGCGTGAGATGATGTGTACCCTGCAGTCCTTCACTAATAGTTATTAATATAAAGCTTATATTCAAACTAAAAGCATTCCAGAGTATTCTAAATGGTTTGCTTTGTGCCTGGGGCAAAACACTTTCTGATTGGGAGAAATGCAGGTGTAGATTGCAGCAAAGAATCAGTCTCTTGTAATACACCATGGGCCATGTAGTCCAAATGTTGCTTAGTTAGATTGAACAAAGCAACTTTAGGCAACACTATAAGTACAGCTCCTTAAAGCCTACCACTGCCCTAACCAAATTCACCCAAGACCTTAAACGTCTGTTCCCTAGTTCCGATCCTAGGTGTTTATTTGGTGCAAATCGCCAAATAAATATGGTGCAAACTTGAGAAGAGGCACTAGAGCCCTGCGGTTGAGATACTGATCTTGAATGCACTACACTTTGAAACATGAGGACAAACTTCCAGAGTAAGGAGCTGCACATATCCAGTAAGCCAAAACATAACAAATTACGTGTGATTGGGTTCACAGTACAAGGTTATATATGGTCTGCAGTTCTTGTTGGTGTTTTGCATTCCGCATTGACACTAAATCCTCACTATTATTCTTACCTCAGCTCGTTTCCAATTGGTGGATGCCAGAGGAGCTCCCTGCCGGTGACCAATAGAGTCACTCGTACGGACCTTTAACTCCTGGAGAGAGGAGGCCAATGGTCTCCCCAGGCCAAGTTCCGCGTCAGGAGTTAAAGGTCTGTACGAGTGACCAATAGAGTTGCTCATACGGACCTTTAAAATCCTGGTGCCAAAGCTGCTGTGTAGTGCGTACCGTGTTAACTCCGTATTAACCCCTTCTAAAAAAAATTGGCAAAAAACAAAGAGGAAGTCTAGTAACAGAAGTCACCCTATCTTAGAAAACCAAAAACGTTGCTTTGAGAAAATGATTTAATAAAGATGAACATAAATTGTGTCTCAGTGTGAGACTGTAATGTCATTTAAAGGTCAAGAAATTCTCAAATTCCCAGGCGCAAAACTTCATGAAGTGGTATATGTTACAACAACAAGGTCATCAAAAATCTAAAGTGTGTTTTAGAATTACAACTTAGTACATCTTGCTTTTCTGGTGGTTTTCCATTTCTGACTGACCTCCCTGTGTATTATATTTTGTGTCTCGGGAAAAATATATGCTTTTGGAACACAAAAGAGACATTATGATTGTGGCTCGGTGGGCTGATAGAATCCATTAATTTAACAATTGGGAAAAGAAGATCTGCAGGCTGTTTTGGACAAAGGCCACATTCCTTTCATAGCTTTAGAATTTTTGTCATAGCAAATCCCACCAGTTGTAAACCATAGCCCTTTATGTTTTTCTGCTTAATTCTAGGCAGATCCAAACACAGCTAGAAGTGTACTAAAAAGTAAGGGCGATTTACTTCAGGTTTTGGACCCACGCTGTTTTCATGGGGAGCTATGT
The DNA here is from genome assembly GCA_029215755.1 of Spea hammondii. Classification (NCBI taxonomy): domain Eukaryota; kingdom Metazoa; phylum Chordata; class Amphibia; order Anura; family Pelobatidae; genus Spea; species Spea hammondii. Next base: position 41,082,218 of record JARDYJ010000005.1, on the reverse strand, counting down.
GGGCTGCACCCTTGGTAAATAGCGCTGACAGCCAACCCATCCAGTGCTGAAATTTAAGTGAGTTAAAATTCTGTCAAGATCCAGAACAGGTCACTGACATTATATTATAAATATTATAAATTATAGTATCCATACCCTAAACCAAAAAGTTTTAATTAGAGACACTTCTGAGTTTGCACTTATACCCAAGTTAAACAGACACTTAAACCTATTATATATTCTGCTTACACATGATATGATACTGTTTTGTTTTGATAGATGTTGTTTAATTGGATAATGTTATGATGACATCCATTTTAACCTGTGGATGACCTGTACTTTAATATGTATCCTTTAAAAATGAAAAAAATGAAAAGAATCACAAAGAGGTCTGATCACAGAGAGGTCTCTGCACTCTCTGTGATCAGTTGATTCTAACTATTGACTGGCTGCTTCAAGCAGCCAATCAGTGACAGGAAGGCACTCCAATGGAAATGAATTGGTGCATTTGAGCACTATCCTTGCATGCGGCAAAGGGAGCTCATTAGGCCCCCTGCGCACGATATTTGCATTTTTTTTGCCTAAATTAATATATATATATAGATATACATTTACTCACAAAGTTCATTGCACACCATTCCAAATGTTCAAAAAGCAAAGCAAAATCACTGATGGTTACCAGAGTAACATTCAATGTGTTGGTAAGCCCTCTGAAATCAAGGGGTTAATAGCACATGCTTCTTAAATATCCCGGGTGGCTTTTATGTTAGTCCTACTTTTTCAAAAAAAGCTGTGGAATACATTTTCAGTTGGTTTAGTTGTAAAAGTGTTTGGAGCCATCAAAAGAAAATCACACGAGCACCAGCACTAAAGGTGCCAAAACACTTTTATTTCTGTTTCCATAATAATGGGCTTTAAAATATAGCAACCTTTTAGCAAACACATTGACATTTATACTGGAAGCTGTGACCTCTTATGAGTGTCAGGAAAAAAATGGGGGGCTGAGATGATTCAAGCCTGTCAGTGACACTATAAAAATATTTGGTAGCTGCTAAATCAGTATAGATTGTCACGGATATATATATTGCTGTTGGTTACTTTTACATGACCAAGCCAAGCTGACAGCTTTGATGGCCAGGGATATAAATGGAGCAGGGAAGAACAGCAACTAGGCAAAAAGGCCAGGGAGCAGAGACCAGTTCCAAGTCTGTAGCAACATAGGACGAGTGAGGGTAGGGGAGAATCCTGAGCTTGATCTCGGGAAGGGCTCTCACTCTAACAGACACACCCAGACAATCACACTAACACACAAGCACAGACACTTACACTAACACACACACACAGGCACTCATACTAACATACACATCCAGACACTAACACAACTATTTACACTAACACAACCAGACACACACACACAGACTCTTAAACTAGCACACCCAGGTGCACTACATAAACGCTAGCACACATGCACATACACTAACATACACACACTGATGTACTCAGACACTCACACTAACATAATTAGACATTCAAAAGTAACCCAGGCACCCCCAGACACTTACACTATCAAGCCTAGATATTCACACTAACATACACATCCAGACTCTAACACACCCAGACACACTAGTACGCAGACATTTAACTCTAAGACACATGCTCATACACTAACATACACACTTGACAAAATTAACAGCCCAATAAAATACTGCCTACTTGGCAACCCTATATCTATATATATATATATATATATATATATATATATATATATATATATATATATAGATGAGTTACTTATTCCCTGACCGAAATGCTTTTTGTAAAAATGTTACTTCTCTTTATCTTATTAATATTATGTTCCCTGGGTATATAGTAACATTCAATACTTTGAACCATTTTGCCATGATCCCCTGTTGTGCCCCAGGGGTCACTGTAACATGAGGGGGCAATTAGGTTAAATTCATCTTTGGATTTACTAGACCTCAATATGTGATAAATATCTTATCATTAACTGGGAAGTAAAACTCACATTTAGGATGACACTAAGACAGTCATTAGTGGCTCATCGTGTTGCTTATTAAAGCTGTTGCAAGTAAGAATGCATCGAAAGGGCACAGTGTGAAAGAGGAATGTTAAGAGATTTCTTTCCCTATCCGTGGGGAGCGACTCAGTCCTTCAAAGGGTAGCTGAAGACAAATTACATTAATGTGAAGGGCTCCAGCTGAGAGAATGAAGTCATTCCATTTTTCATTATTACATAACTAAACTCTAAGATAGATTCATATAGAAGTTTGTTATAATAACAAAATATGAACCATTTTCCGGTATCAGCCACAGAAAAGAATAATGCCGTTTAGGACACAAAGGCACATCGCCATTAACTACTGCATTATTAACTAAATGTATAATAGCTATAACTTACATTAGATTGGATTTATCTTAGATTTAATACACATAATGTAATGCCTTGTTTTCTTAAAGGGGGCCTGTCACTTTTCCAAGTTCCTAACTTTTACAGTTCAGCACATCAAATTTACTGATGTTATACTGTTTGCCAATATAAACAATATGTAGGTATTAGAAGTGGCTCATATTGATATACCAAGTGTCTACTTGACATTTGAGTTGCATGATTATACACTTTTATTATACACATTTTTCTCTTTGTTCGTGAAAGCTGGGTGATTCAGCAAGCTTTAGAACAGGGGTAGAGAAGAAAGAGGAAAAGACGGGAAACCCCAGCAAAGGAAAATGTTAAAGTTAGACCTGTAACCCAAAACATGTTTACACTTTGAGAAGATATTTAACCCCTTAATGACAAAGCCCGTACATGCTCAAAATGCATTGTCTTCAATGGGTTTAGGGACCGTCCATTGTCCTTAAAGGGGTTAATAGTTGAACTTAGATTTCATACTATAATAGCTTAGTTATGGAGTTGCCACCACGCTGCAATGTTATGATGCCTGGGAACTCTCTGGTTATCACCAGCAGTCCCCGGGTCTCTGAGTCACTTTTCTCTTTCTCCCTGCCCATTCCCCTTCCTAATCATTTAAAGCTGTCTGACAATAGCCTGGTTAGCCCCACGAATCGCAAAGCCAGTACCCTGGAAGCAGAACTCCAGGTAGCCTAACCTGGGAAGTTCCTAGATATGAATATTATCATATAACCTTGCTTTGGTAATGGTGTATAATGTTTATGTTTTATTATTATGTCATCACGATGTCTCATCTGCTCTGCTTGAATGCTGAAAAGACATTACTTGGACATATCAATAAACTGGAATTTACCAGAACACTGCTCAAGTTAACCAGGCACGTTGCAGGAGTGAGATAGGTAAAGGGCTTATTTATCATTATTGCTTTGCAGATCCATTTCCTGCCCACATTTACCCGTGCATATTAAATTATGCAGTTTTGTCTTGACACATCCAAACCGATTTCCTCTTATTAATTCTACATAAAAATGTTTTTCTACGGGTAGTATCATTAGAAAGGAAATGGAGTATGTCTTTTGGGTTGCCGGAAACCCTAAATTAGATCAATAACATCCTGTTAGCTGCAGTAACACCATGGGCATGTGCCTTTTACAATACTTATAAACATGCACAGAATAAAATTATCCACTTTAAATATTCAGTGTTAATGTTGGGGTCTATTTAGAGTTTGCAGGAGAGTTGCAGATTCAATTTACTAAGCTACCTAATTTTTAAGAGGCAATCCCCAATGAAGTTGCCATATAAAAAGGACTGACCTGGTCCTATCTATAGTCAAATTCGTGAACCTTCAGACATAACCTCACAGATTAGACTATAAATGGCCAGCTCACTCCATCCTGCACTAAACACATACTAACCTTTAAAACTGGCATTAAACTGAGTCTGTTAACGTACCAATAGCGTTAAATGGACATACTTCATTGAAATAAATTGGCATAGCAGAGATATGTCTTTTGGAAAAGAATCAGGGTTCGGATTTAAGCTTAATGATCTATCATTGTTCTAGGCTTCCATGAGAAAACAATACTGGAATGATCGTGCGCCACTGTCAAAACTCAAACTACAGCAAAGTTATAGAAAGATTTTAGGGCTATATCATTTTAATGTGATCGTGTTGAGACCAAGCGCTTTGTAAGAAATATTTCAGTGTGAAAGACTATCCCTTTACAGATATCAAATAAACATCTGTTGTGACATAAATATTCTTTGTGTGATAACACAAATCTATTTTTGTCCAACAAAGAAGAACTGTTGTGATATATTAGTATGCAAGATGCCACATTATGCCTAATGCAGGCAAGAAAAATACAATCCTCTAATTGTCTGTTCTGGCCAAATGTTTCTTATGGTTGTTAGTGTGAAACAGAATGCCACTACTCTGCATTACCCTTTGTGTACCAGGACATTACCATCAGTTACTAAGGGGTTAAGTAGTTAATAATGTATGTTTTGAAACCAAATCGCCAGAATTCAGACCTAACATCCTGATTGAACATGTAAATCTGATAAATACAGAAATATTTGGGATATCAAAGTATATCTCAAAATTACACGGTTTTAAGAGGTCACTTGAGAAACATTCTTTTTGTAGGGTTATTATCTGCTTTCACAAGGAAAGTTCTTTTCCAGCCAATTATCGCTTCTAATAGGATAATTGGCAACAGCCAATTTGCTTCTTGTTTCATCAGTTGTACATCATTTTGGCTGATGGATGCTGTTCCCAGTGAGCTCTTTACTAAATCGTGATGCAGCGTGTCCTTGTGTGCTCGTGCTCTCAGTTTATGTGTTTCCTCGCAGATGCCATAATGTCTACAAACTCAGTAGCAACGTATATTCTTCTTTTTACATGTTAGTTTGTTTATTTCAGTTCAAGTTTCAATTACGAATTAAGAATAAAAAAACAGCCATGGAAAAAAAAAAGAGCACCAGTCGCAAATGTCAATGCCATTGTTGTGTGGCATATATTTGTGGCATATGCTTTTTTTTTTTATGTTCAGCCCCCTCCCCTTAATAAATATCTCACCACTATCACCATGCCCCTACCACCTGAAATGCGTTGCTATTCAACATGCTTATCCCTCTATCAGTTAGCATTTTAAGGGCTCGTACCCCTTCCCAACTAGACACTTACAAATTAGATAATGGCCCTAGGAGCCTGTAATCTATTCTCTATACACACTCTGCAACAGCTGCTGTATAGCCCCCTACTTAATACATGTGGTAAAAGTTTCATAGATACTGTCAATTACTAATTTATGGGTAATTTAAGTTTTTTGTAAAGGGGTTAAATAATCACACACATGCACACCCCCTCATCTTAAAACACCTTCTCCACTCCCGCCTTCCATCCAGGGGGAGTAAAGCAGTGGTACCACAGGGCTTCCTGCTACTTCGATAGACCCCTGGAAAGTTGCTGTAATGCTCTACTTTTCAGCTTTGACCAGATCTTAGTGGTTGGAGCTACAGCTACAACCCATGAAATTATTTTCACAGAAATTATTTTTCAGGACTGTATGGATATTTGTGCCTCTGATCTCTCTTCCACTACCTCCTCTTGGTCTGTGGGTTGCCGTGACATAACCTGATGTTCCTAGACCGTACATCATGCACAGAATGGCAGATTAACACGAGAAGAGCCAGTGCAGACCTGCTCCTGTGCTACACCACCAGTGTCACCCGCATCATGCTCACACACACACACACATACAAGAAAGAAATTGATAATGGGGGATTGGATCTTTGGGACATCTTTCCCCATGCACCTTAGATACACCATTGTACTAAATCATTTTTTGTAAAAGAGGTGAACTCCACAAGTGAATACAGCCTTTTTACATCTTCTAGAAATTGTAACTGTGTTATGAATCCCAGTTTCACGTCTCTTGACTCTGTTCTGTCTAAGTTGTCAACAATAAAATCAAGATATATATTTTGCATTCTGTTTTGATGACAATAACAAGAACAATTTATCTGTTTTTATTCTCCCGGTTCCTGCAGACTTATTTGTTCTTTGTTCCCATGGTTTGTGCTCCGGTGAGACTATATTGCATACATTATTGCTTTTGTAAGAAATTTCTCATTCTATAATACATTTCCGTACAATGTTTTTCAGAACATGCAGATTATTCCCCAGGCCATGTACAAAGAGACTGCTTAATTTCTCAGTAATTTAAATTGTAATTGCCTTTATACTAGTGATGATTCAGACACCTACAGACCTTTGCCCTACAAGGAGTCTGTATTTTGTTTTACGGTTAATCTTACCAGTTTGAGGAACATGAGGTGCTTTCCAGATAGAATGTATATCAACAATAGTGGTAGTAACTTTATGATATGCGGAAAGGAATTCATGTACATAATCAAACTGTTGGAACATAACATTCATTATCTTATTATACGAATATTTTCCTTAACTGGATACCTTAATTACACATAAAAATTTTACTAAATTCACTTATATAGGAATAAAACAAATATTTTCCTAAACCTATGCTTTCCATAGAACCTCTGCTGAAATGAGCATATTCCGCACACTCTGCATAAAGTGGCTAACTGAAGATAGGGAGATGAAGGCATCATTGTTTTCTTTTCACAGCCCTGCATTCACATCTCACACTTATTATTTGCAGCAGATGTGAACCAGAACAATGGCACGTCCTCGAAGGGCACAGCGGTGACTGACTCCACAAGCACAGCAGAGCCCGAGAATGATTGGAAGAAAGCCAACCCAGCTGACTCTGCCTCTCGCCCTCACTTGGTCCGCCTTTTTTCCCGAGATGCACCAGGAAGGGAGGACAACACCTTCAAAGATCGGCCAAGTGAGTCAGATGAGCTTCAAACCATCCAGGAGGACAGTGGAACAGCTTCGGAAGACTCGGATTTGATGGCATCACAGAAACTGTCTCGTGGGCACGGATCAAAGCAAATGGCTTCAGCTAGCACCTCAGACCACTATAAGCATGGCCATGGAAGACACAGGGACTCAGGTCTTCTTGATTCACTGGGCAGGTTCTTTGGAGGTGACAGAGATGTCCGTAGAAAGGGATCAGGAAAGGTGAGCTCTGAGGAATAGGAAAGAAACTAACCACAGTGAAATGTAAAGGGGAAGCTGACAAAATATGTATATTAGGTGGTGTATCTCTGAGATGTGTTAAAACCGCAGTTGTTAAGTCTTAAGGCCTCATACATTAAACACTGGTCTCATGTCCACCATTTGAATCATTGATCAAAAAAGCAACTGCTGTTTCGTGAATAAGGCTCAGAATGTTTTGTCTTGCAGAATTAATTAGCAATGTACAGTTAGTATGTATTGTTTTAATGCAATATAAGTACAGTTAGGCCGTCTCCGCTAGATGTGGCTATGGCAATATTCGTCCTAAACTGGCATAATTATGAAAAATACGAATGTGATTTTTACTGACATGCTTTCTGCATTGTATGTTATATAAAGCATTTGACATTGCTTAATCAGAATGCTTTGATATATATATATATATATATATATATATATATATATATATATATATATAAATATATAAAAACTTTCTGTTAGTCCAGAGTCGTGCAGTGCCTTATATTATGAGGAATTACTAATTTGTGTTTAACAGGTTTGAGTCAAACAGTTCTTGTATCAAAAATATGTCTTTATATGTATAAATCGGTGAGCAAGAGAATGGCAACATTTTAACCCAAACTGGTAACCAAATTGTACTTTGAATACTTTTTTACGAACAATTGCAAGGTTTGCTATATTGTTTTACATTTTCGGTTATTTTTATATTGCCAAAAACCATAAAAAGATGGCAAAATATTAGTAACTACAGTGAATAGTACTTTCAAAGTAGGTTTGCTGTAATCTCTTCCACTGGCAAAAATGACAGAAGTGAAAATGTATTTCTCATCTAAATAAACTGTAGCAATATACTATATAGTGAACTTATAATGTGCTATATTTACAAACCTAATAAATCAGTTAACCTTTTCTGGAATACATATAACAAGAAATACTAAATACTTGAGTTTTCCAGCAGGGAGGTGGAATCAGTACATTTTGGTTTTAACCAGTTTAGTGAACAAAGTTGAACTGATATCATAATGTGTAGGTGCACAATAGGTGCATCAAAGATGGGGTAATGGATGGTCAACATTGGGAAGACTAATGCTTTTAAGAGCTTGGTTACGATAACTATGCTTATTCTACATCTCCAGCGGTTAGTACACTTTATGAAATGGTGCTGTCCATTTTTTTTAGAATTACGTGGGTATTCACGGTTTTGCAGAACTTTTTTTTTCATCTGTATATCTTTTGTAGTCTATAGACATTAAAATGTAATCTGACCTGTAACTGGACCTGTTGAGTGGACATATGGTATAAATAGGTTATGTCAATGTGTTTACATAGTACTGTAGCCAATATTAGAACCTTAGTTTGCCAAATCTGTTTTGGAGCCAGGATGAGATGTATCCGTAGACAACTGTATATGGTGGCAAAGAGTTAGGAGCCATGGCAAATCTGTCTCTGGTTATATTTCCCTAATATTGGTCACCGGCCCTACTATATTGTGGCATGTGGACCTTAATGATTCAATATTTCCAGGTTACCCAGAATTCCTATTTCCTAACTCTAGCACTTGTTCACCATACGCCTGTGTAATGCTCTCCTCAGGGCCGGCCGAAGACTTAACGCCGCCTGGGGCGAAGTTTAAAATGCCACCCCTCGCCGACGCCGGGGGGGGGCCGGCATTATTACCCCACCGGTACTTACCCTTAAACAGTCCTGCGGCGAGTCTCCCTGTGCTGCCACGGTGCCGGCTTGTAATGCTGAGCGCCGGAAATTCACGTCACTTCCGGCGCTCTGCATTACAAGCTGGCACCGAGACCGAACAGGTAAACTCGCCGCAGAGGAGAGAGAGAGGGGCGCCGAGCGGGTAAGCGAAAACCACTCGGTGCCCCTCTCTCTCTCCTCCGCTTAAAAAAAAAACGCTTGGGGCGGCAAAGTGCCGCCCCTTCTGAAGTGCCGCCTGGGGCAATTGCCCCAGTCAGCTCCATTGTAGGGCCGGCCCTGGCTCTCCTTGTCCTACAACCACCTAGTCTCCATATTACCAGTGGAGCCCTAAACATTCCAAGAGATATAATAGATTCTACTTTATATAATCCACACACCCACAGCAAAAAAAAAAAGTAAATCAAAAGCATTATGTGAACAGAGGCTTTGGGATGAATACATTGCTTATTACAAATTAGAATTGACATTCACTTACATGAATAGGTATTTATAACTCTTAAAGCTTTTTTAGTAGCTTTATCCTCAAGTGATCATCAGAGTTACACTGTGTTCTTTTTGTGTAGGAAAGAATACCATATGAGTAGTGCCTGAGAGCTTTTATATACCTAGATAATAGTATAGTTATTTCATAAAAGACAGCTCAACTTTTCTGCCCTTGACATAGTCATTAATGTAGTTGAAAAGTTTGGACCAGGAATCAAGTACTATTCAATAAAATTTCATTACATTAAAATGTTGTTTAATCGCTTAAAGCGAAAAAGATACATAGTTAGTTTTATTTTATTTCACTAAAGTGCTAAATATACAAGTGGTCAACCTTTAGGTCTATCCAATCCCCAGCATTCTCCTAATCTGAGACAAGATTGACAGAGTTTCCAATATAATTAGGTGAATGGGACTCCATTTATTCAATAATTACTGCAGGAAAACTCTTAATGGTTGTTCTATTAAATGTTTAGATAAAATCTGTTACACGGCTATCAAATGTTATTTTCATTAGACCTTTAGTATTCCAATCTGTTTTAATGAAATAAAAATACATTTTCTTTTTTCAATTAAAATTACTGCTGGATGCAACATACATATATACGGGTGCTTGTCTCGGCTAAACTCTCTGCTTTGCTAAGGACTAGATAACTGTATCTTTTGCAACTTTATTACAGTTCCTCCTGAACTATAACTTACTAAATTTAGCAGTCATATTACAGTGTTACTTTTTTATTTGTTAAATTCTACTTTAATACTTGTAAGATAAATGTCTAATGTTTTGTAGAGACAAAAAATATGGAACGTGTTTATTCTTACAGATTTATAATCTTGATGGTTCCTGTATGAATATATTAATTTACAGTGCAACACCATTTCATAACTATGATTTGCGTACATTCTATTAAAGCTAGACCTTGTATTTGTTTCATATAATTTACATGGCACGAATCTAATACACAAATATATATAGTGCTGAATATGGTTTTTTTTTCTCTTAAACATTGTCCATCTATAAAATAATAGTTTCACAGAAATAATATAGAAATCTACTCACCCAATGCCAACATGGTGTTATACATTTTTGATGTTAGGCCAATCAAGGGCCGAGTAGCTTTGCCTTTATTTTTATTTTTAAATCCACTACTAGTTAATTTTTGAATATGCTTCTCCTATACTCCACTGTAATAACTGTTCATGTTATCTTTAAGATGACTATTTGGTACAAACATGGTAAAACTTTTTTTTAAAACATAGAAAGTTATTAATAGTTAATGGGGTCGATTCACGAAAGGGATAGTTGACATCAGAGTTTGGGCAAGAGTTGTGGTTGCAACTCCCTCACTTCACTATTCATGATGAAGGTCCAATCCCAGTGAACTTCTGCTGCAGAAAGAGGTTGACTTACCCCGTATAATGCATAGTTAATTTAGTGAGATTGTTTCAATGTCTACTCACTTATTAAATTGTGTATTAAACAAGGCCTTCTTAGCCTTTCTAGCTGGAGGAACCTGCCAGAATGCTGGCCCTTCAGAATGAATAGTGATGTGAGTGACTTGAAACCACCATTCTCCTGCAAACTCTCCCCTTAGCTAATTGATCTCAGTGTCTGTCAATGCCTTCTGCTTTGTGTATGTCAAGCTGAAATGTATGAGTGATTTACTGTCACCTATTAATAACAACCTATATTTCTTAACTGGTACTTTTTAAAGTCAAATACGGTACTTTTTTAATCCTACATAAATGTCCGTGTTCCAGATGTAGTTTTTCATCAAGCATTGTTATTATTTTATTTAAGTAAATTTATAAAAGTGTGTTAATATTTTTTATCTGTAAGCCCATCATAGCCTATACTTAGTATAAGATGTATCTGAGAACAGCTGAACACAAACTGACAGTATTTACTCAGGAAATTGAAGCCTGTTTGTGATTATCTTAAAGCAATTTCTGTATTTATGTCTGATCTCAGGGCACTTAACTAAATTAATGCATGAATTTAAACAAAAGTACACTATACTGTACACATGCATAGACGAAAGAATTTACACAAGTGCCTGATGGAAAAAATATCCACAATGCCTTTTTTGTGTAGATTCTCTAGAGTCACTGTTGCATTGCTGGACTCTTTTATATGCTTGGTACCATATGTTACACTGCTATAGAATAATTGCTTATCCTTGCACAGATATATTTAGTCGTTTTTTCTCAGCAAGGGTTAATAGGTTGTTCTGTGGTGTTGCATGGTAAATACAGCTTCTTGCTTTAACAAGATGTCCAATAGTTATTTCTTTCCATTTATATCACAGTTGGAACACTCTTAAAACGTATCTTAAAATCATTAATAGGACCTTCTCATGGGGGTAGTGTATAAACTATTGTTTTTTGTAACACTTCTAAACTACCCGTTAAATATTTTTACTGTCCCATTCACATTTTGCAAGAAAGTGAATGAATGAATAAAACTCTGCATTTGTCTTCGGAATAGTATGTTCATGTTTTATTTTTCATTTGATCCCACTGGCTGTTTTACTTACCCTTAGATGGAATTTACTATTGCTAACCTAACATTATATACATTAAAATAATGACTTTATGCTAACTGCCACTCCTATATGCTTAATGTGTATAGAAATGTATGTATAAGATATGTGGTATTGTATGATTTAACAAGATTGTTTGTGTTTTATTTTTGGCTTTGTATGTATTACTACAATAAACTTTAACTGTTTAACGCTGCAAAAATATGTGTACTAATTGGATCATACCATTTCAATTAATTATACTTTTTATAATTTGAAACCCTCACTCAGCTCCGTGTGTTTGCTGTCTTTAACGAAAACTGATATTTAAAACCAAATTCTCAGTTTTTATACTATGAAAGTATGAAAAACCTCTCCATAAAAGAAAAAAAGAAATAACTGTGGGTGTATATCAAACCGAAATAGAGAATAAACATCATCCATCATGGTGCTGTCAGCGAAAATAAAGCAAAAACTTTCATGGGTGATAAAAGCATAATGCCTCTTAAAAGAAATGAATATGTTCTATATAGATAGCATTAATGTGTTCGGTGTATGACAGATTAGTTTGGGGGCTGACGAACAAATATACAAATAAATCAAAATGTCTTTGTACTTTAAATGTTGCTCACTGCGCTGTAAAGAGTAAAAGTAATCTGATTATCTATATTCCCACTGCCAGTTTGAGTTAGAAGGATTTTTTGTTTATTTTTCTTTTAACTATTCTTATAGAATACAAAATAGCCTTGATGTTCATAGATTAGCCCTGGTTTTTTTTGGGGGGGGGGCTTTTTTTTCATTTCAAAGTGTTACTAATTCTAATTTTATATTGATTGAAACAGGATTCTACCGTATTCATAAGTATGCAGATTCACAGAATTTTCTTTACTTTTGGTGCCCGCAACAGTTTATTATATACAAAGCCATATATTCGTTGCAGTTATTGATACCATGGTTACAAAGTAATTGCACTGAATTAGAACAGGTAGGGTCTGCCAAGAAAGGCATCTTGAAACAGACGTTACTCTAAAAAGAATGAGTTTACCTACATTACACTTTGTATATGGCAAAATGTGTGCAGTACTTGGATCCAGTTAATGTTGCTTATTCTTTATATCTTTGAATAATGAAATCTACAAATCTAATGTGTACAATTTTTCTGTGTTTATACTGATATACCCTAAGCTGAACAGAAAATGGTTGAATACTGTGGGGGTGAAGTCTAAGAAGATGAGTAGGTCAGTTAACCTACTAATCTACCATCCTTCGTATATACTTAATATTATACTTCAGATCATTAATATATGCCCTTCAGCTTTAAGAATTGTATTAGTACATTAGAAAAATCCTACTGCACAGCACTACTTAAGACCTTGACACAATCTAAATAAATCATAATAAGCAAGAACTTGTGACTCAGAATCACTTAGAAATACATTACATTAATAGGTTTCACCATCAATATTACTATTGCCTCCTTTATCCAAATCTTGTCCACCAACAAGTTGTATAGTTTTCAAAAAAGCCATAAAACAACTTTACTTTAAACACTTAATCATGTTTAAATATAATTTTTTTATGTTTTATGGCTCAAACTACCTTGTACTGTGAAGTAACAGATAAGAAAATGCATTTTGGCTGCTCAGTTTTTTCATCATCTTTATGGACTTCAGAAAACTGCAATTTCCTATCCCTTCCCACCCATAGAGCCATCACGGAGGCTAGTTTACAACCTACAGTCCTGTCTCAAACAGATGTTGGCAAAAGATTAATTATGTTTTTATTGGTGGATAACCAGGCCTCTCCAGTATATGAAACTCTGGCATACTTCTAAAAAAAATAGTAATTGTAGTAGTTTTATTGAGTCTTAACATCTCTTGGTAGCCATTGTGATATTTTTTATTATGTCCAGTGGTGCCGTGTCCATTCTCCATGGAGCTATGTCTTTTTTTTATATGGTGAATGGAATTCTATTTTGATGACCTGCTGCATGTTACGTCTCTTGGGTTCTAGGACTTGCCAACCCGAGTTTGTCTGAAATGTGATTGATTACTCTCGCCTTATTCTCTGATCTCCCTTGGATACTCTGTTTTTTTACTATTAGCTATTTACATCTGTTGTTTACTTTGTTAGTTGAAAAACTTTTAAAAAAATAATGAATTAATACAAAACTGCAATTTGCATTAAACCTGAACTGCTCATTTCCAAGTTCCAGATCAAAGAAGATAAATTACGGTAAGAAACTCAAAGCAAGCTTGAAGGAAATCATAGATGTCTTCTTGCATCTGAGATCCTGAAAGTGTATGTGAATATACATTTTTTTTTCTATGTTAGCCCAATAAAAGGTATCAACGTCAATAAAAAGATTATTCAGCTTATTTGTCTTGACATGACTGAAAGGGCTGATCAAGGTGTGTCAAGTAGCACTTATACCACTAAGCCTATTTGCATTCATAGTTCTGCAGTACAAGTGAGGGCATCAAGATGTGATGCATTATTATGTCATCAGACGTCTAGGAGATGTGTGCTGAATTACCGTGGCCCTTTGCAATCACTGCCTTCATGCCACCACATGCTAAACAATATTTATTTCTATGGGTCTAACTTTTTATCTTCCTTCAAGTAATGCTTGCTGCATTAAGGCAATATAACATGGTTCTTTTTTCTGGTAAATATGGTGTTTTTTTATAATGCTGCTTCCTACATTTGCAGATAGCGTAGCTTGTAGGATTTATTAATTAATATTCAGGGAAGGTAATGGCCCTTTGTGACCTTCACATTGATACGGAGACTCTATGCAATTAAGTAGAGAGCCTTTTTAACCTTTCTCACATTGTACAAGTAAATTAGAGCATAATTATTTTATTATCTTGATAAAGGCTAAATTGGTCATATACTGCACATAATAAAGCTAAATTAAAGCTTTAAACAGCTCATCTTGGAAAGAGAGATGTTATCTCACTTAATCACAGAATTATATTGTGATTATACCTTCCTGTGCCTACTGAATAGACAGTTTCAGGAGTTATTTGCACTGTTCATTTGAGCTATATTTAAATCTGAATACAAAGGTGAGTTTCCTTTCAGCAATATAGGAAAGAACTTCCACGAATATATCTGATCCCCTTCCAAAATCTGGATGCCAACATTTAAAGCATTTGCTCCAGTGGCTCATCTAAATTTGAATTTCTGCAAATGGGGGTTGAAAATCCATGGTTGCCATTTCCTTCCCTGACAAAACCCAAGATTGTAATTCTGGATCTCCGAAAACAACTAGAATACATTAGCACATATTATCGTCAACATGGTTTGACTTAATACATTTTTCTATGTACAATACAGGCCACAGAAGAGCTTTGACAAGAATTCTTATGATATGTCTATAGAAATTTAACAATGGTAGAAAGCAGAAAAAAACATGTACAGATGGTAAATAAAAAGTATACGAGTGACAGTGCCAACATATAAACAAGAAACAACTAATCTACTGATTTCTTAAGTGATATGCCACTGACTGATTAGTTACCTAGACTACTGTGTTTATTACTACACAGGTAAAATGTTCTCAAAGGAAAAATCATCATCAAACTATTTGCTACACCACATTGCTGTAATGAGCTTCTGTTGTGGCAACATAACATAGTCTCTTATGAAACTATGAGTTATATATATGTATAACATGTCATATGCAGTTTCAACAAAAGTCTAGATTTCAGACTGCTCAGTGAATTTCTTATTATTATTTCTTGCATTGGTAAAAAGCATTTATTTTATTTTTTGTCTCTTAAGCAACGTGTGAGGTTTATCCACCTAGTCCAGCCGGTCTGGAGTATAAACTACTAAAATATGATATGGCTACTACTAAGATGAACATATGTGTAGATGTAGATTAACTGGGTTTGTTGACTAGGAGGTTCTTTGCTTGTGCCATTAAATGATGAGGAATTACATAACTAAATTCATTTTAACCACTTGCACAATTCCTTGCAGGGAACAGAAAGTTTAGAGTCTCGGATGACACATATGTCTCTTCTTCCTCTCCCTGCCTGTCCAGTTTATGGTGATTCACCAGTAAGGGGCTACAGTATTTGTGCCAATAAAGGAACTTACTTGTACATCCAGTAGACCACCATGGGCTTCTGCTCCTGCATACAACCCTGAAATCCTTTTGAGATGAGATGTTCAAACTGCAGACGCACTAATTATAATTGTGTCACAATGTGTGGCAAAGCTAGGTAACATTGGCCTAGATTCGGTTTATTAAACCCACCATTAATGTTTGGGGGCAGAATACACTGACAAGAGAACAATCAGAATAATAAAAAGACATTTGTGCAATGAAAGCGCCAGTCATGTTTTTTCTTAGAATGCCATACAAAGAACATTTCCAGAATGTTTTCTTTAAATCAGTATTTAATTGGTATAGTATATCAGACCCACACATATTCATGTTAAATGGGGTACAAATTATATACTGCATCCATTAATTGAGTTTAGACACATCTACAGATTTCTAGATGTATTTTGTATTGACTGTCCAGAAAAGTGCGTTTCATTGTAGTTTTTTATTATCACTCCTTACCACAACTGAGATTTTGATTTTAGACGGGTCTTTGAATTGCATTGCATTTTTAACCTCTGTTAAAAAAAACCAATTATGGTTTACATGACAATGTATGGTACAAAAATAATTCCTTCTATTTCCAACAGAGCAATATGCCATTTTTTAAACAAATAAAATCTCAAGAAAACTTCAGCAGAATGTACATTCAGGAAACAATATGCTACTGACGGTAAAATATTCGATTTAAAAAGCAAGGAAATATGATTTATTCTTTGTTCCAGTTATATGAGCTAAGGATATTCACCTCCAGGGTGGCCTTTAAAGTAGGTGATGATAATTCTTATTAACATAGGTCTTGCTCTCTTTGAACCAGTCCAAGCCTTTTATCTCTGTAACTCACATCTCAGTTACAAAAGGTGACATTATAACAGCATTCAAAGGGCAGATCTGGCTCAGATACTTCATTCTGCCACTGCAATTTTAATGTTATATGACAATTATGTAAATGTCAGAAATCGGATGCCTTGGTTGAGTTGAAACAGAACATATTACGATACGTCTGAATTGAATTATAATCATTTTGAAATCTACATAACTTTAAACTACATAATGAAACCACATTTATTAGAAGAAAGGAACACTTGGCATACTGTGCTCCACAACCGGTTTTAGTTTCCATCTTTTTCAGCCTTAGGCTTATTTGAGTGGACACTTAATGGCCTAATAATCAGGGTTATTCACTAAAGGAGGGAGTTGTAATAAGAGTTTGCAGTTTCATCTCAATGACTTCCCTTAAGGTTGTGAAGGACCACCCTCAGTGAGCTGCTCCAAGAAAAACTTTGATGGTCCTGTATAAATCATAATTTAATTAGTGAACTCTCTCAAAGGTTACATCACTAATTGAACTATGCCTTATACAGGGTCGGCAAAGCCATTTTTGTGTAGACATTTGCAAGGGATGGCTCTTTAAAAACCATAGAGAATTCAGGGAGTTGAAACCACAGTTCTCCTGCAAACTCACAGTTTAGGCAATACATCCCAGAAAGTTACCCGACTGCATTGTTGCTAATTATTAATAATAGTAATCATCACATCCATTAAAGATATCCAGGTATTAACATCTGCTAATGTACAGCCCTAGTGGGATCAACATTCCAAACCTTGCTGGATCCCTTAAAATCCCTGGCCTTACAAAGTTTATAGGGAAGCTAACAACATTTTTGTAATTACAAGTATCAGATAAAATAAAGTACCGTTTCCTTACAGTTTTAGCTTTAAAATACATATGTTTTTAGAAAGTTGCACATTAGTCATTTCTGTGTGACTATCATTGCTGCCTGTGGTAAACAATAGAATGACTCAGTATTAATCATCCAACCTAATACTCTGACTAATCAAAGTATTTTATTGTACAATCAAGACTTCATTAGCATTGCCATAAAGCATTAGTGAGATGTTTGAGCAGGGAAACTGTTCCAAAATATCAAAGAACAGCTAACAATGACAGCATCTAGGTGTGCAGATAAAAGAAGTTTATTGAAGCAAAATTACATAAAACCACGTATTTGTAAGTGAGTTTTCAGGAAAACACCAGTTTACACACATAGAAATGAACAATTTGAAGACAGATATGATGTCTAAATAGTCTGCCCTAAAGATTCAAACTCTTGTCACTCCAATGGCTTCCTATATGCCTATCCCATGCATGTTTGAATTCCCTCACTTATTTAATAAACTCTAATCTGCATAATCACTTTCGATACTAAATTCAGGAACTACTTCCTTTTCCAATATTTTTTACATTTATTTCATGGAACAGGGCAAGAAATTTGTGATGATAAAATCTAAACTGATATCTTAAATTATAGATGTTACGACATAGTTGTTAATAATTATTCAGATATCAGACCCCATGCACTGGCTGTACAGGTGATGGATAAACATTTTCCCATTTAGTCTTTAAGAGGGTTTTTTTATTGCCAGTGGGTATCTCACAAGTATCAACAAACAACGTAGGAGTTCACCCCTTCCATAACCATAAATATATTAGCAAGTTAGCTACATGTCCCCCCCCCCAGTGAAAGCTGCACTTAACATTATTTGATCTTATTCCAGAGATATTTCAAAAAACACCAAGAACTTTTGTTCTGATTAATGCTGCTTTATGCTGCATTGAAAGAACACCTGATTGAAAGCAGATATACCAACATCACCGGGTCATAGTGATGAGCCCATTTTCAGGTGAAGCTACAATGATTTATTGAGTTATGTTACATTAAGTAACTTGCTTTACTATGTCCTTATTTGATCTTTAAGACACATTAATTCTATGAACAGTCCCACTTGTCATGCATGGAGCTTTTCTGACAGCCCCATGATTATGAATTCACAGCAAAACCATCTGGAATCAGCTTTTGTCGTGAACACAGCGCTGTAAATGTATATTGATGGCTTATAATAAAGCAAAGTGAACTGATGAATTTCTTTAAAAAAAAAAAAAAGAAAAAGAAAGGACAAAGCAGTAAAAATCATCTAGCACATTAATCTCAATGGACTACAGGGCCTACACAAGAGCATTCTGGGACTGTAGTGTAAAGCAACAGATGCATTAGACATTTTAGACTACTGACTATACTGTGATGCTGCGCAAAAACTGAGAACAAATTAATTTTACTTGAATTACTTCTTGCAGATTTGTATTTTATGTTTACAGAAATATAGTTTCACATTCACTTTTTTTCCAAAAAAATGCAAGGTAAGGTGAGGTTATGATAATTGTGCAAAAAATGCATTTAATGGAAATTTACACCTATATGATACAGATAATGTGATAATCTCTAATATGGTAATTTAAGGGTTGATGATCTGCCAATGGAGGACCACAATGACCTGAGACCATCCTCATTATTCTTGGTTCATTAATTCAACCTGGATATCATTTTTATTTAAAGCAGTCTCCAATAAGGTCCCTCAGGGAGTGGGACTATACCTACTGCAGTTAAAGATACATAGAATGTTGCCTTCAGCAACTTAATTTAGGAGAAACTCTTGGCATACTTAGCTGCAGGATGCCCACCAAGTCCAGTCTTCGTTTTGGATTCAATAGACAATATGGATTATGTTGCTGAGCAAATGCTTGCTTGCAAATCCTACTGTTTTCAGTTAATACTCACTTGTTAAACTCTTATAATGAAATATTTAGAGACAAAAACAAAAAAACAAAAGGCTATCTAGAGCAAGGAATTATATTCAACCTAAACAAGGAAAACAAGAACAACTTAACCCTGCTAAAACTTAAATTGCATCAATATATTTTAAAATGCTAACAATTGTCAGTGTCAAAAGCCTCTCAACACTATGGTGAATAAAAATAACAAAGTAGAGAGGGAAAAGCACAAATAAGTTCTACAATGACTAAAACCACATCGAGTTCAGTTGACATCATTAGCAAGCTGATAGGTGGCCTCTTACAGTATTGTCATCTGGTACCATTCCCCTTTGATTTTTGTGTTCACATGAACCTCTAAGTTCCTTCATCAGCTTATTAATATAATTTCATTATATGGTACCAATGATCAGTGTCGGACTGGCGATGGTTATGTGGCCCTGGTATTTTAATGTAGTGGCCATCTGATGACTTCAGTGCATCCGACAGCTGGACATGTGCTGACACATGCTAATTTTTTTCTACTAAAGTAGCGGGGGACAGGCATTTTCAGCTGCTGACAGCATGTTGTAGCACACGGTCTGCTGTTGGAGTGGCCGATCTGGTGAGTATTTGGTGGTGTTGGCCAGCAGCCCATCTGGCAATCGCCTACTGTGCCAAATAACCAGTTTGAGCTAGCCTAGCACACATACAATTCTTTACATCGTGGGCAAGAGCAACAATAAATGAGGTAACGTTTTTTTATAGCCTTCTACATGCAATTTTTCATTGATTTCTCTTTTCCTAGTATTCCCTAGACTTCTACTTTTTGTCGAAAAAACAGATTTTTGTCTTTTTTTTATAGGAGGTGCATGTTTCCAGAGCAGGATACTTATCATCCTCTCCTCAGAGGTCTCCCCAGCGGTCTTCTTCTTACCATGGCCATCATGGCAGATATACTGATGACAACCCAGTTGTCCACTTCTTCAAGAATATAGTAAGTTTTTAGATAAAGTGGGACCCATGGATAGGTTAACTGCCTATACCCAAACACCAATATATGTGACAAGCCCTGTAAAACTCATCAATGCAGTAAAACATATTAATGCCCACTCCTGGTGTGGCATCAATTAATATATTGCTAAATTCTTTATAGTTCATAAAATATTTTTACTTTATTTTAGGTGTCACCCAGGACACCACCTCCAGCTCAACCAAAGGTAAATATTTGTAAACAAAAACATTGATTGTGATTTTTGATGCCTGTAGATTTACACAAACACACATATACCTAGGAACTGTCCAGGGCTGGCATCCATGAGCTATCCCTCCCTTCCAGTAGGCATAGAGGAGATATGTCCTAATTAAGAAGACAGAACCAAATATCACTCTCCTACAGAAATTAGACAATTTTATGTGGAAGCTTGGTAATCAGCTTTGACTTCTAGAGCCAGAGGTTCCCAGGTATGTGTGTATGGCTAGGCAGACAGATGGACAGATATAGATGTGTCTAAATTTTTACTTTTATATGTATGTATTGTATTTTGTTAAACTACTACTGTCTGGTACACATTTCATTGCATTATAATTTCAGAATGACTCCTGTATTGATAATCATCTAATATATCATAAAGAATGAATTAAGGATCAAAGGTTGTAAACTTACCCTAGAGGGTTTAAGGGATCAAATGTGTTAATGAGACATGGCCCTCCTGGTTCATGTTTATACTGCACCTAGAAAGATTTTTCTAATTAGAATTGTATTAGAGAGTATGTGTATTTTTTGTTTTAAAGCTTGGTGCATTTGAATGGTAAGTCCAGTTCTGTAGGTTGATCAAATTAAAATGTGACCTCCTCCACCCATATCAGTGTGTTAATATTTCTGTCTTTTCCATGTGCAGAGAGGATTATCCCTCGCCAGATTTAGCTGGGTAGGTCACCTGAACTGCACCACTGTCAGTCTCTTCTGAGCTGCTGCTGATTTTTATATTCTTTATATTTTCTTCTGCATTCAACCTTTTTTTCCCCGTTTCCTTTTCTTCCTCACAGTAATTTAGTTTGCAGATGTAATTTGGATTGCTATAAAAGCTCTCACACCATTTGCTTTTTAGACTTACAGTCATTAAAGTACCTTCACTTATGCAAATAAATAATGGATAAAACAGTTACTTCTTTAGTATTTGATAATTGTCTTAAAATATATTGTTTAACATTTTGCATGGTAGGCTCTGTTTCTTCTAGGACTCAAAGGGGCCCAGAACAGAAATATATTGTGATTCCCTCTGCATGGCTTTTCTATCACTAAGCAGATGTACTTTGCATGGCTAAATCTATCCTTTAAGTTCTCGTAAAGGTTCAGCTTTTTTTCTCCTGATTTTCTTCGGCTTAAATATTGACTCTGATAATTACTAGCGTGCAGAAAATGAATTTCTTTAAATCTTGTATAGTTTTTTCTTTGCACTTGAAAAGGGAGAGTAATTATACTTTGTTTAGCAGAATAATATGCTACGGGAATATCTGCTGAGAGTTAAAGGTGATTAAGTAAAATTTCCAAACATAGATTTCATATTTTACAGCATTACTTTTGTGAAACTTGTCTATAGCTTATATACGTTTATCTGGGGTTGTATATGGCTAATGTATACCACCATCATTCATAATCACTTCTGCCCTTCCTTATGAATTGTGTCTAAACAACTATTTATGTTGTGTGCAAATGGGACCAACTGAATTGAAAATGGCACAAAATATAACAGATGCTGAATGGCAACTTCCCATTGGAGTCTTAATCTTTTTTACCCTTCTGTGTTCATCACAAAGCTAAAATCATCCCTTAACGCTTAGACTTTTCCATGGGACAAGCTATACATTTTTGAGGGTTCCAGTGAAGATGGTTTTAGATATTTTGGCAGTTTAGTGAATTATTAGGGGCTCTCCTGTAGTGTTGGAACACAAAGTTATAATTTAAGCATGACATTCTAATTGCACCTGTTGGAGAATTTCCGAGTACTTCTATACCTTAGGGTTCCAAAATATCTTTATCGAGCTGCTTGAGAGAAATCAGACACACAGACAGGCGTGTATGTATAATAGGATCGCTGATTTTATTGCATACAAGCACATATATTTATACCCACCTAAAAAGGGGTTGAGGCATAGCAAACATTCCTTAACATTCAGCAGTTTTTATGATTATATGGGCGTATTTGGCATATCCCTTACTTAAGCATAATCAGGTTAAATCATGAGTTCTGTCTTAGATCATGGGTTCCTGTTTTGCTACTTGAAACTCACACATAGACATTCATTTTTAACCCTCTGTACCCGGTGGAAGCTGTAAGGACCTAAGGTCAATAACATATGACTCATATGTAGAATACCAGTATTCTTCCACACACCTTACTCTTAAGACCCATGGAGACTGAAAGGTATTCTAGGGTTGTGGATTCTCTAGTGCTGAGGAACTTGGCCAATGTTTTTATAACTGTGCCTATGCTCTGATTTCCTGAGCTGCCCCTATGGCCAATGCAAGACTTTATTGTGTGTCTGCCTGGTACACGTCTACAAAATGTAGCAAGTGTATTTAGCAAATACATCCCTGTGATTTATCGTCACTGGCCTTAGAATGCCAAAGCTAATTTACTCATAGTCCAGTCCTAATGTTAGAACAAAAATGAAATTAACAAAGAGAATACAGCAAGTAAATGCACCGAGACCGGTCTCACCCATGCCATTCTTATAACATTTTCAGTGGCAGCATTTCACCATTGGCTTCACGCTGCGTACATATGCTGTGTCTGTTCACAGATTAATCAAGAGGAAGATGATGAAATATTTGAACAGCTTGTGCTCAATATGCTGATTATTTGCATAAACATACACGTTTCTTGTAAATATGGGTTGTTTGAAAGCATAACATTTGGAATAAGTACAGGTTTTAGTCTTCGCGCTCCCCTAAATTCAGGAGCCTGATTATCAGTGAGAAAGCAGTGTAATGCTTAACTTTTTAAAATCCATCATACATTTCTATAGAAACATAGAATTCAACCATTCAGCCCATCCAGTCTGCCATTTTTTTCCTATAGCACTAAAGAAAGCTTTCCCATCCCCTGTCATTTAGAAATTATTTTTTAAAGGTAACACTTTTTATTGTGCCAACATTGTGAAATATGTAGCCAGCTAAGCTTTAGGCACCTGTCTTTTCTTCCATTCTTCCTGAAATCTTATTTGATTTTCTACATATTTTTCTATGTTAGGCAAATAAAGGGTATCAACTTCACTTTATTCAAGACACCTTTTCTTGGACCAGTTCAGTTATATACATTTTTCTTAGCTATATGGGCTTGAATGACAAATGAGCCAAAAGAACATAATATCTGTGCAGCCCATTTTAGCCACTCTTTCTGCGAGAGGCCAAGAAACTACTTTAACCTTCACCCTCTTGAGAGGACAAATTGTAGTACATAAAACTTTGATTTTCTGCCCTTTACACATTTATATCGCAGCAATAACCCAAATCATGTTAAGTGCAACAGCGTTTTCTTGTATCACTCTTATAGCTATCCTGGTTTTATTTCCATTTCTTTTTTAGATTTTATAAATTGCAGATATAGCATTATTGAAGAGAGGGAGCCTACTACATATAAATATTTCAGGCTCCGCAGGAACTGGCTGATGCTACTAATTCTAAAATTTTTATCTTAGAGGTTTGCAGTCCTTTATTCTCTTGGTTTTATTGTTAATTTGTTTACAGGGTGCTATTATAAAATACAGATTTTTTCCCCCTTTTGGTCAGGTTTGGTAAGGCCTTTTTTGATTGCATTGATGACAATTATAACATATCTACTTAATCCCATGCAGGGAGGTGAAGGGCAGAAGCCATGTTATGGATCCGGTGCCAGGTATTTCGAGCACCACAAATCATCCTACAAGGGATACAAGGATGCTCATAGAGATGGCCAAGGAACGCTGTCCAGGATCTTTAAACTGGTAATAATATACTGCAATATAATGATTAACTCCACAACTATATACGTTATAAATAATTGAAAACAGTACAGAACAAACTCTTTGATGGTACTTATTTAGTAGACTTCAATGATATCAACAGCAGAACAAAGGCCTGGCAAGAGAAAGTGGTTAGCTTTTACTGAAAGGTCTCAGATATTGGATACATGTTTTATAGACTGAGAAGTTGTGTTGTATGTATGTTACTCTGGACATAAAAGTCTACAGTCATCAAACAAGAGAGTTTGATTAACTCCACAGCACATGGGAATGGGAAATTACCCACTACCATCTTGTACTTGTATTCTTAATTCACAGTAAAGCAAGCTGCAGTGAGAATACATGGTGCTTACTGGGAAACATAGAATTGTTTCCCTCTTGCTTCTAGTACTAGGTAATAATAAAATGACAGAGTATAAATAGTTAAATGAATGACTAATGTTTAAAACATTGACTTAACAATTAAATGTAGATTTAGTATTTATTATCACATTATCAACAAAACCACATTCCACAATGCAGACATTTAAAAAAATTACGGATTCGTCTGATAAACCCAAACAGAAAGAAACTATCTGAAACAGCAAACTGAATCTTACATTTGTTGAAATGTGTCTACATTATAGCATATAAGTAAACAAACTAAAAAACGTTACTTTACTAGTGAAACAAGCAATTGTGATTACAATTAAGTGATACTAAAATAATAAACCTCTGTTACTCTGTTACAATATAATGTTGGCTAATCAGCTATGAATTTAGCAATCTGGAAAGTGTATAAATATAATGCAGATTAAAGAGTACCATTTGGCATTTCTCTGAGCCAATTGCAATTTATTTAGTTACAATTAAAAAAATCAAATATGAGTAAAAAAGCTCCGTAGGATAGCCCTTCAATCTTTTTTTTTTTGTCCCTTGTGCTCCAAGGGGCTGGCAACTATAAATGAGTGTCTAGCATTAGGGATTAAGAGTGGATCAGCAGGGTACTTAATCTAACTCTTTCCCTAAAACTAGCCTCATCTGTGGATAATTCAGTTGCTCAGCTAGATATGCAAATCTTCAACAAAGTTCAACTTGTTCATTTTTTTTCCAAGTAATCTTCAAAGTCTAAACAGCATAGCCGAGGCAGAAGATCACCTTGTTTTTTTCTATTATTCATATTGTACTCTTCCTTGCTCTTCAGAATTTTTTTTTGTTCCTTTTAATCTTTTTTGTGCTAGCTTTTGGATGCATGCAGGGATGATGGTGGCTTTTATCCATTCTATATTGTTATCCCACATGGCTATAGGTTTGTTCTTGTACCTGTTGTTATTCTGTACAGTTGCATGTTACTCCATACAATCGGAAACAAAAAAGGGGTGTCACTAGCTTATAAACCTAAACAATATAAAAGCACAAACCTGTAACAAATACATTTGTTTATAAACCAGTTAGTGACATGCAGAATCAAATGTGTTTTTCATTGGATAACAATGCTTTAAATTCATTGTCCATGGGTGGTGATCTGGCTTCTGCACCCCTGGCCCAGGCTTTGTTTAAAAGCTGTCTAACACAGGAGATATGAGCTACAAGGGATCCATGTATAAGGTGAATTTAGAGGCAAAAATATGTGGTTTTTTTACAATGATTTGCATATACCTACACAGAATTCCTTTCACTGTCTAATCCCATGACATCAGTGCATGTGTGCTATCACACACAGCGCTATAATACACAGCCAGTAGTGTGGCATCAATGGGCATTTCTCACAGTCAAGATAAGAGCCCCTATATATGAGAGCTACAATGAAATTCTAGTGCATATTTTTTAAAGTTATATTTATTGATCATTATATTAATAATATACCGGTAATATGATCTGATGTTGTAATGTATTGTCTAGAAAGCTAGGAAACAATCCTTATCAACAGTATTGATGATAATCCCAGAAAACCTCCTTCTTTTAAGAAACACATCTCTCCTCTCCATGAGATTAGCATGTATTAGAAATACCGCTAGCTCCTAGATTTTGAAAATTGATTTACCAAGACCAATTATGTAACACTAAGGTAGGTAAAAAACCAACAATGTCTTACCAATAAGGTGTTTTTTAAGGAAACATACTTTGACATTGCTTTTGATTGACACCAAATTAATATCAGTTGGATCTTTCAGGGACAATTTACATTTGAAATGTGAAAACTAGAAATTTACTATTGTTAAGTAACTAAATATTGTTTTAAATATTTTATCAGAGTACACAGATTATGTTTTCAATATGTAACAAGTACAGACGGATATGCCATGGTCTGTTCTTGGCAGGGTCTTTAAAGTCTGTCTGTCCAAAGGAATCAGGTGGTGGTAAATCCTCTGTTTGCAGAATTTGGAACATAATAAACCAGAAAGAGGATACTTGGAAAGCAGATGTGAGAACAGCTGTAAACATCTGGAGTTAGCCAACACCAAATGGAAATGCAAATCTAAAATTAATGTAAATGTGAAATAAGCACGGTACACAAATACAATGTGGCAGTAAAAAAAACCTTTGTTTATGTAAATGTAATTTCAATTTAATTTGTAAAAAAAATTGCTTTCTCAGACATTTTTTTAAAATGTTTATTTTAATTAGCAAAATGTCCATTTATTTTTCTTTAATTTGTGTATAACTTAACACCCATACTAATTATGGTATTTTATATTACAATCACTAACAGGGTTTTTTCCCGACAAAATGAAACCTCTACCTGCAAAAACATAAATCATATTGACATTAAAGCTTTTCTGAATCTTTAGAAAAACACATTATAAAGTAGGCTATTTGTATAAACTTTTCTAGAGAGCTTCAGTCAAAACATCATCAATGGATTGAAAAAAACGTACTCTTTCCTAAGCAAATTGTGGAGCTGTGTATCTAAATGTGACATTGCTTCAAAATCGGGCAGAGGTCACTGTCGGCTGTTACAATGATAATTGTACAATTCTGCAGATAATTGATTTTCTTCTGCATCAAAGTTTAATGATGTATATTAAATTCAGGTTAAATGTATTGGAAATCTTACAAATGGGTCCAATGACCTAAAATTTGAATGCAAATTTTTTTTTTTAAATGATTACTGGAATGCATTTTTTTCCTTTATTAAATTAGATCTTACCGTATTCATGTTGATTTCATTATATTCTCCAAAAAAAAAAAAATACAGATGGATACTCTTTTTTATATATTTATATATAACTGCCCTAATAATTTAAATGGTAATATAACATTATACTGTATGTTCTTTTGAGCGCCTTATGTCTTCTGGGGTTCTCATTTTTTTTTTGTTTCTTTCTAATTAACCTTTCAATTTCTCTTGAAATCTCCATTGGCAAATTACTAGAGAGTACCGATTACCACAGTTTTCTGTATTTTATGTTTCTCTGCAACTAATGGTATATTAAAACGCTGCAACAAATAAGCTCCCCACTTGTAGCTTTCCTCTTGATGCAGACAGCCTAAGCATTGTTTTAATGTTAGTGTTTTTGTTAATTTCACACCTGCTTTTAGTATTACTTTTAGTTAACTAAAATGTTATATGTTATTTTTTAAATAATCCCTTGCAGACTCGTTATGCTCTGTGCAGTGTTTCTCGGTAATACCAAGTCTTCCCATGTGCTAGTTGGTTCCATTCCATCTTTTAAAGACATGTGTTCAGTGTAGAACCACCAACTGTGTAATGAAGGGAATACTATTGGTAGCATGTGTATTGGTAGCATGTGTATTGGTAGCATGTGTAACTATGCTTCTACTGTCTGCACACATCACCTAAAAAACTCAGCTCCTAATCATGCAAGGTGATTCAAAGAAAACCTTAACATGTTTGGACCTCAGAGGCTTCTTGAAAAACCTTGAAGACAGAATTTAACCCACATGCTAGATAATGGAGAGCTTACTTTAAAAGTTACATGTACATAAGTACATGACTTATCCTGCAATTTTCTGCAGTGCAGAAGAATGTTGATTTAATCAGCTGTGTTAATAAATGAGTGAAAAAACAAACATGAATGCAAGTAATTTTCTTGCCATTGTTCTTCATAGAGCCAAACAGCTGCCTGTATTATGAAGTTGTTTAGAACATTATTTAATACAGAAAATGCGTTATGGAAATAATTAAGCTATCTCACGCCAAACTTGATTCGTGTCCGGAAATCCTTTAGAACTTGCGATTGCCAGTAGTTCCATCTGGGATAATGTATCTTTTAATATCTGGGGGTTTTGAGAGCATAAATTACTTTCTTGGCAGCCTGAAAAGTGGCTGAATTAATTCCCACTGAGTTCGCCTCTGACATCTCACACATTTCAAGAAAAAAGTTTTGGCAGCCATCTCTGGATGAATGCAAAAGCTAGGAGTGCCACCAGAACGTAATTTAGGCCACCCAGGCAAATGGTCACTGACCACAGGGTCTGTGATACAAATTAATATACTGTATTTTATAAATCAAAGAATAATAAAAAAAACACCATTCACATTAGCTTCGACTTCCAGTACGTGAACAAAACTGTTACAGAAATGTCTGTTTCACTCTTTATCTTGAAAAGACAGACATGTCATGTAAAAATGGCAGTATCCAATGGTTTGCTGCAGTTGGTTTTTGAACATTATTAATTCCATTTGTACTGGACTTGCCCCTTTTTAGGGATGGTACACTTTATACTAAAGCAGGGGTTCACAAGGCTAGTCCTCGAGGGCCACAAACAGGAAAGACATTTTGCCTCTGCTCAAGTTGAGATATCCAAAATTTGTGGTCTGTGTGTGCACCCCCTGGACTAAAGGTAGTTTACTCAGTTCTAATTGTGGATATCTGTCATATTACTTTGTTTCTTTGTGATATTCACCAAAGCTCAATGACAAAAACTATAGTAGCCTGTAAGGGACATTCCTTTTAATGTGACATTGCATACACTTTAACTTGGAAGGCACCAAAACCATAACTGGTTGTGGTTATAGTAACTGTATATTGCAGGGCTCCAATACGAGAGCTTCCATGCAGGATATGTTCTTTTACACATCCCAATTTAAAGGAGTCATCTGATCGCCATAACTAAAGAGTTATGTTTTAGTGGGATATTAGGACTAATGACCAGTTTTTTTTTCTGTTAAAGGGTCTAATGCTTTTCTACTTTTCCCTCTGTATTAAGCATGTGCAACTCATTCTTTATTATGAAAATGTATACAAAAAGGGTCTCAGGTGTACTATGCTATTTCTGTGTAATTCTCACTTCTTGATCTTTTCCTTGCAGGGAGGAAGGGACAGCAGATCATCTTCCCCCATGGCTAGACGCTGAAGTCCTAAAGATGTCTTTACATTTGAAGGAACCCACTCTGTAACCTGAAGTGCCATTACAAATAATACTACTAGTATTTATAACAATGACCTAGATAGAAACACAATCTACTTATCTGTGCATGAGCTGTGCGTGAAAATAGGTTGTAGCAAATCCTATTGGCAGTACCAAATATAAGACTGATAAAAGGGAAGAAAGGACATGGTGGTTTAGCCTGCTGTCTATATTAAATAAAAACAATTAATCAAGATTAAACATGTTGCCATCCTCAATGTTTACTTATTCAAATATTAGCACCACTGTATTCTACAATGCATTACTATCTTATAGCATATGCAATATGTAGGATATTGAGAGCTGTAGCCAGAAAACAGCTGGTAGGCTTTTTTTTTAGCCACTCACACTGATTTTTTTATTCCCGTGGCTTTGGGTTTTATATGTTAAGCTTTTTGCAGTTTAGTTTTGATAACATCCACTCTCTCTCACATGCATGTTTTTCTTTCATATTAGTTAGAGACAGCTTTTGAATAGAGGCTTTGGGCTTTTAAGTATGTGAAAAGGGGTTCCATGTAACTATAGTCATTCTAATGCCGGACTATTGGGCACAAAGGGTTTACACACCAGAGTATATAGCACGGTCCTAACCAGACTATGGGAGGAGAGAAATAGTGAGAGAGACTGGGTATTTGAGGAAGTCTATAACCTGAATAGGTTGCACACATGCACTCCTGGGTACTCTGCACAGAGAACACGCTAACTGCATAGCTTTATACACGGGCTAGGGAGTTTGCCCATTATCCATGTCTTATTCACATTACTGAAACACATAAAAAAAAGACCAAGTGATAGATAAACGTACGATGATTAAACCATAGTAGTATTATTTAGATTTGTATTAACTTTTAACTATTATTTACAAATTGAAAAACATTAAGGTCACTGAAAAATACAGGTGCACCAAAAGGCTCCTCTGAATTGCACTGCTTATTTCTTTTCATTACCAAAAAATGTATATTATAATTCCCATTATTTAATTTTTTCCGCTCTTTATTTTTGTGATTTTAAAAGCGTTCTTCTTTGGGTGCAAGCATAGCCATGTTTCCAAATAAAGAAGATGCTATTAATAAAGCATATACTTTTTAATGTCATTTAAAATATGTATTTTATATTTAAACACTAATAACATGCAGTGAGCTTCAAAGTACATCTGAGTGCAGAACTTATATAAAATGTAGAAGCTACATTACCACATGATTAGTGGGGCAAGATATTTTCTCTGCTTAAGTCTATGCAACAGAAATAGTGAACAATATTCATTCTTTGGTGTTATTAAATGTATTCAAATAAAATAATCGAATAAATGAATGTAGTTGTTTGGTTCTTTTTTTTCTTCTAAATTGTACACACACAAATTGTGATCACTATATACAAATATAAATCAAGATGTTCCTGGATGGGAATTCTCAATGGCAGGGATGGATTGGAGATGACTAGGACAGCTGCATGGTACATTTTTATATTCTCATAGTGTGCACATGCATATATCCAGCTGCCAAAAGCCTACAGGATCCAATATGCTGCTAGAAAGGCACCATCGGTAAGTATGTAGCCCTACCAGCCCATCGGGCATCTGCCTGGGGTTGCGAGACGGCCAGTCCAGTCCTCCCCAGTGCATTTCTTCAAAACTACAAGGCAGACATTTAGTATGCATCCTATACTTCCTGCTTTTAAAACGACTATTAAAAAAAGCATGGAATACGAGTTGTATGAAGTACATTTAATGATTTATGGTGCGTAGGACCACATAAAAATGGTTTCTCCTTCAGCAGAGGAATGGTTACATTCTGTGTGGTGAAGCAATGGTCAAATATTGGGGTACATAGCTTATTTCCTAGGCTTCCCTTTATTTTTTCTGGAACAGTACTTCTGAAGAGGTCAGGTTATTCCATTAAAAATTATGGGATTTGACGGGTTCTAAACATAAAATCCAGATAAGCGAAAATACATTAATAATATACACTCAACAGCTGCTTAAGCAATGGTAAAATATACACAGGTTTATTATTCACTGATATAAAGCTGTTTTCAGATGGCGGAAACCAAAGGGAATTCCTCTTATCCCATATGTGGCAAAACTAATGTACTGGAGACCTAATCTCCATAATGCTATAAAGATTCTAGAGAGAGTTCAGATGACGGCGAGTGGTTTGCAGGATAAAAGGTATCAGGGGAGAAAGGGATTTCAACATATAAAGCTTGGAGGAGAGGAGAGAGTGGGATGTGACAGAAACATTTAAATACTCAAAATAATTTAACAAAGTACAGGAAGGAAGTTTATTTCAAAAGAAGAAAAGTTAGAATAAGAGGTCATTATCTAAAACTAGAGGATCAGAGGCTGAGATGTAATGTAAGGAAGTTTTACACTTTAAAGTGAAGGGCTGATTAAAGATTAACTCTTTATAGCAAGAATAATTGGCAGAGTAGATGGGCCCAATAGTTCTTATCTGCCTTCGAGTTCTAGATTTCTGTGTTAATTGGGTGCTTTCAGCTGACCTTTCTGGGTTAACATCATTTGCATTTGAAATGTATATAACTAAAACATATTCAGCCTTAATATGTAACCATGTTTTCTTTTCCCTGTGGAGACAAAGGCAGAAAACCAGGGATGTATAGAGTTAGTTTACTTTTTGGATCTACATGTATGTAAATGTCTTCCTTTTTACTTTGTTATTGCATAATGTCATGAAATAAAACAAAACTACCCCAAGTATGGTATTTCCCCAAGTATAAGACGCTCCCATGTATAAGACGCACCTTAATTTTGGGGGCCGAAATGTAAAAAAAAATATATTACATAAAGTTATTGTACTGGCTGCCTGGGCATGATATGAGTGTGATTGATGCTAGCTGCTAGCAAGTGTTAGCAATCGCACTCCTATCATGCTCAGGCAGCCAGTACATGCACATCACTTTCAGCCTCCCTATGCCCCCTACACATGGATCCATGCTATCACACACACAGGTAAGCAGCAGGTCCCCTTTCCAGTAAAAAAAAAATTAATTTAAAAAATTACATTTTATGTTTTATGTGCAAGTAACAAATGCAAGAAAATCAACCCCTCATTTGAATTCATTTTGTCCTTGACATAAAACAGTATTAGAAACAATTTTGTTTAATATTTATTCACATTCAGAGTTCATGCACATTCAAAATTTATAAATTGTGTCCATTTGTCAAAGTTTATTTTGTTCTAGTAACCCCAGATTATATATATTCCACTGCTTATCCATTTAGTTAAGCATTGCGTAAAGTGTGGGTGCTATATAAATAAAAGATACTAATAATTTTCTTTTTAATCTGTTATATTTGTATCATCTATTGTTTAGAGCATGTTTAGGTAGACAATTAGGTACAGCTGCCTTATTATTATTATTATTATGCATTTCTGTGTAGGGAATAGAAGCATCATCTTTGACACCCAGACAAAGCTTGACACCAGACAGGAACAGGAAAAGCCAATTATTTTCATAATGGAACAGTTTAGATGGAGCAAGCTCGATGACTGGTAATCAGGGATTCTCATACAGTGAATATAAAAAGTCTACACACCCCTGTTAAAATGGCAGGTTCTTGTGATGTTAAAGAATAAGACAAAGATAAATCATGTCAGAACTTTTTACACCTTTAATGTGACCTATAATGTGAACAATTCAATTTCAAAACAAGCTGAAATGTTGGAGGGGGAATTTGTTTAAAAAACCCCCCAAAACTCTCAATAACCTGGTTGCATAAGTGTGCACACCCTTAAACTAATATTTTGTTGAAGCACCTTTTGATTTTAGAACAACAATCAGTCTTTTTGGGTAGGAGACTATTAGCGTGGCAATATATGCCCATTCTTCTTTGCAAAAGCTCTCAAAATCTGTCAGATTGCGAGGACATCTCCTGTGCACAGCCCTCTTCAGATCACCCCACAGATGTTCAATTGGATTTAGGTCTGGGCTCTGGCTGGGCCATTCCAAAACGTTAAACTTCTTCTGGTGAAGCCATGCTTTTGTGGATTTGTATGTGTGCTTTGGGTCATTGTCGCTCTGAAAGGTGAACTTCCTCTTCATCTTCCTAACGGACATCTGAAGGTTTTGTGCCAAAATTGCCTTGTATTTGGAACTGTTCATAATTCCTTCCACCCTTACTAAGGCCGCGGTTCCAGCTGAAGAAAAACAGCCACAAAGCATGATGCTGCCACCACCATGCTTCACTGTGGGTATGGTGTTCTTTAGGTGATGGGCAGTGTTGTTTTTTCACCAAACATACCTTCTGGAATTATGGCCAAAAAGTTCAACCTTAGTTTCATCAGACCATAACACATTTTCCCACGTGCTTTTGGGGGACTTGATGTTTGTTTTTGCAAACTTCAGCCGGGCTTGGATGTTTTTCTTTGTTAGAAAAGGTTTCCGTCTTGCCACCCTACCCCATAGCCCATTCATATGAAGAACACGGGAGATTGTTGTCAGGTAAATTCTACTAGAACAGCTGAACTTTATTTGTGATTAATCAGAGTCGCTTTAAATGATGGCAGGTGTGTTATGACTTCTATTTAACATGACTTTGAATATGATTGGTTCACTCTGAACACATTCCCAGTTATAAGAGGGTGTGCACACTTATGCAACCAGGTGATTGTGAGTTTTCTTTTCCCGCTCAAAGATTTCTGCTTGTTTTGCAATTGAATTGTTCATGTTATAGGTCACATTAACAGTGGAAAAAGTTCTGACATGATTTATCTTTGACTAATTCTTTTAACAGGGGTGCGTATCCACTGTAGCTGCACAGCAACTATGTCACTGACCTAAGTTCCCTAAGTACCCGAAGGTGAATCCCATCTGGTCAGGAGCTTTATTGACCTTCAGAGCATGTAATCGCTCTTGTATTATGGCCTGTGTCAGCCATAAATATGAGGTAGGAGACACTATGGGCTTCCTTTATTTGTGCAATCCCTGACACTGATTACTCGGGGGAATAAAATGAAGAGAAAATGGAATTGAGGGCCTCTGCTTTCATCTTATCTTCCGTAGCCTATGTGCTTCCTTTGGTTTTCAGTTTTCCTACATTTTATTTCATGCTTTTGCTGTTAATACACTTGAAAAATCATTTTTTCAGTCCCCATTTTAGCTGACTTGATTGCTTTTTAAAAATTCTGACATTTTCTTTGTATTTTAGAAATGATTCCTCTTTCTTAAAGACTTTGCTTTGTTTTTACATTGTTTCTTACCGCTCTGTTAAACCACATTGGTTTATTAATTTTGTACTTATCTGTTGCCTCTTGCAATAATGTTTTAAGGATGGTCCATTTTTCTTCTGTACTTTTATCTGAAAAAACCTGATCCCGGTTATTTGAGTGGAGACCCACAGAGACTAAAATTAGCCTTATTGAAATTAAAAAATGTTCTTCCCCTAGAACACTTTAACCAAGTGCATTTCAAAACATTTGATCATGTTGTTGTGGTCGCTGTTCCTCTCACTGGACATCATTTCTACACGGTTTGTGATCACCAATGATTCATTTCTGGTAGGCTCTTCCACTAATTGAGTCAATCTGTTATCTTTCTTTATACCCAAAACTCCCTTCCCCTTGGAGGAACTACTGGTTCCATTTTTTCAACTTGTTTCTGGATAAACTCTCTCATAAGTATAGTTCTTCCTAGTTGAGAAGCATTTTGTATTTGCATTAACAACTTAATTATGTTATAACACATACAACATATACAATTAAAGTAGTTAATGTTATTATTACATATTACACATAAAAACAACTATACGTAGAAAGATATTATTCTGGTACAATATCCCCTGTTTGTGTATGTACAAGAAATGGCAGTTGCCTGGTCTTGCAGCGTGAGCCAAAAGTTAAGTGACCTAGTAATAAAGGACAAACTGAAACAGATTTGGAAGTTAGTGTAACCTCAATTATCTAAATAATCAGCAATAATTGTTATGCTTTCTGTTCCTGATTGTAAGTCTTAAAGTATAGATTATTTTGCACATTTTATAAAATGGTTGGTGAACGCAAAGTACACAGTGTCAGCCAAGCAATAAATTCTGCTATTTTTAAGCATAGTTATGTGTTAGTAATACCACTTCAGCAATAATCCATGGTCACTAGGGCTTTTAAAGCATTTGCCTCCGCTTAAGTTTTAGTAAAACCTAGAGCTGTCGGACTAAGTCGAATGTACTACTTTCTTTATATGGGATAGCTAATTAGCGGTATGTTGGCTGCAGGTATAATCTAGCAGTTAAATCCTTAGTTAATTCCACCTTGGCTATGCCCTACGGATAGTGAAGTATGTTTGATGTAATCTGAAAGAATCTCATAGCCAGCATCCTAAAACCATACTGCTTTTTCTCAACAGATTATGAAAAGAAATGAGTCTCCTCCATGCTGTCTATTTTCCCAGTAGTTTTGCACATATCCCTTCTGCCCCATAGTTTTAGTTCCAATTTTTTAAAAAAATTCTATATTCCATTATACCATTTATCTATTACCTTCTTATTCACGTTGCTCAGATCTACAGGCTGTAGCTAACAATGCAGCCAACATGGCATCTAAAAAATAAATGCTATTTTGATATGCTATCAAAAGTGGGGGGAAAAAACTAAATTAGAGAGAAGTAGCAAAATAAAAGGAATATATTTTTTACTTGAAAACATTTTTTGTTTAAAACAAACAAACAAACTTGCATTTGGTAACAGTAAGCTATGGCATTATTGATGTTTAAGCGATGTGGAGTGTGTTATGCTATATAAATCAATACATAACAATACTGAATAAAACAATATCTTAACTACCTTTTATCCTCTTGATTATGTTTTATTTTTCAGTACTGACATTAGTGTCAAGAAATAAGCTAAATGATCATCAGTTTTTATGCAAGTGGAAGAGATGAATTTAAACATCATTTATAAGAATATGAAGTTATCAAATTCTCTGATTCACTTTTGTGTAGCTTTGTCCTCAGAACAGGGTTTAAATGGAAACCTGAGATTACAGTTCTACTCTGAGCTGGAGTAACTGATATCTTACCGCCAAACTCCATCTATAGGTCTCTTTTTAATGCATTGTAATAGAATCATTGGATCTTCTATGTTTAAAACCCTTTTTGCATTTTATAAACATGACCTATGATGACTTTTAAGATGATGTTCCTTCTGGCTCCAGTGAGCTATATATTTTAAACTTTAAAGTGTTGACTATCTATTACAACATATTTAAAGACAATGTACAAAACCCAAAATCATGTAAACATACCCAAATTACTAAATCTAGAAAGTGTGAGTCCCTAGGAAAGAAACTTAAGACCCAAGACACAAAGTCATCTCATAAGGGTGGAAAGCACACAATTTTAGCACATGAAATATATTATTTCCCAAGATGGCAAAAAAGATATTGAAGAGCGAAGAAAATCGTCAGAAGCGGCAAGCTTAAAAAAGGAAGAAATATCACATAGATTGTTTTTTTAACCCTTTCATGAGACAAAGACAGTATAACATGTCTTCTCTGGGACATGGCAGTATAGGCAGTGCATGCGTTTATTGCTTACCTTAACCACGATGACTTAGGAAATTGTATAGATCAAGGCAGTTATTCATACGCAGTTTCTGCAGGACAACTGTGGATTGTCATACACTCATCATAGTGCAACTTATTTCGATCAGCCACCGCCAAGGTAGTCTTAAGAGTTATTTTGTTTTGAAATACATCTTATTTATTTGTGACCTCAACTCTTTTCAATTTCTATTTATTTCAAAAACGAAAATGCTGCCCACAGTAGGAAAATTACTAGACTTGGGAGCCAGCAAAGTCTTTGTGTTTGTCTTCTGGGGAAAAAAATCTTCGAAGTCTACGAATATTGGCCCATTCCTGTGTTCATTTTGGCCAAATATACATATACGTTCTTCGTATTTGTTTGTTCTCTGACGGTTTTCTAGCAGGGTTAATACGGGGTAAACACTGTAACAGTTAGCAGCAGCTTTGGCGCAAGGATTTAAAAGATCCTTAAGAGTGACTCTTTTGGTCGCTGGCAGGTCCTGGTGCGATCCTACAGATACTCAATAACCCCTGCTATACTACAAAGAATTAAGGCTAGAGACTTGGGGGGGGGGCAGGGAGATTAGCTAGGAGATATTTACTAAGACGAACATGAAGAAACAAAGATTCTTTTATTCGCCATATTCGTTTATTCGCTATTCGGTTTGAACAATGAAAACACAACATTCGTGTTTATTTTAATGTTTTTCTGAATACGAATACCCAAGTCTAAAAATTACTGAGGTTTCAGAAAAACTGTCACCGGGAGAAATAATTTATTAAACATGGATGTCCTATGAGTAATATATAAATGTTCTACACAGCCTATTTGACATTTGGGTTTCTGCTTCAAAGACTACTTTTATTTGATGCTCTAATTTAGAGTGTTCCAGCATTAAGTAATGAACTGTCAATAATAATAATCTTCTACTGTAAACCTGCAGCTCTTTCAATAGGATCATTGCAAAGCTATTGCCTTTTATTATTAAAAGAGCTAATTAAATACTACCACCTTCTTTGCAAAGCATCTGCAATCTAGTATTGCTTGTTTTTAATTGACATATGCTCCTGAGTGAATGTTCCCTTGAACATGTTAATGTATCAACCTTAGTTGATTTCTCTCTTCATTTAATCCTACAAAGTTTTAGGACTTCTTATTCTTCTTTATGTTGAAAACAGTTCTTAATTACCTTGACTATATGTTTGGGGTCGTTTTAACTGCATATATATATGCACCAGAATGCAGAAATCGAAGCCCCACCTCGCAACTTACAGGACTTAAAGGATCTGCTGCTAACATATTGGTGCTAGATACCACAGCACACCTTCAGAGGTCTAGTGGAGTCCATGCCTCAACAGGTCAGGGCTGTTTTGGTGGCAAACGGGGCACATATGCAATATTAGGCAGGCGGTCATAATGTTATCACTATGGCTATTTCACTAATAAAATAAATGACAAAATATATCAAATAGAAAATTACTTGATTTCTGAACCAGTTTTTGCTAAAAGTACACCTAGCCTTTTTATAGAGGTAAAGACAAATACACCTTCTTTGTGCAAACACCCAACAATTATTTTTTAAAACTGCTTAAATCCCCATGTCTAGTTGAAGGTAAAAAAAGACAGCCTTAGGTGAATATGCATGTACTGTATATCCAGTAATCACTTCATACGCATGCTTGAATACCCAAATCCCCTGCTAGTAAAGCCAGGAGGACGCAGATCAAAGATATTGTTATTACTTTGAATATGAGACTTGGTAGCATGTAATTTAATGAGGAACTGTCACCCCTGAGATTAAACCACATACAACTTGTGGTTTGCACCCAAATTAAATTCATTGGAGTACGAAGTAGCAAGCTCTGTCCAGCCTGCCAAAGATGCACATCAAATCGGACAGTGACATAGAAAGTGCCCAACCTCTGAATACTTTAGTTAGTCTCTGGCCTTATCTTGTATCTAGCTTAGCCTTATGCCTATACCATGCTTGCATAAACGCCTTGACTCTATGAACACTTCTGTTGGAAGGCTATTTAATGCATAAGTAATATTCCATGATATATATAGAATATATTCTCATGATGCGGTATTATTTCTTTATTAAAATGAGCTCCCCTTCCTTCATCAGGTTGATTCCCTTTAAGTATTTAAAAATTTCTATCATATCCCCCTGTCACGTCATCCAGTAGGGAGGAGTCTGGCAACTAAGGTATGTCTTTTTGCTGATGACACAAAGATTAGCAACAGGGTTGATGTTCCTGGAGGGATGGCAAAATGATTTCGTTAAACGGGAAAAACCGGTCAGGGCTGTGTTGCTAATCTTTGTGTCATCAGCAAAAAGACATACCTTTCCATCAAGACTTTCTGCAATTTCACTAATAAAAATATTAATGAGAATGGGTCCAAGTACAGATCCCTGAGGTACTCCACTGGTAACAAGACCTTGCTCTGAATATAATCCATTGACTACAACCCCCTGTTGTCTGTCACTCAGCCTCGGTCTAATCCATTTAACAATATTGGGATCCAAACTCAAAGATGGCAGTTTAAGTCTTCTATGTGAGTTGCAAACGCCTTACTGAAATCTAGATACGCAATGTCTACTGCACCACCTCGATCAATTATTTGAGTCACCCAATTAAAAATAATCAGTAAGATTGATGTTTTTGATCTTGATTTGATGTTCAACAATCCTATCATATAAGGCTCACAGGCCCGTAGTTGTCTCCCTACTACCCATCAACAATGATTTGTTACATAAATCCATTAACGGTTTTGCTGGTACACCATTGAGCTCTTAATAACTTGGGGTGTATAAGGCCGCATCATTAGACAGCTGAAGTAGAACATATTCCTCCATTAACTTACATGTATCAAATGACTCCCCCCCCAACTGTGGTTCCTTTCCTTCATTTTCATCTGTAAAAACAAAAAATATTAATTGAGGCAATCTGCTAGATCTTTATCCTCTTCTTCATACCTTCCTTTTTTTAATGACTGGGCACTTTTCTCTGTGTGTGATTTGGCAACTCTTATAACTTGCTTTGCATCTTTCTGCCTAATTTTATAGATCTGTCTCTCTTTCTCACTTTGGGTTTTTCTGTTTTACTAAATGCTAACGTTTTGCCAGAATAGTAAAAAACTACAGTGATTTCTTTAATTTTCTGTTGCCTTCGATAATTCCACTTTTAAATAACCCCATTTCTCTTGGACTCCATTTAAATGGCCCAGTCTTATAATGACTCCTTTACACATATTTAACATATTTTTTTATGTGGTATGACTCACTGTTTGTATATTAAACCACACAGACTAATGATCACTATATCCCAAACTTTCACAATTATATCAAATATCAAATCTCCATTTGTGAAGGCTAAATCTAATATGGCCTCCTTACAAGTTGGCTCCTCAACTACTTTAGAATATATGTACTCCTGGCACAACTAGCTACCTTGGTTTTTCCAGTTCACATCAGGAAGATTAAAGTTGCCCATGAGTATAACTTCCTGTCATTCAATGTCATTTTAGCTATTTCCTCAATTAATAGATTATGTATCTCTTTTACTTGTCCACGCTTCACTATGTAACTCTTCTACTTGTTTTTTCAGGATCTAAAAACTCAGTACTGGCTTCCCTCTTCCCTTCTCCCCTGCAACCACGTCTTACTGTCACACAACTATGCACCCCTTAGACTGATCTCCTCCCTCACTGCTAGGAGCCCCATCCAAACTCTGCTCAGTGTTTTTTCTTCTTCCATTATTTTCCACTTTATTTTCCTGACCTGATCAAATACAGGATAAAAAATCCTTGCAGACCAAAAGGGAATTCATATAAATTTTTAACAATAAAACCAAAAAACCCCAAAAACTTACCTTAGGGAGAAGCTTACACCCCGTAGGGGGTGGGAAGCTACAGAATTAGTTGCAAGGATTTGCTCCCCAATGCTGTTTGCCGAGCCAGGGCTGGAGCTGACTAGTGGTATTTCATGTGCCGGGGAATATGTTCTGCTGAACATTTCTCCTGCTGAACATTTCTCCTGCACAGAAAACAACATTTGCAAGCGGGATACCATGCAACTTCTCTCAGGAATCTCTCAGCTATCATATGCATTAAAGTGCATATGATGGTTGGAGTGTCCCTTCAATTGAACAATACTGAAACAGTGCTTGTCAAAAGGTATCACAAGACCCGTAGAGAGAAATTTCACGCTATTACAGAAATCGGTTATAGTATACAAGAAATTCTGGGTTTCCACACTCCACAGCCATGCTACAAATGGATGAGATCTTTACCACTTTGTTTTAAATAATAATGGCCTAGGTTCCATATTATTTACCTTCTTTTCCTGCATTCTTACCTACATCATAATATTCAAGTGGTTGTTTGCTGATATTTAAGTCTCACTTTAAATCCTTCCATCTGCTTCATGTATTTAAAGTTTACAAAATCAATGACTAAAACTATCAGCCTCTAGAAATACAAACTATTATTTCGGACAAATAAAGCCACTTACAGAGATCCAAAACAGTTTAGATAGTTTAGAGAAATGCTTCTAAAAATAAACAAAACACACATATATATATATATATATATGTAACTGTAGAGATTTGTTATTTACAAGAAGCCAAAAAAAAAAAATAGCTTATTTGCTGATTCTGACCATGAGTGAAAAATAATTGACAGGCTCTCTAGCATTCACACATTCACACTATATACATTCAGTAAGTTTTTATAATTTTGTCTCATTTGTGCAATCAATACAGTCATTTAGTACACTCAAAAAAGTAAAAAAAGAGACAAATAAGTAAACCACTGAATGTTTTTATATATGTTTAATAAAATAAAGACTGTTCTCCGCAATGCTGCTTACATTTACAAATGTTGCTGGTTTGTACTGTGAAAGAACAATGGATTCACATTTTGTAAACAATATATATTTACAGGATATTAGTAATCTGTTTCAAAAATTGTTGTTGTACAAGCTACTTCATATTATAACCAGGCATTATGAAAAACAATCATATAATAAAAATATCACTAGAGCTCAAGAGGAAATGTTCAATGGAAAGTACTAATTTTATTAAAATTATAGAATTGTACGACGTCTCAGACATCTATAAAGGAACTCTATGAACTTTTCACTCTACTAATTAACATAGGAAGATGGCCCAGCCACCTCTCTCCCAGCTAAGTAACATTAAGTCCTCACACCCTACCATACATTGCTCAAAACGAAAGTCAGCAGTGTTCATGTGACACCAAGTATCCCTCTATTTTTCCATTTTTGGTTTAAGACACTGTTTTCACTTTATTACATTTACAAAAAAAAAATGTTAAAAATAATCAGTCTAACAGATATAGCCTAGTTTATTGCATTAAAATAAATATTTCACTCACCACTGGAACAGGAAACAAAATTCTCGTGATTGTGTGATTAACACATTTGAGATCACTCTTCTTGACATCTTTGACACACATTCAAATGATTTGCTTTCATGATAGGTTTATCTACCCATAACTTTATAATT
Source organism: Spea hammondii (assembly GCA_029215755.1). NCBI lineage: Eukaryota > Metazoa > Chordata > Amphibia > Anura > Pelobatidae > Spea > Spea hammondii. The sequence continues at coordinate 41,039,322 of JARDYJ010000005.1, read as the reverse complement.
TAGTATGCTACAAACCTACTGCATGCTGGCACACACATCCAGCGTCATGATCCCCTATCAGCACCACTGTTCATTTGTGTGTTATGCTGAGAAGAGAAGGATGGAAAGAGAAGGTCATTAAGTAGAAATATACTTAGATCAAAATACTCAGCTGTCGTCTATGTTTTTTTGCTTTAGGAAATGGATCCAAAACATTTTGTGATGAGTTCAGTTGTCAGATTGGTGACTCCTCGGTTAGTATTTTCATTACTTTTTTTAATCAAATGCAGTAAACCTTGCTATATCTGTGACACATAAAATGCCATGAATGGTATAGTTAGGACAGCGTGCTGCACAGATTTCAAAACGTTAACAAGCTGTGAGTGGCAAATTACATTTGTCAGTGGTACCTGAGTATCTGCAGGAAAACGCAATACCGCGCTCATAAGAATTCAGTTACTGCCACTCCACTATTTTCAGATTAAATGGAATCAGAACTAGTTTCATCCAATAGCAAAAGTTGGATGAAACTTTTATATTTTAATTTTGTGCAGGTTATCAGGAATTAAGATTCTGCGTAAACTATCGGAAAACATTTGTTATTCCACATTGCCAATCTCCAGACGACTCCTGGACAACTTCTTCTAAATCTAATGCTTGGCTGATGTCTTCACCTTCACCTTCATCTGGCTGCATGGAGACTTCTTCTATAAGATCTAGAAGAGGAAACAACGCACTCAACTTTGTTTTACTAATGAAAATGTTCAACCCAGAAATCAAACACCATAATGCTTGGAGAGTTTTAAGACTCAACTAAGGAAACAGACAACTTTGGCAGTTTGTGAAAAGTTAATTATTTTTTAAAAACAAGATCACCACTGGCCCTTACGAGCTGGATTTGGATAACATTGTACTAAGAAAAAAGCAGTACCTTACTGTGAAGATGCTAAGAATAAGATTTAAGTTTTTTGAGTTGCTTTTTTATATGTATTACATATAAAGATACAGATAATTTAGTAAGTATTAGGTGACTGTATTGTGATGTTTGTGGCACTTGCTGCTAAAGACATAAACAACATTAATGAAGATTACATTGTATAACACACTAGAATCATTTAGCATTTGTTTTTCTGAAGGATTGAACAGATGTCTTTGCCTTTCTGAATTAACCAGGCAGTATTACACTGATCCATTACAATCTCTCCTGATAATTACGCTTCCAGTAGTTAAAATAAATTATCCTTAGTAATCCCCAGCACAGCTACATACGTACCAGGGTAGGCATGGGTGCGCTTCATGTGAAGCTTCATATTACATTTCTGTGAGAAGGTCATTGAGCAGTAATCACATTTGTAAGGCTTCTCCCCCGTGTGCTTCTTCATATGCACCTGTAGTGCACTCTTTTGGTTGAAAGCTTTCTCACAAAGTGTGCACTGAAATGGACGCTCTCCTGTAAGCACATCATGTACTTGCATTACAGTAACATACAAAAAACATCATATGCAGTTTTCATAGAAATATAAATTCTAAGTGATATAAAACATTTGTACTTATAACCTGTCGTAACAAAACTCAGATATTTGCAATTGCTTATTCACTTCCCGAGACGTTACTTGTTGGGAGCATATGTGAGACAGATGGTCAGTAGTTTATTTAATATGCAGAATACAATAGCAGGGTAAGGATAAGGGCACTAACAGTACCTATTTAACCATCTCACAGGAGACCGGAATGAGAGTAGTCAGAAACAAATAGAGGCCAAAAATGAGGCCAAATTCAGGAAATGGTGGTGTTAGGACCAAGCTAAAGTGGAACCAGGTAATCAAATAGCAGTCGAAAGAAACCAGAATGAAGTAGAATGAAACAATGAAAGAGAATGAACAAAGTAAAAGTTAATGGTTTCTTGATGCACATCACCAATGAACATTAGTAGATCAGTTGCCTCTGTCATCACAGGTCCAGATTTGATGGAACACCATCTACCAGTTTAAGGGTAGGGAGTAAGTCTTCGGTCTAGTAGGTATATGCAGGGTACTGCTAAACAGTACCGTATTTCCCCATGTATAAGACGCACCTTTTTTCCAAAAATTTGGAGCGTAAAAGCAGGGTACGTCTTATACAGTGGTTGTAGATTTTTTTTCCCGCTTACCTCTGTGTTGCTCAGCAGCGTCTCTTGTTCCGTCGAGGAGACACAGAAATCCAGTGGCGTCACGTGAATGTACATCACATTACATGACTCTGCTTCATTCCTGCTCCCCTGGGCAGGACAAGAGAAGTTCACTCAGAGTTTGAGCAACGCAGAGGGAAACAAAGTCTGCGAGCGGCACCGGAAGATCTGCAGTTCAGGTAAGGGTGGGGGAGGGTGTATGAGTCTGCGTTAATGAGGGAATGAATGAATGAATATGTGTGTGTTATAGCATGATGTGTAAGTAGGGGGGACAGGGCACAGGGAGGCTGAAAGTGATGTGCATGTGTTGGCTGCTTGTGCATGATAGGAGTGTGATTGCTAAGGGCAATCACATTCCTATCATGCCCAGGTATAACCAGATTCCAGCACAGCTAACATCACACTCATCCTGGAACCTGTAATTTTCGGGCCCCAAAATTACGGTGCGTCTTATACATGGGACCGTCTTATACATGGGGAATTACGGTACTTGCTGAAGAAACCAATGATAAATGGAATATACACTTATCAGCCATACCATTATAACCACTGAGAGGTGAAGTGAATAACACTGATAATCTTGTTATCATGGCACCTGTCAGTAGGTGGGATATATTAGCCAGCAAGTGAACATTTCATCCTCAAAGTTGATGTGTTAGAAGCACAAAAAGTGGGCAAGAGTAAGAATCTGAGGGACCAAGTGGTCCAAGGAAGGAAAAGCAGTGAACCAGCGACAGAGTCACTGGCGGCCAAGGCTCGATGATGCATGTGCGGGCAAAAGCTGGCTCATATGGTCAAATCCAATAGATGAGCTACTGTAGCTCAAATTGCTGAAACAGTTTATTCTGAGGCCACTGGGAGAGGTTTTTATGCTTAAACCATGTAAGTACTGACACAGGAGATTGAAAGCCTGTCAATTTCCAACTCCTGAGCATTGTTTAAAGTTTGGCCGCATGTGCCTGATGCACCCATGACCAACCACGGACTCTCCCACCTAGGTGTCATTGCAAGGTCTCCACAGAAAACTAGGGGTGACGTCCATGGTGCGTAATTCGCTTTCCAGGTACATGACACAGGTTTTAAACAATATTTTTTTGCTCAAACACAACTATCCCATGGGACATTTTGCTTTTATAAAGCTTGGCAGGTGTTTTGAAAGTTACAATGATACTAAGTTAACTACATCCAACCTAACATAGATAATGTAATAAAGAGCATCTACAATGTAAAACATGACTGAAATGAAAACAGCTGATACAGCTTTAGTTACATGGAAGAAATATTATTTCATGTTGAACTTTACTACTGAATGATATTTAATCAGCAGAAATGTTCTTAGAAGAAATAATCTTTTAGGCTACAGTATATCATTTCAATTTAAAACGAGGTCAGGTGCTAATTAATCATGAAGGCATAACTACATAGTGAGGATCTTTTTGAAGATGCTGTTCTGAAGCTTATGAACAGTGTTAACAGTTCTGCTAATTGATCTTAAACAGTATCAGAGGCAAAATCAACTAGCAATTTCCACTCACTTGTTGTAGTGCCAAGATGTAAGGTTGTGTGCACTTTTAGGAGGTCCGTGACCAAAATATCTTTTTTTATTTTTAATTAATATATTTTATCTGTGTTTTGCTGGTATTTAAGAAATGTCTGTTTGTAGGAGTTTTTCAAACACTTTTACTTTTGGGGAAAACTTATGGTTTCAGCTGTATCATTTTTAGAAAAATGAGTAAAGCAGGAGCATTGTGAACCATTTTACTTGAAAGTAGTTAACTCAGGAGCTCTGAAAACTTTACAAGAAAAATAAAAGTGGTCAAATTGTAATGTTTTTTGCTACGCATCTGCAGGAGAGTGAGAATTTTAGAAATGCCAATTCATTTTATTTGTTATTCACCTTATGCTTTTTGGTCATTGCGTAATAATACCTAATGTAATACTGTCCCAATATGGCAGTATCTCAGATTAATTGAATTTCATATACAGCTAGGCATACAGCTAAATCACTTGCTTATTTTTAAGTACGGGAGATTTCTTCTTTGGCTTCTCATATTATGTGGCAATTATGTGAGAATTATCTACATCTAACATAATACAGCATACATAAACTAGCTCTCACAGAATGCTGAAAACATTTTTGTTTTTCAGTTTAATTATATTTATTAAGAAGATGAAAGCTTGTGGGAATTGATATGATATAAAGCGTGCAGATGTACTCATATAATTAAATTATAATCAACGTTTCTTAGATGTTCTTCAAGAACAGTAGAATGCAATTCGTGTGCACTCTGGAAAATTCTCCTTTAATGAAGAAGGGAAGGTAATTTCTCCTGATTGCACAGCAAAATGGATACTTGAATTTTCCCTGAATAGCCTTTTTGTCATAAGGCCTTCTGAAATAATTGGCACATTCAGCATAATCCTGCGATGCTTTAAAAATTTTAAGACAACAGACTTTTTAAACAGGGTTTCCACGCTAGAGTCAAAGAAGACGAGCATTGATTGATATTTATACAAAACACTCTTATTAGCTAAGCACTTCAGGATCTTGCTTAAAAATGCGGCATACATATCAAGATGTAAAAGTACACGCGATCAACCAGCAGGATTCATAAACAATATGTGCACAAAAGGATGCATTGATAAACCACATTAAACAAAGCTGGTACTTTGTAACTCCACTTCTCAATCACAATGTGCGGTTAAGTGAATTGGAAACTAACAGAACCAGCACAGTCTTTGTGTCTGGGACTCAGCGGACATTACCTGTATGAATACGACTGTGTCTTTCCAGCTGGCTTGGCTTGGCAAACGCTTTATCGCATGTGTCACATTTAAATAATTTCGGCATTTGGGAACTTCGTGAAGGACCGGGCTGGTGTGTCTGCATATGCTCCTGTTGGAATTATAGACACCACATATTAATATACAATAGTTACAGTGGTTATGTTAGGCAGTGTTGAAACATAGAGGAACGTGATTCGAGCCTAATCATAGAATTGCCCCCCTCCTTGTTAAAAAAAGGGTATATGGACAGAGGTGAGTCCAAAATAGTCCTACTGAAAGACTATAAAGAACCTTTCTCTCCTACCTCTATTGCAGAATAAGTTAAAGAGCTCTTGGTATTACTCTTAATATGCATTTGGTACAATAATGTGTCTAGAGACACACCACGATAAGAAAAGTCTCTCTATTCAAACCGGATCTCCAGTAATGGGTGGGCCAGCAGGGGGTGTAGAGCTTCTCCTCGTGACACTGTCTCTTATTGCAACTATTCCCTGTAATTCCTATTTTTCATTATACTAACATAAGGCAGGCATATGGCTTGATGGTGGAAAGGCATTAAAGGTCAAGTCATTTTTCATTATTACTTTTAAGTGAGACGCTCTCTTGAACGCTTTATTGCACAGGTGGCAGACATGAATTCTTTCTTTGCCGTGAGCTTCTTTGTTGTGTTCTGCCAATATGGAGGCTGAAGGAAAGTAATGATTGCATTCAAAACACTGATGTAGTCTGCCATCTTTCTCAGCCTGACTGTTCTTTTCCATGTGGGCATCATCAGAAACCTATTATCAGAAGTAACATATCAGAAACATGTTCAACAGAGATAAAGCTCATAGGCCTAGTACTTTTTTATTTCTTATTTACTGCACTCCATGCTTTATAAAAATTATCACAATCCCGATAATGTAATAGTACTGGACATGACATCGAGCCAGAAGAGTTTTAGGTACTTTGTAGTCAACGGGCTTGATTCAATTCCCAGGGATAAATCAAAGCCATTCAATAACCATTCTCACATAGGTTTGAAACATTAGAAAAATAACAGTAATATCTTTAATTTCTATTAAAAGTAAGGTCCAATATATCTCTATTTTTATACTAAAGCTTTCCAGTGTACTCTCAGAAAAGGCTGCCATTCAAAGCGGAATCTAGCCCAATAAGGGCTTGCATTATTTAAAAGGGGTGAAAAAAGGGAGAAAGAAAACTGTTTTGTATGGAATTTCTATACTTAAATAAAATAAAAGGCTCTATCATGCTGCAAATTCTGCAACAATTGGCTACACCGTCTCTGAAAAAGAAAAAGGTAGTGATCCAAGGCATGTGTTTTGCCTCGCGCACTGTTTAATAGTAAACATTAAACACTGGATATTGGTGATAAGAAGAAAAGAAGATCATTTAAGGGCTCCATTTCTCAACAATTCACAAATAATAATAAAGACGTTTTACTTTTCTAAAATGTGGGTATATATATTATATATATATATATATATATATATATATATATATATATATATATATATATATATATATATATATATACACACACACATATATACATAGTCACTTTTCCAATATGGAAACTTCCGTTGGCCGCTATGATGCCTGTCTAACTGGAAGTGGTAACACAAAACATACAAACAATAAGTTTAACCCCTTCGTGACAAAGGCTGATTTTACTTTTTGTACCCTTCGTGACAATGGCTGTTTTATCGTTTCTGCGGTGTTTGTGTTTAGCTGTAATTTTCTCTTAACCCATTTACTAAACCCACACAAGTTATATATTGTTTTTTTCAGGACAAGAAGGGCTTTCTTCAGACACCAAAATTTTTTTCATATGATGTAATTTCCTATAATAAAAATAATAAAATATGACGAAAAATTGAAAAAAAAACACATTTTCTCACTTTTATTTGAAAAATCTTTTATTCATCATAAAAAACTACTGAAAAAACCTGCTAAATAGATTCTACTATTTGTCCCGAGTTTAGAAATACCCAATGTTTTTATGTTTTTTTGCTTTCTTCTACACGTTATGGGGCAATAAGTACAAGTAGCGTTTTGCTAATTCAAAACCATTTTTCTCTGAATCTGGTAATTCTGTCTCTATGTGGTATTTGGGGCATCTTTGAAGCCAGCAAATTAAATTTACCCCACCAAACCATATATTTTTGAAAACTAGACACCCCAGGGTATTTTAGATGCTGATAGTTTAACCCTTTCCATGCACTAATCCTACCACCAACCCTTGTCAAAGTTTGGGATAGTAATTGTTTTTGGTGTTTTTTTCACATACTTTGTACTTCAGGTGTGAAATTACAGCTCCTGGTATATGTTGCTGTCACACAACACCCAGATATGTGTCCAGCAACATCTCCTGAGTACATTGATACCCCACATGCATGGGTTTGTCAGATTGTTTGGGGGCAAAAGGGCCACATTTGGAACATGAGCAATTCAAATTCAGTAGGAATTTTACATCTGGGTAAAGAAAAATGCTTGTACCCAACTATCAGTAGGGACAGGTTACAAGAAAGCCTGGCCTATCTCCAAGAAGGGATTTGATCTAGCACCTTAAGTGGTCCCTCATGCCACGGAATGGACACAGGGGTCACTTGACAGTGCAAATAAAAACGCTTAAAAATGGTGGAGCAAATAAAAGCTAAAAAACAGTAAATGTAACAAAAAATTAAAAAAAAATACAAAAATGGAGCAGGAACAAAAAAAAAATTAAAAATGGGAAACTGTGTGATACAGCTTGAAGCAGTCACCGACACAGAGTGCAGGTTTTCCAGGGCAATCTGGACAGTAAAATGTGGTGTCCTTTCTTTGCCCCCTGCTGTAGCATACCCTGCATCTCTTTTGGGGATTCTGCTTCTTTGCTGTAGGGGGGATTTTAAAAATAAAATGGGTAGCCCCAATTCTGTTGGTTCCCATCACTACTTCGGGACCAGGTGCATCACGGTACAAGATACCTGTAATTACTTCGAGCTGAAACTGCAAAAAAGACAGCTTCAGCCCAGTGTCTGCTTTTTTGTGCAGCAAAAAAGCGTTATAGGTTGCAATTTGCATTAGATAAATTGCAACCTTCTTGTACCAGGCCTTTGTCTTCCTCATAATGAGGTAGGGCTGTAGGAGTTGATCTGACAGATCAACTCCACCCATGTGCTTGTTATAGGCCCTGATGCACACTGGCTTTGTAGTGACCCCAGCTCTGCCACGGACAGAAACCTCCACGGTTCTCTCATCGTGGATGGTGCTCAGCATGCACACCTCTTTTCTGTCCTTGAACTTCAATGCCAAAAGCTCCTCTTGGCGTAGAGCTGAGGTCTCCCCCTTTCCTAGCCGGGTTCGTACCAGGCGTTGTGGGAAACCCAAGCGGTTCTTTTTTACAGAACCGCAAGCTACCGTATCGAAACAATACAGCAGCTTGAACAAAGGGACGCTTGTATAGAAGTTATCTACATACAAGTGGTAGCCTTTGTTCATAAGGGGGAATATTAGGTCCCAAACAATCTTGGCACTGGTGCCCAGATGATCTGGGCAACCTGGAGGGTCAAGGTAGCTATCCTTACCCTCGTATACCCGGAAGGCATGAGTATATCCTGTCTCGCTCTCGCAGAGCTTATACACCTTCACTCCATACCTGGAGCGCTTGGAAGGAATATACTGCTTGAATCCCAACCTTCCTTTATATTTCATTAGGGATTCATCCACGCAGATATTTTTTCCAGGTGTATAAACCTCTGGAAACCTGGCAGCGAGATGGGTAATCAGGGGGCGGATTTTGTACAGCCTATCAAACTGGGGGTCCTCCTTAGGGGGGCACAGGCTGTTGTCGCTAAAATGCATGAAACGAAGAATCATTTCATACCTTTGCCTAGTTATAGTTTGGGCAAAAATGGGGGTACTAAAGATGGGGCTGGTGCTCCAGTAGGAGCGGATGGAGGGCTTTTTTATAATGCCCATTAACATTGTGAGTGCCCAGAATTTAAGAAATTCTGGCACGTCAATGGGAGTCCATGGCTGTTTTGCCCAAAAAGAATTAGGGCTAGCAGCACGGTGCTGCTGGGCATAAATGTTTGTTTGTGTGACAATGTCTCCCAAGACATCGTCTCCCAAAAAAACCTGCACAAATTGCAGTGGAGTGAATCCTGTAACATCAATATTGATGCCAGGAATTCCAGAAAAAGGAGGGATAGCTGGCTTGTACCTATTAGGCGCTACCCATGCCTCTGGTGCACTGCCACGACTACGTGTGGTAGGCGTCCTAACAGCCACAGATACATCACTAGATGTATCTGTGAACTGACCAACGTCAAAATCTGACGCTGTATCAGTGGCCTCAGAATCTGTGGCCAAAAAGGCATACGCCTCCTCAGCCGTATACCGCTGCATGGTAAGAATTGCAGCAAAAATAGTGGGGAAGGAAAGGGTTAATGGCTATAATAAAAAATAAAAAAAAAAACCTAAAAAAAGTAAAAAAAACTAAAAAAAGTAAAAAAACATGTAAAAAAAAAAAAAACCCAAAAACAATTGCCACTATGCAAGATCACTGTTTATGCAGTGATCAATGGCAATGAAGGGGTTAATATTATATGGGTGGCTCTTATAAGAGCCTTTGGATCAATATATATATATTTTTATTAGGGAATACCTGAAATACCAGAACACACTGATCTGTCTCTCTCCCTCACTAGAAGCAAGTGAAGGAGGGAGGCAGATCCAATACTGATCAAAGGCAATGTTTAGAAAACATTGCCTTTGATTTATCAAATCATGATCACTCTTATGAGTGATCTGACCACTAGGGGTGTTATTCACTGGATGTCCATGACATCCAGCAACACCCCCCCGATGATGTCAGCAGGCTCCGCCCCCCGGCTTGATGGGCGCCGCCATCTTGAAACACCGCGTGTGTTTCGAAGACACCGGCACCGGGAAGGTAAGTTGAGCATTTAGGAAGCGATCGCGAGTCGCTTCCTTTGCTAAACAGGTGTTGCAAAGATGCCTCGATACTGAGGCATCTTAGCAACACCAGCTAAGCAAAGGAAGCGACTCGCGATCGCTTCCTAAACCCGTTTTTCGGCGGCGGGCGCCGCCATGTTTGAAAGACGTGCAGTCTTTCAAACATGTTTTTTTTTTGCTCCTAGGAGCGATCGGGGGGGGGGGCGGGAATGTTTTTTTTGGTGTTGCTCAATGCCTCGATGTCGAGGCATTAGAGCAACACCGTTTGAGTGAAAAAATCGATCACGGATCGATTTTTTCACCCGTTTAAAGACGTGCCGGTCCTGGCACGTCAATTGTCATAATCGTCACGATTTTCAGTGACGTGCCCGGACCGGCGATTGTCACGAAGGGGTTAAAGGCACATTCAGCTTGACATTGTAAGTTGATATTCTAATTCACATGAGATGGAACCTTCATATTTTTATCCGTACGGCTCCAGTTACGCACAAGAGCACAAATCAGGAGCCAGACTAATGCTTTGTCCCTTAAAAAGAAAATTATTGGAAATTGTACTTTTTAGTTATGTAACTTTATTTCTTCCTAATACATAAGGTAGAATTTCATGGCAACCATTCGACCCATCTAGTCTGACCGTTTTTCCTGAAGTAAAGACTCAGACCTTAATTGGTCATTGGTCTCATTTTAGACTCAGGATAGCCATATGCCTATCCCATAAAATTTTTGCTGGGAGCATATTCCACTTATCCACCAGCCTCTCAGTAAAGTAAAACTTCCTTACATTACAGGTAAGCGTCTGACCCTCTAGTTTTAGATCATGACCTCTTGTGCTAACATTTCTCTTCCTTTGAAATAAGTTTCCATTGTGTAGCTTGCTAAATCCATTTACGTATTTAAATGCCACATATCTCTCCTTTTCTGCAAGCTATACATATTGAGATCCTTTAGTGTCATCTAATAATAAAATCAAAACGTTAATATCCTTCTGGAGATGGGATCTCCAGAACTTGAGAAATATGGGTTTACTAGAAAAAGTCAAAAGGTATACGTTAGCTGCACTTCTTCCTTGAGACACACACACACATACATACACACACTATAAACTGGTGTTGTACCTGGTAGCTGAGCTCACTGGTGTTGGTGGTGGGCTGAGATGCATGGCTCACCAGAATGACCTGTTGGGAACCAGTGCCATTTTGTCCAGATAAACTGCTATCTGAAAGGATGCCAGGGAACTGCTGACTCTAATTGGAAACAAACATGGCTTTAATACAGGTTATGAATAGCTAAATGACAGATAGACTACTTGTTCTATAGCCTTTCCTGAAAACAAGACTATAACATACTATTCTTTCATTTAGGTATTCTGAATAAAGCCAACTATCTAGAGTGAAATACACCATGGGTTAGCAATGTTCCAACCAGATGAAAGGGATTCAACAGCAAAAAAAAAAATACTATGTAATATTATTAGTGTTTATTTCATGTGTGGATACCAGGTGCCATTCGGTGCCTTTCTGGTATTGTGTTCTGCAGCCTCGAATTATATTTCCTAGATACAAGGCAAAATGACAGCCTGATGAAACTCTTACACCCAGAAGCCTCTTTCAATTAGAGTTAATGTCTTCAGCAGTTCAGAGACTCAGTTTTCACTTCAGTTGGGCTTCTAGAAATGAAACCTTACAAGCAGTGCCAAATAACAGCTCCTTGCTACTGTTATTTCCCGTGACACACGTAACAATTCATTTATGTCCAGTCACTCTTTTGCAAGAACATCACTTATTAGTTTAAGCCTATGCCAACAACATCCCAGCTATCACATGCACAGCAATGTCTGCATAACACGCTAAAAAAGTGTTATAACACAAGCACATTAGTCTTGTGTAGACCGTGTTTATAGTCAGCATTATGCCGGCATCTAACGATGTGTATTTTGTTTTATCCATACCTGCGAAGTGATATTTAAGGTGACGGTGTCAAGGCCTCCAGACAGCATGCTCTGAGTGTCAGCCAGGGTTAGCGTTACAGTCCCATCCCCACCTACTCCAGATGACATTACCAAATTCTGAGTGGATACAGGGGCTTGAGCTATTGAAGTGGTACAAGGAAGGCTGCCAGCAGATGTTGTCAACTCTACATAAATAAGCATATCAAAATAATGTGTTACCATCTATTGAGCCCAAGTAAGTAATCAGCGAAGATTCCCTGTCCTCTACCTGCAAGATTTTAACAAACCGATCTCCTAAGATAAAAAAATAATAATCTTCATGGTTCCTCTATATAGATTGTTTTTTTTTTTATTTGCACATAAAAATAATTAAAAAAAACTATGATTAGTAAGCTCTTTTATGTATCAGTTTGTCTTAGTCTATAAATTCTAGTTTTGCCATATCCCTTGAATATATGTAATGTAAGAAGCGCTGCATAAATAGTTGGCACTACCATATTTCCCCATGTATAAGACATCTTTTTTCGAAAAATTTGGGGTCTAAAAACTGAGTGCGTCTTATACAGTGGTTGTAGATTATAGAGGGGCGGCACATTTCAAACGCCCCCACAGCATTTACTACTTCCCAGTCCCTCCCTGCAGTCACACTGATGATTGGCCCCGCCCCTTTCGGCATCCCAGTCCCTCCCTGCAGTCACACTGATGATTGGCCCCACCCCTTTCCTTACAGCATCCACACTGCTCAGCAACTCATCTAACTAAGTATAAACTTAATATTTTCGGCTGCTGAAAGTTAGGGGAGGTGGGGGTTAATGGGGTGTTTAGGGTTAATTTAGGGGCAGTTATGGTTGATGGGGTCTTTAGGGTTAATTTTGGGGCAGTTAATGGGAGTGATGAGGATGATGAGTATGAATTTTATGATGAATAAAGCTTGAGTTCCATAACTTTATGTAATCGAAAAAAACTTTTTTTTTTTTTAATTTCGGGTGTCTTATACATGGGGAAATATGGTATATATACAAACAATAATAATAATAATTCAGCTTCTCTACGGATGTGTTCTGGTTATCATTTTGCGCTTGGTTTTAAACTGTTTTACTACAAAATATTGTGGCTATATCACATGCAACCCCCATAACAAATTTACCCATCCAGCTGAACCCATCTCCTGCCACATGATCTAGAGACCCCTGGGTGCATGAGCTGAAAATGCTCCTATTGATTTTTGCTGGTTTAATGAATGACTAATGAAGTACTTACAATGTGCTTTCTTTTTTGGTAAAAAAAAAAAAACCTAATATGAAAAAGGAAAAATAAATGGAAAGCAATGAAGAATATCCCAACCCTTTAATTCTATGCACTCTATGCCTATGAACTTAATTTGAAGCGTTTAATTAGAGAGCTTTAGTGAGCCCTTACCCTTACAAAAAAGTTTTGAAGTTACTGAAAATGTTACTAAGAATTAAAGTGCCCAGCGCATGCAGCAGTACCTGAAGTGGTAGTTAATGCCGTGCTTTGTGATAAAATGTGATCACTGCTAAGCGACAGGGTACTCTCAGTTGACTGGGTGCTAATTGTAGGTGTGTTAAGTCTCAAGTTCCCATTTAGATCGCTGCTTCCTGAAGAGCCAAGCCCCACAATATCTTGACCTAATAAAAACACAAAGAACCATAAAAGCCTAAGAGACTAAGAGAAAACAGCAGAAAACAAGCAAAAAAACAAATATCGTTTTGGAATCAGGGCAGGGAGGAGAGAACTCAAACAGGGCTATTTTTCCCCTATTATATTCTGCAAGTATTTTTTTTCTGATTTGCAGTCAAAATGCTGTGTGAAACTATTTTTGGAATTTAAAATGTGTATTAATGTAAGATATGCGAGAATGGGAAAAGTATTCACAAGGTGTTTTTGGACATCTTTTTCTCCAAGAATGGTACAGAAATAACAGTACTTAAAATTCTGCCTACTATGTTCAGAACAGATGGATAGATAGAAAGCGATCTAGACAAACAGCTAGACAGACTGAACGACAACAGGCCACGTTATTAATATAAAAGATAAAAGACAAAAGGCAATTAATTCAACTAACCAGATATGGTGAGCGTTATCTCCTGTGGTGAGCCAGTTTCTGAGGTCGGTGTGGTGCCAGTAGCATGAGCCAAGACATGGCTGAGACTAGAGTTATTAATGGTCAGTGTAATCTCATGCTGTCCGTTAGAGGACGAGACCAAACCTTGGGACGTCATCACCTGAGAAAGTTCCTGGCCAGCTAAGTAGGAAGAAATATTACTTATTTAGCACAACGGGCAAACCAAGAGATGAATGGAGAGTAATCCAAGCACTGGCATATCAACAGAAGTGGTAGAGGCTAATACAGTGATGGAATTTTAACATGAAAAAAATACTATGTCAAAAGACCATGTTCAATCTGATATTATGGCACTGTGCTATGCACTACTATAACAACAGATAAATCAAATGACAATGGCATGTGATGAAAATTCAAGGGCAAAATATTGCCCAAAAGCAAACTCTGAACAAAACGAATTAGAAAAAAAACAAGGGAGACACCAGACAGATAAGTAGCGACCCAAAATGACATTTATGGCACCTCTCTCTGTTACGTATGACTGAAACGTACATGTTGTAGTGGAGGTTAGTACGCCGTCTTGCTCGGCCATAGACCCAATGGTGAGATTAGAGGTGGATGTGGTGGTGGGCTGCAGAGACAGGCTTGCTATGGGCTGAATGACTACATTAGCGGCTACTGGACCGTCGCTTGTCTGCAGGCTGCCAGCTGTCTGGGCAGAGGTGTGATCTCCAGGGAGCTGCTGAGGGATAATGCTGCTGTGCTGCAGAGTCTGCTGCAGAAGGCTGGGATCAATCTAACAAAACAGAGGGGTTGGGAAAAAAAAATTGAAAAGTGTGCTTTTCGTCTAATCTGGTCCATCTCATTACACTTTTCGTTACCTGTAGTGTTATGTTGTTTATACTTGTAGCATCTATTCCAGAAATTTGGACATTCTGGCCAACAAGATTGGCAGCAAGCTGTAATTGGATTCCTTCCAGGGTGGCCAAGCTGCCATCAGAGAGTGAAACTGTTAAATCCCCGCCGGCTGCAAATTAGAGAGGAAAAAAATCAAAGTAAAATAAAAAGTGTACTGAGCTGTAAACATACTGAAAATATAGTAATAGAGAGCTGAAATAAGTATAACTATTTTAACTAGTTTTGAGTAAACTTTGAGCTGTCCCTTGTGGTCAGCAACAGCCCTGTCTGATTAAAAAAAAAAACATCCTACCATATCAACACGATTGTTCTCTTTGGATAGAATTCTCTTTCATATAGAACACTTTGTATTTTTGGCTCAGAAACAAAAGTAATCTGATTTGCAGACTAAGTCACAGGTTTTCAAGTCTGATGACTTTTACCTGATTTACTCACATAAACATAGGTTTTGCTTTCAGCTGTATCAGCCAAATTAGCAGAGACTCCATATCACATGTGATTACGAGGGCAGATAGTAACAGCTGCCAAAGAAGGAAGCTTGTTGCTAAAGTTTACATTAAAAAAAACAAAACTCTGCTGCCATCAGATCTGCCAGTTCCATAAAATGTTGCAAATCGGTGGTTGTTCAGATGTGTTCCCAAAATACCTAAACTTAATTTCCCAACAATCATATAAAAATGTGTGGTATTAAAAATATTAAAGCAACGTGTTCACAATTTGTCTTGTCCATTCTGCCTGATTAGCAAAAAAAAATGTCCTCGTTAAAAGTCACCTTTAAAGGGAGTAAAAAACCAAACCGCTCACCTGATACAGAAGCTGGCAGAATGGCTTGTCCCACCAGTCCCTGCGGAAGTAAGCTTTGATCAAACTGACTGGAAAGTACAGAACTGTTGGCGATGTAGACGCTTGGGTCTGTTGCAGTAGTGTTAAGCAGGTTGATTGACTGAAGCGGCTCAGCAGTGGTGGAAGTGGCACTGGAGACTGAAGCGGCAGCTTGGGAAAGATGTCTGCGTGCCACGGGTTTCCTGATCTTTTTGGAATCTGCTTTGTAATGACATTGTATGTGAGTCTTCCTGCGTCCAGATGTGCGGAAGCGCATATCGCAATGTGGGCACTTGAAGGGCTTTGCTCCCGTGTGGAGGCGCATATGTACTTTAAGGCTCCCTTTGGTTGAAAATGAATTGGTGCAAACATGACAATTAAAGAGCTTCTGACCTGCAAATAAATAAAAAGTATTTCAGTAAAAGAGGACAACAATTTCTAAACACATGTAGGTATATACTGTAGATGTCTCAGGCCAATGGTGCAGGTGGGACACTCAGGTTCAAGGAATTCCAACCTCGGACTCTGCTCATATCAATGCCTCAAAAGACATGTAGAAGAAAAAGGGGCAAAGCTGGGAAAGGGGTAAATACATATTCTGCAGATTCTTGCATGTCACTCCATCGGTCACTGGCTCTTACATAAGTTGGCAAATTCAGAATGATGTAAAATGGTTATCAACTAAGAAGAAGATAATCAGCTCTATTCCTAAATGTTATTCAGAGTTATACGACATTATAGGTCTCCAGGGAAAATTGCGCTGTTCATTTCAATATGAGAGGAAATATAATCAGCTAATGAAAACGAACCGACACACAAAATCACCAGTTCTCGGTAACACTGGTATACTTTGCATCCACAGCAATGTTCTTCTACATGGAAAATAGCCATTTGCTAGTGGTCTAGCGTTAATTATAAACAATGCGGACTTACGTGTATCGAATGTGATGACCAATTGCAAGAAGTGTAAAAAAAACAACAATACAGACAGATAAAAAAACAGCCCAGACTGCGTTGGCATATTTGTGTGTTTCAGAGCAAAAAGGCTAATGTCATTAAGTAGCAAGGAGAGTTGAAGGATGGACAATAACAGAGAGACAAGCCAACTTACTAATAGAAAGACAAGGCTTGTATAAAATAAATAAAACATTGTCTCTTTAAAAAAAAAATTATACCTTCTAAACCCAAAAAGATAGGTATGGCAATAGTTTTTTTATATTTAATTAATAATTTGATATTAAAGAAAAAATTATCTTGAAATATACCTAACATATATGTTGCTTGTCTTTTTATTATTTCTTTATATTTAAATGTGTTTAATTAATCAATAAATACATATATTTTTCCTAATTCAGTGTTTGTATTTTTTACTTTATATTATTGTTTCTTCACACATATATGTATGATATATGTATATTTATTTAGCGCTGTCCATTTTTGCTGGAATAATTTGATATTATTCCAGAATTTTCTAGGACAGTCATTAATTCTAAGACTAAGAGTGTTTTGGATTACTTAAAGCGATTAAGATATCATGTGCATACATGTGAAGTTTATATTCCATGTCTTTTTCTTCTCTCTCTAGCTAGTGGTTCAATTGTTAATACATAAAGTGGAGATACGGGACATCCCTGTCTTGTTCCATTTGAGGATTTAAACCACTCTGAGGTTACACCTGGGCCGATTCTTCGAGCCGTAGGTGAAGAATAAAGGTGTTTTTTTAATATATATATAATTATTGCCCATTACAGCACACACATATACGTGAACATACATTTTTGTTTAAAGAATGGGGTCAATTTATACGTTTCTGGATGTGTTTTTAGAAGGATTAAATAAATCGACTGAATGACGCAAAGTGCTCAAAGTGCTGATTTTAATGTACTAAATGTCATTAAAAGTATCAAGGACAGTACCCCAAGGCTCTGGTTGTTAGAATTCAGTAAACATTATGAGCTTCCCCTTTGTTCCTACGCGACAAGAAATTTGTATTGTGTAAAGTCAACAGTGGCAGACTTTTTTTATTCAAAGCTTCGCATCCTTTCAACATACGTACTGATCTTTTGAATGATTAATATTTTGGAAACAACCTGACCATGGAAGGAGAATTGAACCAAACATGATTCCTGCATTTTGAAACAGAATGATACACTTGTTCAGTAAATACAGTGTCAAGAAAAAGAAAAGGAACCGTTTGGAATTATTTGGTTTTCTGCAATAAGTGTTCATTAAATGTGATCTGATCTACATCTAAGTCATAAGTAACTATTACCGTATTTGCTCGATTATAAGATGACCCTGATTATAAGACGACCCCAAAAATCTGAATATTAATTTAGGAAAAAAAGAAAAAGCCTGAACATTAGACGACCCTATAGGAAAGAAGTTTTACTAGTAAATATTAATTCATGTAACCTATTTTTTCATATATAACCCCTTAAGGACAATGGGCGGTCCCTAAACCCATTGAAAACAATGCATTTTGAGCCTGTACATGTACGGGCTTTGTCATTAAGGGGTTAATAAAAACTATGATTGAGAAAAATATTTGTTTTGTTTTTATTTCCTTTTATTTGCCAACCTGCCCCCCAGTTATGCACATCTGCCCACAGGCTTGCCACTCTACCTCCCTGATATGCCACTCTGCCTCCAGAAATGCCTTATACCCCTATATGCCACTCTGGCTACTGATTCCACTCTAGATCAGACTCTAGGCACTTTTGTGTTGCACAGAGATTCCATAAAGTTAACTTTGCTAAAACCCAGAACTGACATAGCATGTTCTTCAAGTTGAATAACCCTATCATGTATGTGAGTATAATTAAACACCAGAGAGGTGAGAAGGGCATGTGTTCTTTGCTATTATTGTCTGTGACACCAGCTGTCAGAAGTACACATTGGTTTTGCAGTAGAAACCTACAAAACCCATAATCCATCTCTCTCTTTCCCATCCAAACCCACCTGCATGTGTTTTCACATGAGAATCCAACGTTGACTTAACAGTAAAAGTCTTTCCGCATTCATCGCACTTATATGGTTTCTCTCCAGTGTGGATACGTATGTGCCTAAAACAAACCGAAAGTGTATCGTTAAAAAAATTGTAAAATGGCAAAATAAAATTATAAAAAGGACAGATCATAGTTAGTTAAACCATAGCTGCAATTACATTTTAAGGTCAACATTCAAAAAAACAAACCCAAACAAACGAAAAAAAAACACTTTTCCCTTTATTTTTAGACAGTTACCCCTGTTAAGCATATACTATTTTTCATTTTTGTCTGCTATATAACTAGTATAACTTTCCAACCCAGATTTTGTGAATATAATAATGAAATTATCTTATTTTCACTCTGCTAGCAACCAAATCACACATTTCTAATACATATAACTTCAGCTAAACTAAACACAACATAAAGTGTGCACATCCCCAGCCAATCATTACAACACAAAGCATGTTTTGCAGCTGCAGTATGAAGACGCCAATTTCAATTACAAAGCAAATAAAAAATTGCCAGCGTTATCCATTTAATTTATTGTTTCTTCCAACGCATTTAGTCTATTTAATGTGTCGTATTGATCTGAGCCAGCCAGTAGGGATCATGCAAAGTTTTCAACGTCTCGTAAAAAAAAAAAAAACCCAAACTTTTTATTTATACTCTAATTTAAACCTTAATAATTTACCTGCTGCTCAACAGAAAAAAGGAAAAATGTATCAGCGATAACCACATAATTTGCAATTAAAGCCTCATCATTCCGGAGCAAATCGTATCATCAAGAGAAGCGGTAGAGCGAGTGTTATTTGCACGGTGGCAGTAATCACATAATGTGAAGATGCAATCAGAAATTGTCAGCTACAAAATAGCTCAGCAAATTATTTTACATAAATACCCTTCAATAATATGCAATGTTTGTATGAAATGTTTTCGTAAATATTGACAGTTTGTCACCTCTAAATAAAACCCCCCTTCTTTCTGTAACTCATGAACTCAGTGATATATATTCTGAAATTAGACGTCCATGTAGCTAGAAAATAAAATATAAATTCCCACCTTGATGTAACGTTTGGCGCATAAAATATGCTTGATGTTAGAATAGTGTTGAGTAACAAGGTGCACCTACCCTGGACCCCTTCAAGGCTGGACGTATTAACCACAATCATTCCAATCCACTGAACGTATTTGTCATTACAAATTACCAATGCCTCCGAGCTTCTCCTGCCTCCTAATGCTAATTAAGTCCTTTACGCGGTCATCTGTCAGTGTCCCTGACCCTCCACGGTACAAGGCAGCGGGGGATAACTAGCATGCAAACTTGCTTGAACACCCACACTGTACTCTTACACATACACACTCCTCTCCCTCTCCCAGGCACCACTAACCTTTGGGTCACCCCTGACACTTCAACACCATACACTGACACACACACACTCAAATATCATATGCTAACACACACTCACCTTAATGCCATAAAGTAACAAACAACGCCATATGCTCATGCATACCAGCACCGCACTCTAATACACATGCGCACACACACACGGACTCTAATGCATTTTATATACATGGACAAACACACATATACACCGATCAGCCATAACATTATGACCACCTGCCTAATAGGTGTAGGTCCCCCTTTTGCCGCCAAAAGAGCCCTGACCCGGGTTGCGAGGTGGGGCCTGCATGGATCCATCCTGATGCCATGTTTTCTCCAAGTAAGCAACACACCCAGGGGCATCCACATCATGTAAAAGAAAAAGTGATTTATCCGACAAGGCCACCTTTTTTTCCATTGCGCTTCCGTTCACCGATTTTTCTTCATTAGACCACTGCAGACCAGGAACACCCCATAAGAGCTGCAGTTTTGGAAATGTTCACTCAGTCTAGTGATCATAATTTGGCCTTTGTATATCCGTATACAAATATCCGTATGCTTGCCCATTTTTCCTGCTTCTAACACATCAACTTTGGATGAAATGTTTACATGCTGCCTCATATATTCCACCCACTGACACGATAACAAGATTATCAGTGTTATGCACTGCACCTGTCAGGGGTCATAATGTTCTGGCTGATTGGTGTGTATATATATATATATATATATATATATATATATATATATATATATATATATATATATATATATATATATATATATATATATATATAGTATTTCTTCAGAGGAGGCTGAATATTTTTGTCCTCTATCAGCAGTCTAACAGATTGAATCAGACCTGGATGCATTCCCAAAATAATTTCATGATCCCATCTTCTTCCTGAATAACCACTACACAATTGAGTTGTGAAGAAATAAAATGTCCTGACAAGGATATAAATTGAGACCCAATAAAATGTTAATTTCTCCTGTAACTGCTTTCTCCACATTATGTTTTAAGAAACTGTAGATACTACCTTGTACTAGGCACTATTTCAGACAGTGACACAATTTCTCAACCTGGCCCATAAACTTTTCAAATTGCAGAGTATTTTACTAGTGCACTAGACATAAGCTCAATTTATATTGTGGTTAAGTGGAAAGGCATCTCTAATGGCAATTCTGCAACAGCAGAACGCTGCATTGGTTACTAGATCGTACATTTTTGCCATTTCATACAAGAAACACTGCTTATTCGTAACGCCAACAAATGATTAATTGGAGAGGGAGTGACTTTGCTATGCTAGTGATAGCGACAACACATTGATGCCTCTCTGGAGCTATGACCGCAATTCAAAGTTCTTAACCAAGCACACAGCCTCGCTACATTAAAAACACACACAACTAGATGAATAAGTTCCTAATAGGACCTTCAATACAATCAAATTATCATCATCCAAGCAGTCCCACCTTTAGTCTCATTTCATTTCAACCTCAGCTCAAAAGGACAGAGCTCTCTTCTCTTAACATGTGTTCTTCTCATTCATTTTGTATATTGTTAGTTTTACTGTCACTGTTAATTTTCACTCTCCAATATTGTAATAATTCTAAGGAATCTGCTGGCACGGTATAAATATAATGGAATGATGTTTCCCTTCTACATGGTCAGAGACACAGAAAAACAAAAGGAGACTATTCACTGATGGGAGGAATGACAGGATAGTTGCCTTCTTGTCTTCACTGTACATTATACAGGTTCAACCCTCTGCTGCAGGAGGAGCTTGGCCGGCCCTGTATAATGCATAAAATCTGTTCATCCTTTGAATGTTATATTATACAGGGCCAGATCAGTCATTTCCACTGTCCAACAGTATCCATTGCTCCAGCAGCAGACCAGGTGCTGCCGTAAGTATCTGCCAGCTGAATTTGTGGAGAAATGTATACTGACCATCCGATACTTCTAGATTGGATGCACCAATGTGCGGCTGCCAGCTGAATATGCCCGGTTGCAAGCCGAGGCCATCTCATCATACCCAGTCTGGCCCTGTTTGGTGGTCATTGGCCTTACAGTGCCAAGTCCGGCCTTGGAGTTGGTCCCTTCATAATGAATATTCAAGTAAGGGCGTTGAAACCACAACTCTCCTTTTAGTGAGTTGGTCCCAAAAATTGGGACAGTATATAGAGACACAAACATACTCCCCCCAAACATACATACATCGGAGACACGCACTGCAAGTAAAGTCAAGTATGGTAAGTGCGAAGAACACATAAGCAACGTGAAGGTCTCCCAAACACTATTTATCAGCCAGAAACTCAAATGCAAGGTGAAGGGAACCGCACTATATGCAGATACTCATGAGTCTGGTTTGCTTTATAAAATACAATAAAAAAAAAAAAAAAAAGCAACATGTACCTGATTAGGTCACTGGGCTTTTTGAAGCTTTTGGGGCAGTATGTACAACAGTTGGCAAACTTGGGCTCGGTTTCCATCTCCGCCTGTTTGTCCTTGATCTCACTAATGCGGTCTTTCTCTGCTGCTGACTGAACCAGGACCTTTTCAGAAATGGTGGCCCCCTCAGGAGGGTGAATCTTCGCGAGCTCCGCCGTTTCCTCTTCGGTGAAGGTTATGACTCCATGTCGGGATTTCCTGCAAGCTGATCTGTCTGCGTTTTCATCCTCTTCGTCAAGACAAACATCTCCTGCCAATCGAAGAAACAATGTTAAAGAAGTTGGTCAGAGTGTTCGTGTGTGTGTGTTCGTGTGTGTGTGTTCGTGTGTGTGTTCGTGTGTGTGTTCGTGTGTGTGTGTGTGTGTGTGTGTGTGTGTCATACATGTTTAAATGAAGAACTCCCTGTAAATCCATTGTCACGCTTGTTTCTTAAGCATTCAAAGCAGGAATGACTATTTCTTCACATATGCGTAGAATAGTATTTTTTCTATTCTAACATGAGTGTTAATTATTCCTATTTACACCTGCTTTAAGTTTCATGAGCAATAGGTTAGATCAAATTAGTGTTTTTTCCTCTTGTGTACATGAAATCAGCTCTCCATATACTGGATAGATTTTTATTAACTTCAAGTCCTTTATACCCCCTCCATTGTTCATAACATAACTATTATAAATGTGTTACAATTTCCTCAGCAGGAAGGGCTGAGCTGGCCACCATTATACATATTTAAATAGTTGAGGAGACTTTGAAGAATCTCACAGACTTAACTATAAATTAGGGAAAATAAAAAATGTCGGTGCGCTAAGCAAGTCTCAGGCTCAAATAATACAAATGTATAATATGAGGCCTACCAAACAGTGTGAGCATGCTGCAAATACAGTGTGTTGGCTGTACAATGTATACAAAAAACAAAATACTGTCTGCGCTCCTCACCCTAATAAAGTAGGCAACAAATATATAAACATAATATAAATGAGAGGTTTTGGTTATATGAATTGGCCGAAGCATAATTAAGCTCACCCGCCACGTCAAGGCACACTCTCAACTTTATTAGGGTGAGAAGCGCAGAAAGTATTTTGTTTTTTAACTATAAATTATACAGGACTATACAAACTCTCCCTGTAGCAGAAGTCTATCGGGGGTGGCTTTTTAAAGCTAGTGAAGTAAGGGAGTTGAAACCAAAACTCTCAGGAAAAACTCTCCCTCTAGTGAATAGACCCCCAACTCTTGGGCGTATTATCTTCTTGTCTCAAAAACTGAACAGCATTTCAAGGTAGCGCTTATGAGTAAACGCCATTTAAGCTTTGTGCCTTCCTCTCCCACCTATACTGGGAAGCCTGAATATTTATCTGTTTGAGTTGGGGGCGCTTTGTGGAGCCGCCGTGGGTCTTCTTGGTACCCTTGGCGGATCTATTGGTGTGCGGCTGTCGTCAGGAAACACTGGAGGATTGTTGGTGTTGAGCCCGTTGAAACGCTATTGGCATTTCAAGGTAGCCTCAAAGAAGTATAAAGATCTGTCCCTAACTATATGAGAACAAATAAGTGAAAAAAAACAGATGTTGGCAAGACTTTTCCAGTCTGTCACACCACCTGCATGTGTTGTTTATCTTGAATGACTTCAGGGTGCCCATATTCCAAATTAACCACGACAAAGACTAGAAGCTTACAGCTCAGCTAGCAACACACGATTGCATGGCACTCATATCACAGTACTGTAATTCACTAGATTTACCATTAGAGATTGTACAAAGCATAGCGCAACGGGGTTGCTGAGCTACTTTCGTACCTTCTTCCCTTGTTGTTCCTTCGCTATCAGAAACAAGAGCAGCAGGAATATTTTGATGCTTTTTCATGTGTTTTTTACAGTGCACCATGGTCCTGAAGGTTTCTTCACAAAATGGGCATTTATAAGGTTTCATGCTTATATGCGTTGACATATGGCGGGTTAGGCTCCCATTAGTAGTGAATGCTGCATTACATATGGTACAGCTGTATGCTTTAACTCCTTCAACAGAAGAGACAGACAACAGCATACTTAGAAAGGCAGAACTGTTGCAATCATCACATTTATACAGACATGAAACTTTATGTATATTTTTATAATTAGTCTGTATCACCTGTTTACAGATACACATAGACTTTAAAATTAAGCAGGGTTTTGTTACATTAGCCTAAATATCCTATTTTAGATATTTTAGGAAACCTTCAATATATATGATCCAGATTTCTCATTTTTTTTTAAAATGGGCAAAGTTTGTGGTAAGCAAATAAGATAAATGGATATTTTCTTTTTCGAGTGGCTTACCTGTATGTGTCTTCTCGTGTGACTTAAGGACGCCTGATGAAACAAAGCCCCGGCCGCACATTGTGCATTTATAGGGCTTTTCTCCCGTATGAGAACGAACGTGTTGCTTTAAATGGCTGGACTTCTTAAACCCTTTATTGCAATATTCACACCTGTAGCAAACATAGCCATACATCAAAGAAATGACTAACTTTCACGGCAAACTTCCCTGCATTTGAACATTTCTAGTATGTCTCTCTTTGCTTTTAGTCCTCGCAAGATTGTTATGCCTTTTGGAACAGTTACTAACCTGTAGGCACGTCTGCTTTGATCATCCGTGGATTCTAAAAATTGCGTGCGCTGGTTCTGCAGTTCAATTCCTTCATGAGTGTCCTCTTGTATTAGCTGTGCAGCCTAATAACAAAGACATATTATGCTGTTAAGTGTATATTGAATTTACACATTGCATATAAACGTTAACCTTGGAGAACAAATGCATCAACGCACAAAAAAAATTAAATAATTAAAAAGGAGTTACAATAGGCTTTTAGCCTCATGTCTACATGCAACTATCTCAGGGAACCCCATCAATGAATAGCCATGTAACCATAATTTGGCTGACAAGACATCCAATGCTTAGAACACAATTAGAGCCGGTTAACTGACGTTGGCAAAATACTTGCACATGTTTCTCAAATTTGCACGATGGATCCATATTCAGGAGCAAAACTTACTTTTTAGGTTCCAGGGAAAAGGCACATCCATTGAGCGTTATATCAAAAATACTAACAAAAAAAAAGTTACAAAATATTTTAGGAGCTCAAGATTCCTGGCAGCCAGGTTTTCCTAGCCCTGTATTTTCACATCTCACACTAACATGGTCTCTGGGGGTAGGAAGGTCACAATCTTACTTACCATGCCACAGGGGCGTACCTAGAGTATTTGGCACCCGTGGTGGATCCTGTAAGTGGCACCCCCCCCCCACCAAATGTAAAGACATCTACAAAATTATGTTAAGAATATTTATTGCACCAATTTGTAAACTGTATGTCAACTGTAAACAACAAGAAATCTGAAAAAATAAATTAATAACTTATAAGTAAAATAAATACGTTTAAATAACATTTACTGAACATATAATAGTGCTTTCTTTAATAACCCTCCAAAAAAAACAGCGTCCACATTGCCCACATAGAACCTGACCAGCACCCAAATTACACACACATAGGACGTGCCATCTTTGCCCCCAAACAGCCGAGTGTACGCCATCTTTGTCCCATAAACACGCTACCTGTGCCATCTTTGTCCCATAAACACCCTGCCTGTGCCATTTTTGTCCCATAAACACCCTGCTTATACCATCTTTGCCTTTTTGACAAATCAACTATACACCTATGATTAACACAAACACTTTTACAGTCACTCACTAATTCACTTTCATTCACACAATTCATTCACACAATCATTTATTCTTTCACACAAATTATTTACACATATTCATTGATGCATTCTCACAAATTCATTAATTCTCTCACTCATTCAAACAATTCATCCACACGTTAATCCATTCATTTTCACTCTTTCATTCTGACTCTTTATTTCAATATTCTTGCTACCCTCCTTTCTCCCTATCTACCCATTCTCACCCCCTTCTGCCCTATCTACCCCTTCTCACTCCCTTCTCCCTATCTACCCCCTATCCCCCCGTCTCACTCCCTTCTCCCTATCTACCCTCTCCCCCCCTTTGAAGTTCACTTACCTTTCAGGAGTCCTGCGGTGGGGGTGCAAGGCCTCTGTCTCCCAGCTCTGCCACTGTATGGAACAGTATAGAGTGGTGGGAGTTATGATGTACTTTAGAGCATAATTATATAATGAAAAAGACATTGGAAATGGTACAGCATAACACCCATCACTCTCACACATTTACCAATCCACATTTACCAATCCACACTTACCAATCCACAGATTCCACACATACCAATCCACACATACCAATCCACAGATTCCACACATACCAATCCACAGATTCCACATTTACCAATCCACACTTACCAATCCACAGATTCCACGCATACCAATCCACACATACCAATCCACAGATTCCACGCATACCAATCCACACATAACAATCCACAGATTCCACACATACCAATCCACAGATTCCACACATACCAATCCACACATACCAATCCACAGATTCCACACATACCAATCCACAGATTCCACACATACCAATCCACAGATTCCACACATACCAATACACAGATTCCACACATTCCACGCATACCAATCCACAGATTCCACGCATACCAATCCACACATACCAATCCACAGATTCCACACATACCAATCCACAGATTCCACACATACCAATCCACACATACCAATCCACAGATTCCACACATACCAATCCACAGATTCCACACATACCAATCCACAGAGTCCAACCATTCCACGCATACCAATCCACAGATTCCCCGCATACCAATCCACAGATTCCACGCATACCAATCCACACATACCAATCCACAGATTCCACACATACCAATCCACAGATTCCACACATACCAATCCACAGATTCCACACATACCAATCCACTCTCACTGAATGATTTCCTACCTTTCCTCTTTTCTTCTAACAGCAGTAAGCTCATTTTCTTCCTCTTCTTCTGTCTTCTTCTGTCTTCTTCGCTCCTCTTCTTCTGTCTTCTTCCGGGTCAGAGGGCACGGACGGCGGTGGGCGCGGCTTCAGTGTTGTGCGCCGGGATCTGACAACAAACCCCGGCGCACAACAGCAGTTGCCGCATGGATCGCGAGGGAGCGGTATCGGAGGTCTTTAACAGACCTCCGGCTCCCTTGAGTGATTTTAAGCCGGTTCCCTTGAACCGGCTTAAAATCACTCAAGGGAGCCGGAGGTCTGTTAAAGACCTCCGATACCGCTCCCTTGCGAGCCTTGTCCTCCAGCGGCGGACATTGCTGTCCGTCTCTGGAGGGGTGCCGGCAAGTTGGCACCCGTCTGATGAGCGGCACCCGGTGCGGACCGCCCCCCCCCGCCCCCCGCTAGGTACGCTACTGCCATGCCAGGTTATTTAGAAAATGCACTAACTGCTTGGATTACAAACTCAAATATCCGCCCCAATACTCATGTCATGGAATTAATGGGTGTTAATTAAAGCTAGCATGTAAAAAGGTATCACCTTTGACTAAGGACTCTGATACGGCTATATCCAAAGAAGAAGCAAACACACTATGTAAAAAAATTAAAAAAAGGAAAAGAAAAGAGGAAAGGGGGATAAGGAGGAAAATGTAAAATATCACTTACTACATTAATGGTGTCGGAGGTAGGGACTTCCAGAAGAGCTGGCTGTTGGTAGCTGGTTGACAATGCTTGAGACTCCAATGTGCTCGAGTCCTGCAACTGCTGCACAGCTGGGAACTGGGCTTGGTGACTAAACCCGTCGGTTACAGAAAAGCCTACTGAGAATTGGGTTGGAAGCTTATAGGTTACCAAAGTATAGGTTACCAGACATCACCCATATTGGTGAAAACATCTATTGTCTTAATAATGCAATAAAAGGATTGATAATAATATTATAACCTCCTACCTGCCTAAGTATCATACACTATAGCTTATCATTCATACCAATAACGGGCTAACATGTATTGTATCCATTCATTCGCTTATTATCATGTATATAGGATATTTACAAGCCATACATCTAGAATTTAACAAAAAGCAGAAACTATAATTTTTAGAGTACGCGATGTGCTCTTTTTATTTTGTGTAACTGACATACACATTGGGAGGCACTCTTAGGAAAAGAAAAGGAATATTTCTATGCCTGGATCTCTTCATGGGTTACGTAATGATCTCCATTACACTAATATATGAACACTCTATTCCACAGGATAAGATATGAAAGAAGCTCAATGAATAGACTGCTAAAGACATTTCAGTGGGTCCTCTCGCTAATTGGCATTTTAGTTTTTGGAGAGGGGGTGAAATATTCGCTGTTCTATTGTTCCACCACAATTTTCCTCTTAATATTAACAAGAGGAAAAAGTTTTCATTTTTCAAGGATGTTAACCCAGCATGACAATCTTTGGAAAGGTTATAACGGTTATCTGGAGATTAACCATGAAAACAAATGTATAATATATATATTATACATTTGTTTTCATGGTTAATCTCCAGATAACCGTTATAACCTTTCCAAAGATTCCAAGAAAATGCATTATATATACCGTATTGGCTCGAATATAGGCCGCACTTTTTCCCCCACTTTAAGTCTTTAAAGTGGGGGTGCGGCCTATATTCGGGGTCTAGCGCCCGACGCCCGGTGACCTGCATCCTACTCCCCGATACGCTTAGACAGCCTCCCCTGCCAGCACTTTCCACGGGGGGGCGTTGTGCCGGCACGGGAGGTTGTCTAAGCGCATCGTGTGGATGGTTACCGGCTGCGGAGGTTGTTTAACCGCATCGCCGCAGCCGATGACAGTCCGCACGATGCGTTTTACCTCTGCCCCCAAGACTTACCAGAACAGACTCCCGGGTGTCTTGCGGGGCTGGCGGGGGACATCTACGCAATACGGGTATACAACTTCCGGTGCCGGCACATCCGCTGAGTGCCGGCACCTGAAGTTGTATACGCGTATTGCGTAGATGTCCCCCGCCGGCCCCGCAAGACACCCGGGAGTCTCCTCTGGTAAGTCGGGGGGGGGCAGAGTGGCAGCATATCTCGGGGGGGAGGACAGTGGCAGCATATCTCGAGGGGGGAGGAAGACAGTGGCAGCATATCTCGGGGGGGGAGGAGGACAGTGGCAGCATATCTCGGGGGGGAGGACAGTGGCAGCATATCTCGGGGGGGAGGACAGTGGCAGCATATCTCGGGGGGGGGAGACAGAGTGGCAGCATATCTCGGGGGGGAGGACAGTGGCAGCATATCTCGGGGGGGAGGACAGTGGCTGGCAGCATATCTCGGAGGGAGGGGAGACAGAGTGGCAGCATGTTTTTTTGGTGCTTTTTTAAAGAAAAACTTTTTCTTTAAAAAAGCACCAAACTTTTAGGGTGCGGCCTATATACGGGGGCGGCCTATATCCGAGGCAATACGGTATATATATATATATATATATATATATATATATAATGCAATTTCTCCCATTATTTCTAAGCATTTTAGGACAAACACTATATCAAGCTGTGACATCACTATGATGATGTCAGTACCCTAGCTAGTCTAAGGCTTCCAAGCTGAAGCCAGGAAGGAGAAATGTCTCAGCCTGTGACATCAGACCATGGCTGCTGGATAAATAGCTGAGTTTTTACACTGAAATGCTGCTTGCATTTGCTCCAATTATCCCCAAAAATGTTATTCTGCTAAAAATAACTTAAATATCTGACAAAATAAAACGTAGCTGGAGAGGTTGACAGAGTCTAATTAGAAAAATATACCTTGAGGAAGACCCTGCTGGTCAAAAGACTGAGGCTGTAATCCCTGGGAGTCATATTGGGTGATGTTTTCCTGCAGAGCATGTTGGGAAGTAACATACCTGTCTAAAACATAAAACATTTTTTACTAGGGAACCAGACTGAAAATGTTCAGTGTGTTCAATGATGTCGGCATGCATACACGGAATTCAATACATCGAGAAGATATTGCAAAAAGTTTTGACTACTTTACTGTTTGAAAACATTATGCTTTAAAGTACAAGATGTTCCTCAGTGCAGTGTTTTTAGTGTAAACTGCATTTTCAATAAAATAGACAATAGACATACAGCCATGAAGGCAGAATGAGAGTTTGATTGTACATTTATTTATTTAACTTCAGATGTAAGACTTTTACATGTAGAGTTATACATGCAAGACATCTGTGTTGTAAGTCCCATTACCCACAGAAAAGGAAGACAGAGTGCCACCATGTATGGAGTATGTAGATGACCATGTAGTAGTAGCAGCCTTAGCTGGTATTCTACTAGCATACATCAGATTGGCTGTCGCTACTCATATTGACTTCAATGACCTAGAGCATGTACAAGAAGCGTACTTAAGCATGCTTACTGGGAATACTTTGTGATTTCAATAGAGGAAGATAAGGGAGGAGAAAAGGAGAGAAGTAGAATTTCCTCGCTCCAATAGCTGAATAATATCTGCACTAGTTTCCATGCAATATAATGCATTGGGGTTCATGCAAAAAATGTCCCCTTAAATACATAGTCATCCTATGCTCAGTGTCAAATATTACAAATTAATCCAAGGATCTCATGGCATTCAATTTCGTTTACCTTCATCAGTTTCCAGAGGCTGGTCAGACAGAGTCTGGCCTAATGCAGGTGAAACAGTATCCAGAACTGGTTGAGGACTTAGCTGCAAAATGGCTTCCTGTTGTGAGACAACATTGCTTGACTGATGGAGTCCATCACCCTCAATCTCCACCTGTATCTGATTAGATACGTGGATCTGGTCTACTGTTGTTTCTTCTGATGCTGCGGGCTGATGCTGTTGGAGTTGGTGGGCCACTTCATACCTGAAATAAGGAAAGGTAATCCATAAAATGTACTGTACAATTTGCATGTTTTCTATACATCTAGTACAAATAAATATACAGTATATATATATATATATATATATATATATATATATATATATATATATATATATATATATAAAACATCAGGAAATCACATAGTAAAGGGTTTAAATAATAAAACATTAGGACATATATTTGGAATAAGTCATGGTCTACATGGGTTTGATGGAACAATTAGATGAGGACAACAATGTACAAAGTAGTAGGTCCGAACTGAGAAATCTACACCCACACATTTTGCTTTCTGAGTAAATGGGGTATATATAGCAGTTTATAAGTAGTTTTAAATGGGGATTATGGGCCTTGCAGTTCCAGCTAAATCAATATGTTTTTAGATATGTAGGTCTCCCTCATCTATATCCCACAGACACATCTGGACAAAAACACTTATTATGTTTTATCTTTCCTATTAATAATAATGAAACAAACTCCTTAACTGTCCATGAGGAGCACACAGAATGTAAGTTGAGAGCAATGGCACCTTTGTTTGCCTTGAGTAATGAACATGACTTTAATTTACAGCAACTACATTGATGACGAAAAAAAGACATGTAACAGCAACAACCAATGCTTAGAAATCAGGGCATTCCAGCCACGTCAATGCAAGAGGATCAGATTATTTTTTTCTTGTATAAATAAAGATAATGATAAGCCCTGGTCTGATTCTTTTTCTATCCTTCAGTAAGTCTTGGAATTACGTAAGAATGAGTAACAGAGCTTCTGAGATTGCTCTGTGATAAGAGCTGTATGTGACCTTCTGTACGTTAAAATCATCCTCGCCCAAGCAGTCACTCATGTTCTGTCTCATTCCCAGCAACTTCCTAATAGACTTTTGCTATATCTTTGTCCCTCGCATTCAATAGTCGGAGTTCACGAGAATA
Source organism: Spea hammondii (assembly GCA_029215755.1). Taxonomy (NCBI): domain Eukaryota; kingdom Metazoa; phylum Chordata; class Amphibia; order Anura; family Pelobatidae; genus Spea; species Spea hammondii. Next base: position 41,007,079 of record JARDYJ010000005.1, on the reverse strand, counting down.
TTGCCGTTTCTAAACCTTATTGCCCTTGGTGACTGTGCTTTAAATTCAAAAAGTAACTTGGTGACCCTCCACTAACAGGGTTTTGTCACATATGGTGGAGAGTGAGGTTGAAGGCTCAGAAACAGCAATATTATCATGAACTATGTCTTTTACTGGCAAGTGAAAATAAGAAACACCCAAAAAAACAAAATCATATAAAGCCTAGCTCCCAATTAGAGCCCGCTCTGGCTACATTTTGCTGACCCTGACTGGCCAGCCCAACTATCCACTAACTATACCTGTTGGCCAGACCCAGCTAAGCCAGGCTCTGGAAACTCTCCCCAGACAACACACACAGGTCCAAGCAGGTAATGCCACACTTGGCTCAGGGATCGTCTTTTCAAGGCCTCTTCTTGCCCTGGGAGCACCAAGGAACTTCCTCTCCCCTCAACAGTCTCTCTGAGTCTGTGGTCTGAGGGAGCTTAAATGTCCATTTCCTCCACCTGTTGCAGGCTTCCTTTAGAATCCTGGACTGGATCATCCAGTCTCTTGCAAAAACCTAGCATTGGCCCTTCTGGCTCTCCAAATGCTGCACCCAGCGACCCATACACAAGGGCTGCACATTATCTGTGTACATAACATCCAGGGCTTTAAAGTGTCACAATGTGTATACAGAAACATACTATAAACGAATACGGTTATATATATACTTGCCTGTGAGTTTTCATGTGCTTTTTGCAATTTAGAGAGGTTTTAAATGTTTTCTGACAATAAGGGCACATATACGGTCGCAAATCATTATGGATACCCATATGACGCCGGAGACTTCCCCCTGTAGTAAAAGCTCCGTTACATATAAGACACTTGTAAGCTCTTAGACCAGTATGTGTCCGAACATGTGCTTTGAGTACTCCGGAGGATGCAAAGCCTCTTCCACACTGCATACATTTAAAGGGCTTTTCTCCAGTATGGGACCTTTAGAAAAAGAAAATAAATAGCAAGTGAACATTTTATATCCAAGAACATATCGTTTAGATTATACAGATTGTTTATTTTTTATTACAATTTGCAGTATAAAATAATAGGGTGGCTGTTTGATAGAGATGTAGAGAATCCAGGAATACGGAAACAAGGAAATTGTTAGAAATATTAGTGGACAGGACACAACCAAGTGAGGTGACCTTCTCGGTTTCTCTTTGCGATGTAATGGTTTTGTCACCTCTCCCCAGTAACTCATCGGGAAGTATGTGAATGGAATTGTGGTCAACACCTTTTTTGATGTGATCTCTACATTGCTAATTACTTTACTGTCTTCATTAAAAAGTTGGCAATACGCTACAATTTAAAAAAATTAATAGTGGAGGCCTAAGTATAGTATGTCTGTTACTGTATTGTGTTAGCATGAGTTGATGTCCGCATAAGTGGGTGTTGGCATAAGCGAGTTGCACGGTTGCAACATGAGTATGTGTGTCAGTGTATGGTGTTAGTGTTGGAATGTGCCCCTAAGAGAGTGTTTGTATGTGTAACTGTATGGTGTTAGTGTATGGCGTTAGTGTGAGCAGTGTTAGGACAAGTTTGCGTGTTAGTATGTGTGTTACTTACTGGGTTGGGGAAATACTGCACTCTTGCACTACCAGACCTAAGCTCACCCTTAGCACACCCTGGCATGTTACGTTCAAACATTTGTTCTGTGCGCAGCCAAGTGTTTTCCTTGACTTACAACACATCTCATCAGCTCTCTGTATTATTCTTTTGCACTGAAGGGTTGTCATTTAATTTTTGAATAGATTTTAATAACATAACTCTACATCGTGACTGCTTCCATTTAATACCTGATATGCTGTTTAAGGTGGCAGGATTTCTTATACGCTCGGTGACAATAATAACACTTGTACGGTCTGTCAACTTCATGTCCGTAACTGTTTATAAAATAGCTTTGGAAAAATTGACTATTCCGAGGAATCGGCTGGATTAGACCTGTGTTTCAAAAACAAAACCAGCACAAAAGGTTAATGCATGACACTGTCACATAAAAAAAAAAAAAACAGTACTTCCTATAAACAAACAATACAAGCTTTAAAAACGTTAGTTTCATTATCTTTAAAACAAGACACCAATCTTGAATCCACATGTGATGCATCTGACAACTCAGGGATGGGCAACCCCCATTTAATTGTGCCATTATCAGTGTTTAGCGTGGTTTTTAATACATTTTAGGTGGTTTTATATACTTTTCGCAATTTATCTGACACTTTAAAATGTGTTAATATTGGTAATTAGGATTACTCAAAATATACCTTTCATGAGACAAGGACCATGTGCCACCTGAGGAATGAGAATTCTGACATATACAACTGGAACAAACTTCATGTGGGAACAATTTTTCTAGACCAAAGATTATAGATACTACGAGTAGGTTACTGACATACAGATATGAATTATACGTATGCATATTACAGGGCTGCCTTTAGTGCATAGGATCATGACTGTGTGTGTAGGCTTCCCACTGGCGAAAAAAACTATGTAACGTAACTACACTAGGTTTGTGCCTCGACAAGCTGGGTATATCAATAACATTGTGTTTTACACATCAAGCTCAACATGTCAGTAAACTCAGTTGCACATTAAGTCACAAGTAGGCCCACTGACATTATTTTACAGTCCGTCACAATCTCATATGGGGTGCTGTCCACGGAACTCAGTCTCGGTTTCATTTTCACATGAAAGGTGCCCAATCTGGGAGTCTTCTACGCAAAAATTGCCTTGAGTCCCAAAAAGTGTACCATTTGGCAGTGCAACTGTCTTGGGATATTCTGCACCGCTTTCACCTATGTACCTATACAGAACTCGACTTCAGTAACTGTCAAGATCCAAAAACGCCTTCCTGGATTTTATAGTAGTACATATCATATCTTAACGCATACAATAATAATTCAATATTGCATGTTTTCTGGTCTTAAAAGTTGTAGAACATAGCATACAATCGCCAAAGTTTTCATATCACTATCTTCTACACTCATGCACACTTGGCAAGTTCTCCTATTATTTTTATAAAGTTGGCTCACGTCTCGCTTTCATCTCTTGTTCCAGTAAGCCTTTCCTTGGTCATTATCCTTCTATCTTATAAGGTTTATCACACATTCAGTCCCCTACCGTAACATATCCCAATTTTAAATTGTTTCATCTTATTCTCCCTGCTACTTCTCGTGTCGCTTTCCCGGCACCTCTAGTTGCCTGGCAGCAAAGTTCTTCTTACGCGCTGGCTTCTTCTTTTTTTTTTTAACATTTGCAGTCTTTATGACCGGTCGTATGAGGATTACATGAACCAAATGTTTTTTTGTGAACATCATAACACAAATACTTCCTATTTCACCCTGTTGCGCCATCTGACGACTGCACATCTATACACCGTTCTGTGTCGTGTTATTCAGAACGACTCAACATACCCTCCAAAGGACACTTGAGCCTTGATGGCTCAAAGGGTACAGATTATAAAAAAGAAGGTGTTATCACTTTTACGTTCAGGAACAGCTAGTTTTATCAGATGGTTTTGCAAAAATAAAAGAGGATTTGATGTTAATACTGTGAAATCACCTTACTTCAGTTTGGTGGATGTGTAACACTTATCTCTACACACAATCAATAGCCGTTTCAAAACACACATTCTATGGTCATATCATTCATTTGAACATGTGGGCTAAACTTACTAAAGCTAAGCAACAAAGCCATGAATGTACTTGTATGCTCCCACAGAAGTTATTCATACGTGCCAGCAGTCCTGAATTTGCCAACTTGGATCACGTTCCAGCTGTTGGCTCCATCATTTAGGTGGCTTGTTTATGCCTGGCATGGAATAAACTTAATAAAACCTGTCCTGGAAACTCACTGGTCTCTTTTCCGTAATCCCATCCATATGCCTGCCCACCAGGTCCAAAGCCCACTCTTTTTCCAACCCCTATAATGAATTAGACATCCAGGGGCAAAGGACACATTTACTCATTTTCCTTTAAGTCAAACCCTTCATGCCAGCAGTTAGCAGAGAAAACACCTAGGCGCAATCATGTATATTTGAAAACCCCCAAAATTAAATGTTTAAAGGGGGTCTAATGAGACCCCCTTCCCCAAACACTCATGCACAAAGGGCTGCCGTTGAATTGAACAGCGTTGCTTTTAAGCAGCCAGTAGTGGCCAAAAAGGGGGCTTCATAGCTGAGGTTTCTCCTAAAGGCAAGCAGCAAACATGAAGCAAGGAAATACATTTGTGCTGCAGTCAAATCCCTAACTACATTTCTTGTCATCTTGATAAATTAGATGTCTATAGCGGTTACATAGCAAGAGAAACAAGGGATTCTGTTGTGCATAAACATTAAGTCTTCAGTTCCATTGGACAACACAAAATAAAGAAAATGATGAATAAACAGCAGTTTGACATATTTCTATGACACATTTTGTCTCAGAGTGCAAGGTCTTTTCTTTATTAAAGTCAACATTAGAAAATCGCACGGCTCTGTGACACTGTCCTTTATCTATAAGGACCAAAGCCGCTGATTCCAAATCCCCTTTAATGTTCCCAGTAAGCTCGATTGTGAAGATAAAGCAGGGAGCTATTTATCAAAGGCAAGATTAAAGAAATTCTAAGGCAATCTGCATCTGAAACGCAAATGTGTCTTGCAAGGTTTTGGGAGGAATAATCAATCGTTTATGTCAAAAAAGGAAGCTCAATACTTTAGGCAAAATAACACAAACTAAGCCTGGGTACACCTTAAACGGTGATATTTCTTCAATGATGAACACCTAATTTTTCTACCTTATCCAAGTATTTCCTCAATACTCTTTGGGCTAACAAACTTTCTAAAATACCTTTGTAAATGCCTTACCCGTAGATAGCTAAAGAACCTTCAAACTCAAGCAGAGACCTAAGATGCCTTACCTTCCCATAGCATGATCTATTTCCCAATCATTTTCAAGGTTAGAATGTCTCAAGAGCTTGAAGTTCTTTATACTATGATTTAGCGGGAAGAAGTATTACTACCTTTCTAAACAGGAAAATATCATGAAATGACAAAAAAAGAAGCAAGAGGCTCCGAGTGTACAGAACGCTTCTGAAGTACATCTTGCTTGACGTTACTTATTAAAAGCAGTGGCTGGTCTAGGTGGACAGGTTCAAGGGGCAACAGGGAACCCAACTGACCCGGCTCCTTACAGGGCCTCTGCTCAATGGCTCTCTTAAACGGAGATCACTGATCTCCCTGACCGACCGATTAAAACTACGGAGAACCGTGCCGAGGCAAGGCTTTCATGGTTTTCTTCTGCCTGGTGCTGCGTGTCCTTAAAAGATGGAGTTCCACCATGCCCAGACGCTCAGAAGGATGGCAGCACAGAGCGAGAGGCTGGTTGCTCTACCACGGCTCGGCCCAGGGCAGCACCAAACACTGATATGGCACAGATTACAAAGAGTTGTTCCACTTAAACAAAACATTATTTGCACTCTCTATTATGGTTAATGACAAGAAAAGGACACAGAACCATTAAGAAGAGTTTTCCGTTCATATGGCAACAACTTATCAGTGCCTGCTTCTGATGCACATGACAATTAAGTGTTCCCAGCGCAAAATATGAGCGAGACAAAATTCTACATGATTAAAGCATTATTTCTGGGAAGTGCTTGTTCAGCCATGGCTTTCATTACCATTTAATCCAAAAGCTGGCGCTCTGTGCAGACAATCGATTCCAGTAATCGGGAAAACAAACACAGAGACACATTTCAAGTAAACTAGTTTATAACATACTATAAGAGTTATTTTCAATGATCCCAGAACAAAGAACAGTAGCATTGTGAATAAAGCGGAAAACCCTTTAAGTATTAATATTCGAAAAATAATATATCAGGAAATGCCGTCACTGTAAAGGCAGGCCTCTATGATATTTAAAGTATATACTTATATCCACTTTGCACCAGAGACTGTCCTGCTTACCAAGATCTGTGATGAGAATAGGTTCTTGTAATGGGATCTCCGATACCGGAAGATTTGTTTTCCCAGTACGAGCTTTGCCGGGTTTACGCTGCTGACGCAATTTTCTCAGCTCGCACTGTTTAAAGTGTGACGCAATGTGAGTCTTTCTGTGTCCAGAAGTGCGGAACTTTTTGTCACAATGTGGACAAGCAAAAGGTCTAACACCTACAATAAGAAAAGAAGAAAAAAAAAAACACTTAAAAAGATGATTCTCTGCTACCCTATAACTTTATCCAAGGTTATAAAATGGCCCTTAACATTAGAAACTATATTCTTTCTGCGAGGAAGTCTGCATGATCATGGAACTACTACTGTAGCTTAATATAGGAGTTGTCACTTATTTGACACTTATTTACATTGGAGTTGCCTCTGTTGCCACTGACAATTAGTTACAAACCTAAAATCCAATGTATGTTATTAAAATCATGTAATAATTCCTTTATTAGGGATCGTAGTCCCATAATTAAAATATATAGTATCGAGTTTCACACTAATTATTACATGATTTTAATAATATATCGCTTGGCCGTCTCATCTTTAAGGAGTGCCAGCGTTCTATTTTTGTATAGCCATAAGAAGCACTGTCCGTGCTTTTCAACACTTAATGGTAAATATATCGTACGTTTATGCTATACAATACAGAGCCAATGTCTATTTAGCGTATGGATGCTCCCTGCAAGAAGCGATAAAAACAATGAACACCCTGATATAATCCAGAGCGCTGATTGAGGTGACAGAAAGCAATGATTGATGGACGTCGCGTACATTTGGCACTTTGCGAAAGATAATAAAGCACCTTGATCTCCACCAGTTGGGAGGTGTTACTGACCCAGACAGCAATAATAGGATCTATTATCGTGTCAAGTTTAAACAAAGCCGGTGGCAATATTCTAAAGTAACCCGCAGGAAAACAAAATGACTTTTTTGGGATCGTATGCAATTTCCTGACTTTTAGAGCTTTCAGGCTCAGTACACACCATTGCAGCTATTTTGTACTTTGTGCGGAAAAAGGGTAAAGATTAAAGCAGTGATGTACTTTCCAATTAGTTAAAGGTAGAGTAGACTATGTACTCTAGAAATGTATTAAATCCAAGAAAAAATACTTCTGTTCAAATGGACAGAAAGCAACGTAAAGCTGGCATAAGTGGCAATGCAAGAAAAATTCTAATTCTTATTCAACACCATTGTATCCCGGGGACATGAGATACAAGGTATTTAAAGTAACCAAATGCGGAGATCGGAATTTGTAAATCGGCTGATCAGGTTAAGCCTTTGAGGACTTTTTACTTTGGATAATATTTGTCTGCCTATTATAAGAAAGTAACAATAATAGGATATATAAGAATAGTTAACAATAGTGATCAGGGTCACAATGACTCAATGGACACACAGAACGTGAATTAAGCAATCCTACCCTACTGGACTGATCTTCCTGGCCATTGAAATAATGGAAGATTTTAGACTAGCGATCTAGATCAAACTAGTAAACACATGAATTCCAGAAATATTGTGACTCCAAATGATGCCGGTTTCAATCTATTGTTTCTCAAAATGTTGCTAGTAGACCACCAATTGGTTTTGACTGGTTTTGTTACCATTTGCATGCTTGTGTGCATCTGTGTGCTGTAAACATTAACGTGAGGAGTGCACTGGTCACAAAATAGTACTTTCTAAAGAAATCCAAATGAATCTTGGTGATCATAATTACGTGTATTTTGACAATAGGAGAGAACCAACTCATCTAGTATGTTCTCTCTCTACCTTAAAAGAATAAATATCATTCTTGGTACTGTCACCTGTACTAAGCTTATCTGAGACATTCTTAAGCCCCCCCCCTAAATTATCCCCAGCAAATTCTACTTCAAAGCTAGTCCATATGTACATGAATAAATGGATACCATTTCTACCAGCACTGTATCTCCCATCTATACCTATTCCATTTGCTTGGGCGTAAGGCAACCCCATTCAAAAGGAAACAAACCTAAAGTTTGATCTTAATAAAAGAAAAGGCCGGAATCCAGAGTCAAGGCTTTGGAATTCCGGTGTCTAATGGCCTGTAGATCATTTTCTGGCCCTATATTTGGCCAAACTTGGTACTTAATTCAGGGATCGCCGTCTCCTAAAAAGAAAAAAACGTAAATGATAAGGTTGGCGTACTTACCTGTGTGTAGGCGAATGTGAACCTTCAGACTGCCGGAGGTGGAAAAGCATTTCATACAGAAATCGCACTTGAATGCCTTAATGCCGGTGTGTGTCTTTATGTGAGCGGTGAGGGTGCTTTTCACAGCAAAAGCCCGAAAGCACTGCATACACTTGAACGGCTTCTCATGCGTGTGAATTCGAATGTGCCGGACCAAGTCACTCGGTTTCTTAAACTCTTTCGTGCAGTACGTACAGACGTGCCACCGCACTCCGCTCTCTTCACGGACAGAACCTGAAAGCAATCAGGCCTTTGGTTAAGGAATTGCTGAGAGATTTCAGTTTTGTATAGATAGCTTAACATACTCATTGTTGCTCTGCCACCAGAATCAAAGCCTGTGTACAGCGCAGAGTACCGAAGACAAGGCTATTTGTAGGCAAAATTTAGACGAGCCACGAGACGAGTGAAAAATACAGTATCTGGGGTGATATTTGGAAAAAAAAAAACAGAAGCCTTGTTTGGGGTGTTTTAGTTGAGTTATTGAATTAAACAAGGTAACACTATTTGGCCCATCTAATCTGAATTCTGAATCATATCCCCCCTGTCACGTCTTTCTTCCAGACTATATATGTTAAGATCTTTTCATGTTCCCTGGTAAATTTTATCCTGCAATCCATGAACCAGTTTAATTCCTGCCTGCCATCAAATTCTATAGGGGTCATCTATACGTTTCGGTGCAGAGTGGTAATAGCGGAGCAATGAGCAGAGAAATTCCATTGGATACCATAGTTATTTCCCCCCTTTACCAATTTGCATCAGATTCCTCTTGGGTTTTAACTTACCGTATCTACATAACTGCAAGGTTTGAATCCTGCTATTCAAGTTAACAATACCTTAGAGAGAATATTCAGAAAAGGAATAAGCGTAACTTTGCTTTTAGAAGAAACGTACTGCTTCAAATAACTGTTTTATGCAACGCAGAATAACCATGAGCTATAAGTCTGTATTATGCTGTAATATTTTAATATGGCTCACAGGTTTTAAAGTTACTCTTAATTATCTTTTACCGATTGCGGTTTCATGAAACTACTGACCCTTTTCGACAATTAACAATCTGCATTACACAACACCAACACTTCCAAACCAACCTGACTCTTTACTCATTATTTTTTCTATTATTCAAATCCTGATCCTGCTTTAGAAGAATAAAAGGAGACAAACTGTACTTTTGGGTTAAGAACAGTTAATTGGGAGTGCATCATCTATGCCGAAGGTAGCTCAGAATATCTGATTTATAAGAAACATGGGATTTGACAACATGTTTCCTGATGTAAAGACTCACACCTAAATCAATCATGGGTCTCATCTTAGATTCAGTACAGCGTTGTGCCAGTCTCATGCATTTTTCATTTCCCTACTGTTTTAGCCTCTACCACTTATGCTGGGAGCCGGTCCGTTTATCTACCACCCTCTCAGTAAAGTAAAACTTTCATTACGCAAGGCCAACTCAGCCCTTCCTGTAGGGGAAACATACTGAGGTTTTACCCATCATAACACACATGGATGTTAGAGAGCTTTTTTTATGATTAAAAAGAGAATTGGTTCCAACTCCTTGACTTAACTCTTCATCATGAAGGGCCAATTCCGCTGCAATTCTGTGCAGGGAGACCTTGGGTGGCCCTGTATAAAGTATAGTTAATTAAGTGAGATTTCTTCAATGTCTCCTCATCCATTGAATTATGCATTATACGGGGCCAGCTCAGGTCTTCTTGCTGTAGAAGCCTGTCAGTGTTAGCCCTTCATAATGAATATTGAAGTGAGGGAGTTAAAACTATGACTGGCAACTCTCCCTTTAATGAATAAGCCCCAGAAATATTAGGTAAAGTGATTATTTTCTCCCCTGTGGGAAACACGTACGAGTTTAGAACTTAGAAGATAGAGTTGGAGGGATAGGGGAGGAACGCAGACCACAGCTTGGCATTTCTCAATTACTAAAGATGTTCAGACAAAGTTGCTTTATGTAGCCAAAAATACACTAAATATACATTGGCATTGTTGCGTCATAGAAAGCAGAACAATAAACTACACTGACCACAAACCTGATCTGCTGGAAATGCTAATATGTGTTAGTGTTTCAATAATAACGAGGACGGTTTTACTGCACTCTTCTCCATATCTAGGGCTCCCCATTTATAGACTATGCTCATAAATCTGAGTGCCTTCCAGTTTACACATATACACATATATAATATAATATAATATAATATCCCAGTCTGGGTTTCCCCTTTGGCATGGAATCCACAAACAATTAAAAAGCATTAATCTGCCAAAACATTAGGAATCTCCCTTAAAATGAATGGCACTCAGTGGCTGCCAGTAGCATCTGTACCTGCAGTAAAAGTTGACTTCTTCTTTATTATCCTCTTCTCAGTCTTGTCTCCTTTGTCCTGATCGTCTTGGTCTAACCCATGCTCCTGATCATTGCAGTCCAGTTGCGGATTTGAAAGACATTCTAGTTCTTGCAGAGCTGGCTTGGTCTGGCTGGTGTCACTGGGAAGTGTGGCAACGGGTATCGATGAGAGCCCACTATTTTCCAGTGCTTGCTAGGATGGCAGCGACAAAATGGGTCAATATCCAACTTGCACTAGCGTTTAATAATACAATTAAAATTACTTTATATATATATATATATATATATATATATATATATATATATATATATATATATATAAAATTATATAGTTTATTATATATTATTATTATTATATTTTTTATTACAATATAGAGACCTCATTTTATCTCATTTTGTTCCAATAAACTTCCTTTATCTGGCAACCTGAAGGCTGACGGCAAACACCACACTGAGCTGATTCTTTACAGCAGTGCTAATGAAGTCCGTTCCGCCATAGACATTAATTAGTCAGTGTGTCCAGTTGGGTGATCGACACTGAGCAATTCTATTGTTTACTACAGGAATATGATAAGGAGTCTGAGTGTTTGCCGATTGGGCGAAAACACACACACATGGCTAATATGCAGGTGAATACATTATATTACGCAAACAAGTGGAACTGTTTTAAATACATTTTTGAAAACTTATTTTTAATAAAAAACGGGAGTGTTCTCATTTAAACATTCATCATCGCCTTCCTGGGCTGGCCTACTTTGATGGGCTAAGGCCAGCATTCATGCATTCCTGCAGTTAAAAAGGTATGCAGGGCGCATACTCACCTGCAAAATATCTCTATTAATCCCCATTGCAATGTTAAGTTGCTGCCCTGATTGTTGATTCTGATGGCTTTCTACAGACACCGGCTCAGACAGCTCTAGGAGCTGCTGGATGACATCTGTCACAGCCGGCTGCTGTCCTTGCTGCCCAGAAGCTGTAGAGCCGGTGACGTCCGTCGGAGCTGGCACAGATCGGAAAACTACCGTCTGGTGGAAGACACACACACATACAAATAAGTAAAAGACATTGCTGACTTTGCACACATTAAGAACACCGCTTTTGGAATTGTCCTTCAAACCGTTAATCAAATACAAAGCTTATAAAAACTGGGGGGGGGGGAATTAAAGGGTACAAAAAAAGAGTGAAAATTAGGTTAACTAAAAGCTGACGTGTACACGTGCAAAAGAGCAGAAATTGGGTTCAGCTGCCATTCGGGTCACACATGCTGCCCATTTCCCTTGAACATTAGTTCCAATTGATCTCTGTGTGATTCTTCCCCCTCCTTTTATGTCTACCAAATTACATTTAATCCTTTTAGTCGGGCTGCAGGAAGACTTCTGTGTGTCTACTAACTGTGCTATAAAGAATATAAAGAAGTAATTTATTCCCAATTCCCTTTGCTTTACTAACGGCATAAACCAAGACAAATGCAAGAAACAAGGAATAACACTGTATTATAACTGTAAAATTAAAAAATGTGATATAAACGTAGGAAGTAGTAAAAAAAAAAAAAAAAAAAAAGAAGAATCAAAGTTGAATACAGATTAATACAGTTGCTGTATTTTAAGAATTTTAACAGATGAATCGTTATGAAATATTGTTTTTTTGGGGTTTTTTTTTAAAGTAAATAAGATCAGATAATTTAAAGATATTTTAATTCTGCAAAGAATTTCTTTTTACTAGAGAAGAAATTGTAGTAAGTACATTATTGATAATAGATTTACTATCTAACTGCCACAGAAATACTTTAATGCTTATAGCCCATGACCTTTATATAATACTATAATATAATAATATTACTATAATATATACTATATAATAATACTATAATATATAATAATTTATACATATATAAAGATTGATATATATAGATATATATATATATAGAAAACAAAACTCTTTCAATTAAAATTTCCCCTTCACTTGCAAAACACGTAAGGCTAATAGCTCAATAACTGGATAAGTTACCATTTATAGCAAACCATTGTATGTTATAACACTTAATAAATTATGATTTTACATGGTACTTTGGAATTAAAAAGTTTAGAACAAAATGAACAAAATGTATAAGACATCTATTCTCTACAAATGATGCCATATTAAAAATGAGATATCAGATACAATTAAATGGGCAGACAAAGAGAACACTTGACAAAGAGTATGATCACAGCTTAATGCCCCCAGAAAGAACAAAATATGCTAGTGATTGATTGTAATAGCAGCAAATGTTTAATCACATTGAAATCTTTTTTATTTTTAAACTGAACAATTTAGCAATCCAAGCATTTGTGACAAAAGTTTTGTACTGCTCTGTCCTTGCAAATATGAATCAGATTCAAACTTTTCTAACATAAGGCATAAGAAGGCAAATTAAAGAACTCATCATCATGGGCCTTGACTACTTGAAAAAGTCCAATCCTCCAGTCTACAATTTTCCCCAAATAGTCTACAAGCATCCAAGTACGGATGAAATGTGCTAATTATCATTAACCTCAATAAAGTAAACCTCTTACCCCAAAACACCTCTGGCTGTCAAACTTTCTCATGCTCAACAATATCACTGGGTCAATTCCCTTTGATATGTCCAGTATCCATCACCCATTTAGAGCGTATCGTTTTAAGGAGGGCTGCCCCCAACATTTGACTCACTATGTCACTTTTTCATATACCCCCTATCATTGCACCACAACTTCTTTCCATTTATGGGGGGGGAAATTGTAGCGTGTTTTTATCCCAATAAGGCAAAGAAGTCTGTATAGCGGCTGAGTTCCTAAATTCTCATCTTGCTTAGTCGTGACAAATGTATGAACTGGAGAGGTGTTAAAAGACAAAACCACAAACACAAGGTTAAAAAAAATGCACATACAGGTATTTGTATTATAGGGTTTACTAAAATCCGGACACGTTTCTTACATTCATCCACTCTTCATCACGTACCTGCTGTTCAAGGGTTGTATCGGAAACAGGAAGTGCCTGTGGGACATCCTAGCAAATAAAAACGAAGAAAAGGAAATTTAGCCATTATTTTCACTGTATACGTAGGTAAAGATTTTGTCTGTTAGACTTTAAAAGCTACTGCAAACCTAACCTAGTATATGTGAAATTGCACTTTACAAAACAAAGGCCTTCGTCTCACATGTGAGAAAACTGATCCAGTGAAGAATTTCTTCTGTAATTTGTCAATATTGTTAATTTTCTATTGTATGTAGCACAACTTTACAGGAACCCCACCATATGTATTTTAATGCAAACAATACCTTACAGGTAAAGAATGAATATTAAAGTACCCACAAAGTACCTTAACGTGCATTCTTTATTGGTGGCACTGTATGTTTCATTTAGATAGAATTGATTGCATTACTCATATAATTGTTTGCAAATAATGAGGAAAGATAGACCCCCACCACCACTCACTCATTCATTATTATCTGTATAAAGCACATGAGAAAAATGTTGTGCAAGCAGAATCCACCGATAGAGCTCAATCCATTGTCTCCTGTTCTGCGCAAAAAATGAATGATGGGTTCCTTATATTTTAATTGTAATAATTTTATTTTATATTATTGTGGTACCTAAGATGCTGGCACATATATAAAATAAAATACAGCTACCTGTATTTTCTCCCCTGTCTGCCAGACATAACTGTGGGTTCCCATAAGGCTCTTCGATCCATCGCATAACGGAGTGTGTGCGCATTGCATTGTGGGAATGTACAGAAGGATGTTGGCCATATTTTAAACTTCATGAAGTCAGGGGACACTTTTTATTACAACACTGGCCAAAATAATCCAAACTTTTAGTTTGGTTACAAAGGGGAAGAGTAGCTCTACCCCACTCATACTGAAAAATATTACAGGACCCATAATCCTAGGGATTACATCAACCTATTATCCTTTGGAATATGGACGTCAAAAATTGGGCAAACCATTGAAAATAAATGATGGCAGATATAAATATAAATATGCACTATATCAGCAACAAACTGATATCCTTCAATGAACAAATACTGAAACTGAAGAATATATGTTCAGGCAACAAGATCCTTTGCTTGAAAGGAATTTGATGGCCTTTTATACATTACTCGACACTATAACAACTACTTTTCAGATATTGAGACATTTGTTGTCTTCTGTGCATGAATTCTAGATATATGTAAATCTTTCTCAGTTTAAAAACAAGCTACTGAAACCAGAGATTGTAAAACTCAATGTTCCACCTCACAAGTAATTCCCCTATGCTACATGTCCTTTCATACTTGGGGACACAACTTTGTTTCAAACTGGATTCTGTTTTATATACCACCCACAAAATACCCTGAACCAAAAATATAACTACAATGCTTTTTTCACACTATTCAAGCCATAAACATTTTACATGCAAAAACAACTCACTATAGTCTGAGCCCTCTTGGGCAATTAAGGAACTGGATGTTGCTTAACCGCTTCTCTGAACAGTTCAACAAATACTTTCTTTCCAACTTACTAAAAACGGGTAAAAATAAACTTGTCAGCACTCGTAACAGCAGCCCTGTGCTTCTCCAAAAGCTTACCGAGACTTGAGGACATGTATGTAGGCAGGATTTACCCTTCTCCATGCTCATTATAAACCCATTGTACTTTAATTAAGGTGGATTGAAAAGGGTCCGGTGTGCAAATTTACCCTTCCACCTTACCTTTCTGTTGCTACATCGCATATGCACATATATCGTAGAAGAACACTACAACTACCACCGACGCCAACCTGAAACAAACTATATCTTCATCCAAATCCTTCTCGCATTAAAAAGGTTCACGATAGACGCTAGCTTCATTGGTTGCAATTTCTTGACAGACAACCAATGGGGCTAATATAATATGCTTGTTTAATTTACACAAGGGTAGTTAATAAAACCCTTTCCACAACACTACATTTCACCCACCCACATTAATGCGTTCATTCATTTCTCCGCACATTCATTGACCCTCAATCACTAGCACAACAACATATTATTTCATAGCTGTTGTCTTTTTTGGTATCTCCTACCTAACATCTGTACATGCCATTTAAAATTAAAATCTTAGTTTTATTTTTAGTGTTTTAGCTATATCAGTATTTTTAAGAGAAATGTTTTAAAAACGTTTGTCTCTCCTTTCATCGCCCTCCTGTTACTGATGACAACATCGGGGTGTTGGTTTGATTCTGTGCTCAACTTGTAACTAGAGTTGTCCAAAAATGGGTTAAAAAAAAATAGCACTTTACACCCCGCAGGAACTCTAATAGGAATAAAAACCTAGTTGAACATAAGATAATCCATCAACATCATGAGCACTGTGATGATGTATACATTACATGATTGTTTGTGAAATCATGTTTGAAACGTTTCAGGAAAAGTTGTATGTGGACTCAAGTCAGACAACAGAAACTAGTGTTTTTTGTACTTGTGTGCATTTATATTATTATTTATTTTGTGCTCACAGATGTACTTAACCTAATCAAGGAGTGCAGAGGCACGGTGCAACGTAACACTACCTGCTGCTTTGCTTACGTCTGGGGAAAGACATTGCTGCCCCTTAAATTATGAAGCCTCATCTTCCTTATACTGTTATGGACGACCCTGTATTTTTCTATTTATTTCTACTAGGCTACCGCGATTCTTTGTAATGCCATGGATTGGACTGTGTGTTTGTAATTATATTATATATGAGAAACACGTTTCTAGGCACAGCTGAACACTTAAGTTGTACGTTTTTTGTATAGGATTTCTAACATATCTGTACAAATCTAAATAAAATTAGCGTATATCAAATACGGTATATTATAAACACATATATACACGGACACACTACACTTATATATGTTTCTACATTTTGAAGGTGCAGTTCCAATTACACAAATATTAACTAAAATATATACTTTTTTCAACAACTTTAACACACAAATTTAAAAAAATGTGTAAATGAAACAAAATTCGATGTGATTAAAAGTATGGAAATTTAAAACAATATGGATCACGTTCAAAAAGTCATTTTTACTTATGAAAGGGACAGCAGGGAGAACCACTATTTTTAAGATTCTAACTATGGCTTATCCCATTTGACTGGTTTTTAAATGCGGAGTTTAAATTTGCAGGACATGTTTTACCAGGCACTGTTTAAAAAAAAAAAAATATATATATATATAAATAAGAAAAAGGTGTGATGAAAGTAAGTTCCTCTGTGCTTGAAGCAAAGTGTTCTCGTCAGCAAAGGAAGCTACACCACCAGCAAATAAGTGTTCACAATGTAAACAGTGTATTTAGCTACATCAAAGTTTTCTCACTATAAAACAATTTTTAACTTTGATGTCCTGCAGCAGGAACAGAATACAACGCAAGCAGAAAGCTGCTTGATTTACCGTGGCCATAAGAGACGGTCGCAGTGACGGTGCTGACGTAGCTTGGGATCCTACCACATGCATCTTGCTAATATGAGTATTGAGACTGCCAAGGCTTTTAAACACACAGCTGCAGTCAGTGCAGTGATATGTAACACCATTCTTCACCTTCAGAGAGAGAAATGTGATTAATATCATCCAGCCAACATCGTAAACTACCAGCAACTAAGATCAAGTGTTAGTATTAACTCTCATCTCTCTCCTACGTGTAGTCTAATCATTGGTAAGCATATACAGTTATCCTGAAGAAGGCATAGAAATTCAAAATTACTTACAGAAGAGAATTGTGGACACTGGGTATATTTACATTTGAATACAAACTTAGGTAGCTTGGCTCAACAAGGTAGTTTCAAAATGGTAGTTTTTTGTACTACAGCCAAGGAACACTATAGTCTCCAAGACTCCACTCATCAATCCATTAATCAACCATATGAAATATATAGAAAATGAGCTCGGAAGAGCAGAAGGTATGGTTAAATATTAAGGATGGTGTTGTAAACTATCATGATTTTTAAAGCACACTTTTGCCCTAAGAATATGAAGTCTATTTATTAAAGTGTAAGCTTTTTTTTTTACTTTGTTACTTATGCATTATGCAGCACTCACCTTAACCCTTCAAAATGGGCCATGAAGTCAGTACTTTGAAATATTTCAGCTCTCCTAAACTTATGGCTTGGTGAATAGACACCATAGTTTCCACTGCCAAATAAATGATGCGTAATAAAGGTATATTGATATAGGGATTCAGATTTCAACATTGTCTGCTTTGTACATTTCCAGCCAATAACTATCCAGCTGTACATTAAGCGGAATAACATTGAGGTGTATATAATATAAATATACATATATATATATATATATATATACACATACATATATATATATATATATATATATATATATATATATATATATATACATAATACTAGACTTGGGCACCAGGGGGCTCTTCGTCTTCACGCTCGTCTTCGTCAAAAAAAAATATCTTCGGATTCCGCGAATATTCGCCCGTTCCTGTCTTCTCTTCGGGCGAATATTCGTTTTTTCTTCGTTTTTTCCGGTTAAGGGGTTAATACGGGGTTAACGCGTACCGCAGCAGCTCTGGCGCCAGTAGTTTAAATGTGCGTATCAGCAACTCTATTGGTCGCCAGCAGGGGGCCTCCTGCTGGTGACCAATGAGCTCACTACCATATCTATAGCTAATATATTCTCGGGCAGAATATTATGCTGGTGTAAAACCAACAGAGGGCAGCATTCTGTCCGAAGATATATTAGCCATATGTGGCAGTGTGTTCATTTTCATTTATTAATTATTTAAATAAAATATATCCCCATGATCCGCTGGTCTCCCCGCTGCAACAGTTAAATGTCCGCACTCGCTTGAAATCCAGTTATTTATTATGCTACTTAATGTAAAACCAACACAGGGCAGCATTCTGTCCGAACATAGATGGCTAATATATGTTTGGACAGAATGCTGCCCTCTGTTGGTTTTACATTAAGTAGCATAATAACTGGATTTCTTTCAAGCATATGGAACAATTCTACTTAATGTAAAACCAACAGAGGGCAGCATTCTGTCCGAACATATATTAGCCATATGTGGCAGTGTGCTCATTTGCATTTATTCAAATAAAATACATTCCCATGATCCTTTCGTCTAACAGTTTAATACAAAAAAAACCCCAAAATAAATAGAAAAAAAGAGTTTGCAAGTTCGACAGAATTAATGTCCGCTAGTGCGGACATTTAACTCTTGCAGCGGGGAGACCAGCGGATCATGGGGATATATTTTATTTAAACAATTCATAGATGAAAATGAATACACTACCACATATGGCTAATATATCTTCGGACAGAATGCTGCCCTCTGTTGGTTTTACATTGAGTAGCATAACAACTTTGGATTTCAAGCATATGCTACTTAATGTAAAACCAACAGAGGGCAGCATTGTGTCCGAAGTTATAGTAAGTTATTTATGCTAAGTTAAATGTCCGTACCGGCGACTTTGTTGGTCGCTGGCACTGACATTTAACGGACACAGCGGGGAGACCACTGGTGTCCCTGCTGTGTCAGTTAAATGTCCGTACCAGCGACTTTGTTGGTCGCTGGCACGGACTTTTAACTGTTGCAGCAGGGTCCCAGGTTGCTTTATTTTTTTTTCTGCCTAGCAACTAGTGGTAAGGGGCCGTGCAAGTGAGCCTATTGGTCGCTTGCACAGCCCTTTACCCTATGGATTTCTGCTCCCGTTATCCAACGCAGCATCGCAGGGGTTAACGGGAGCGGAAATCAGGAGTTAAAAAGGCCGTGCGAGTGAGCCCTATTGGTCACCTGCAGGGTCTTCCTCTGGCATCAACCAATTGGTTGATGCCAGAGGAAGACCCTGCAGGTGACCAATAGGCTCACTCGCTCTGCCCTGTAACCCCTGACGACGAACCTGCGGATTTCCACTTCAGTCAACTCCCGCGATGCTGTGAAGATAAGGTAAGTTAGATGGGGAAGGGAACGGGGAGAATAGTAGACGAAGGCGAAGATTCTTCGTGTGTGAGTCTTCGTCTTCGCCTACGTTTTACCGGCACTGCCTTCTCTTCTTCATGTCTTCGGAACGAACACGAAAACGCACTCTTCGTGTTCGTTTTCATGTTCGCCCGAAGACGAATGCACAAGTCTACATAATACAGACATACATATACACAGACACGCACACAGAGGCGTAACTAAATCTGCGTGTTTAATATGGTGGAACAGAGTAAACAAAGAACGTACTATGATGGATTTTACAGACAATGTAATAAAAATGCCCTGTAAGTGGTTGATTATTTACCTCCGAATGAACACGCTGTATATGGGACTGCAGATTGCCTTTCTGAGAAAAGGCTGCTGGACAAAACGAACAAGCATAGGGCTTTTCCCCTGTGTGTTTCACCAGATGAGTTGCCAGTGCCCCCTTCTGGTTAAAAGCTTTTCCACATTGGTTGCATTTGAAGGGTCTTTCACCTAAAACAAGAAAATCAAAATTATTATATAAAAAAAACCCCTAAATGTTAGATATAGATATAGAAGTATATTTGTCATTGGCATATTTTGTCAGGAACCCATAACAAGTCCCTATATCTGGGGGAAAAAATATTTATGGAAATTATTTTTTATATCTGATTAGAATTTTTGTCTCCCGATTACATTTGAGGTTTAATTCTGTCCAAAATTCAAGATTTGCAGGACCCTAATCCATAGTTCCATTGGCATGAACATAATCATATTACATACGAAAAAATGCCCGCACTTCAAATTATATAGTTTTCGGTTTTAGCTGCTATAATTTTTTTTAACGTCTGAGAATTCCACAAACACAAATCGTAAAAAAGTGTACAGAAATCTAGATGGTGGCTACATGTCCTAGTGGGTTTGCTAAACTCATCTTGCGATCAACATCTGTGGAGGATCCCTGAAGGGCCAACAAAAGCAATATTGATCATCCCCGCTGCTCGCTACAGTGCATTTCATATATAAGCTTCCAAAACAAAATGTAAAATCAAGACACAAATCAATCATTTAGGAGTGGCATGTACCGAAACGCGGTTTGAATTCCCATATAAAAATAAAAGTCTTGATGAAAACCTGATTATTTATTTTGATTTCTAATCTGTCCAGATACATTGAGTGGTATCGTGGGGATTTCACACTTAACGATTTTTCTCAGCACTTTCTTTAACTTTCCATGAATTTCATAATGCATTAATGAAATACATTTCATGTGCGATACGCAAATCTCACAGGGGTTTATTCAGCAAGCCCAGAGCTTAGAATTTACTAAAAATACTCAAAATATGTTTGCATTTTCCACAAAGTAGACACCTTGTGAAAACTCTGGTTTGAGTTCTTCTGGGACTTCCCTATTTAGCAGACACCCTAGAATTGCCCTCAACACATACAGACTAATATCTTAGTCAATGAGATTATGTATAGATATATAACAATCGGCAAAAACATTATACTGGTTTCTACAGTAACACTCATCTTTTATAGAAATACGGCCCATTGGAGGTATAAAAAGGATTTGTGATGCAAGAAGTGATCTTGTTGCCATAGTAACCAATGGATTAGGCCATCAAGCAGGAATCTTAAATTGGTTTTAATGGTGACAAGACCAATTTTCGAACTTTGCATTGGAATCCCTGTCTTCATTCGGTTGGGTAAAAGAAGGTGGAAGTCTAATTTGGTGCCCAAGGCAAAGTTTTTATCCCGCGTTTACTCATTGAACCCATCATTTGAAGTAATAACTCTTACAGCCTAGAACCCAAAGTGGATTTGACATCGAGTACAAATTTGTCCACAACATTAATTCCCCAAAGGTGTCCCAAAACATCATTGCAAATACCTTTGTGCCTTAATAGTTTTTTTTCCTTTTATTCTTGGAGTAAAAGTCAGCAAAAACTTATAGCCATGGGTTATGTTTCAAGGCTATACCAGAGAGTGTGACGGGTCATCAAAGATCACTGTGAGATCTTTTAACATCAATGGCAGGAGTGCACTTTGGTGAAATGTGATGTGACTTTAAAATTAACAAGTATACTACTTGCTGAAACTACTGAATAAAAACAAGACTGTGATCGCATTTTATCTTGGGAGAAGGGTGACATCTAGTGTGCTTTGCTTATAACTTCAGTGGGTATACTTGCCATTTCCTGACAGCCTGACCACTATTCTGATACGCAAGCTTGCGCTAGAGACAATTCTGTAACAAAAGTGAATTCCTGTGATTCTGGATCCAACCAAAGAGACCAAACTCAAAGAGCACTTAGCCGTTACAAAAGTACGATCTTGCTAAATACGCTCCAATTGGCCCGGCATCAAATATTGGATGATACCATTTCATGACATCTCTAATTATGTCATACCTTAACATTACATGAATGAAAAGAAAAAAAAAGGTATCCATCATTGTGAAGATATTCACGTTGTTTTCCAAACCAGCAGTGTCTAGCTTAAAAAAAAAAACATTTTCCTTTCATGCCAAGGAAAACAAAATAGGGAATTACAGTTCCAGAATTTGAGTGAACCAATGCCACAATAATTGATTTTCTCACTTAAAATATCCTCTCTGCACACTTTCAGTGTAAAGAAAGGGCACATGCTGCTTCAGCTGCTGCGGCGATAATAAAAAAATTCTGCCAATCATTACAGCGATAAAAGGTTTTAAAGAACATACTGTGAGGATAGATTGGGTACCAGGTAGACGGCTACCGGATTTATCAGCTCATGGCATTTTTGGACTTAGTCCACCATCCATACCACAGCACTAAAATCTAGGATGCTACAGCACAAACATAGGTAAAAGTGAAATTATAGCCTTTATTAATATTTGTTTTGGAAGTGCGCTACCACCACTTACGATGTGGAGGAGGAATCCTGTTATGATTGTGTTGGGCAATAGTCTTCTTACACATACTCTTTTTGACATGCCTTTCTACAAATTGTCACGCGGTATCATACAAGTAATGAAAATTGACGCAAATTGTCACTATATACACATTGGAACAATCACAAACCTCCTGTGTTTATTGCAGTTTCTTGGTTTGGAAACATTTGACATAAAAGCACATTTTTGTCTTTATGCTAGTTGACATGACAGTGGTGACAGTAGGGTAAATAATAGGGTAAATGATATAATTATTGGAACCTCAAAAAAATTATAGGTGTACAGCAATTAAAAACGACATACGTTCATAGTTCGGGGTAAGCAACATCACAAATATTTTTGTTATAATTTTCCTTAGCTCTTGTGACCACCAAGATTAATGTCGAGTTGTTCAGCACAGGATTTACCACTTACCTATTGCAACTACCTTTAGCTTGTTTTCATGTTAACTAGAATAACTCTCTAGAAATACGCGGTTTAAAAGTAAAGGATAAGTTTGCCTTATTGGAGCTTATATCTGCGGCTAGAGGTGGCGGAATTAGCATATCAATTCATTTCAGTTTTAGTCTTCTCTGCAATTTGACAAGACAGTCAGAAACTGACACCAAATGGATACCCAGAAATAACTTAACAGAAGGAATAATCATCCAAATTCTGTCGAGGGCAAGTCAGGAGAGTTTCTAATAAATGTATTAAATACTGTATTTAACTGTATTTCATAAATGTATTAAATACAGTTAAACTAGTTGATTTAGTGTACTGAACCGCAAAATAGATTGGGCTTCTATTCAGTTATATCATCAAATATCCTTGACCTACTAATTCAAGTAGTCTGACTGCTTGTACCCAGCACAGGCACTGGAAGTCTCTGATGTTTTGTCTTAGTAGGTTAGTTTACAAATGCTTCACTAAAAGACTTATCCAAGAACACGCTTACCTGTGTGTATTCGTATGTGACGAGTTAACTGACTTGGCTTTTGAAATGTTTTACCGCAATGTGGACAAGAATAGGAAAAACCACTTCTATCAATGTTTCGATTATAAGACCTAGTGCTTGCAACTCTGGGGAAAAAAAAACAGAAAGGATGCGAGCTGTTACCAAGAGACCACTATTTATCACTTCAAAAACCAAGGTTAATTTACAAAGCTGGGACATTGCAGAGGAGTTAACACTGCAAATCACATAGTTCACCGTGAATAATTAAGGGCAGCAACATTTGCATAAGCCTGAATTATACCAATGGTTAGAGAAAGTGGAAAAAAAAATATTTGTGCAAGTTAGCTAGTTTTTGTAATTTTATCATATATGTAGAGGAAGTCACTATGCTATGGGCATGTTGCCATTGACCCATTCATTGACCGTATTCTGCACAAGCTACAAAAGTGATTGTTAGCTTGCAAGAGCAGGGCCATCTTCTTCCCTTTCTGTATCAGTGTGTCTTAATCATCACGTTTAATGTTACTGGCAATTTTGTATATTGTCATTGTTAAAGTTATTGTAATAGAGGTACAATATTTACTAGAGTTCTATAAATAAACGCAACTACTTCAGATATATGGTGTGTTCTTGTCTAATGATGTCCTTGTGGAACAGGATGGACCAACCTGAGTGTGTTTATTCAACTAGACAGACATAACAGGTCATGCATAATGCACACACAGAGTTTGCCACTATTGCTTCTGATCGCATACTCCATGAATCAATACCATTTTATATTATATCAACTTCTTGGGGACAGGTGTAGTTTTAACATATTTTTGGGAGTTCTAATAAAATTTGGCCATCAATTAATAACGATAAAAGCAGAAAATTTTTCCCTACTAAAATTATTAGTAGAAAAAAAAATAATGAATTTTTAGTTGTTCCTACCTAATTTTAAAGTGCGTTTTCATGTGATCCTTGAGTTGTGGTGCTGTGTCAAATGTCTTTTTGCATGACTTGCAACTGAAGGTCTTGCTCCCGGAAAGCTCCTGGCGATGTTCTTCCATATGCAGAGACAGGTGGCTTTGTAGTGTGAACTCATCTCCACATTCTGAACAGATAAGGGTCTGCGAAAAGAAATAAATGCCGGCTTTATACCTTTATGAAAATGTGATTCTTAGCAGGGTCATTCATTTTGATCTGCTGTTGTGATTGGTATACCCTAGCAAGTATTAGTTAACAGACAAAAACAGCAAATGAATACACTCTCCTATAAAGGTGAACTCCGCAAGGACTCCTCAGTGTCAATAATCGCAGTATAAAACATCCACTGGATCACAGGACTTCGAATTAAGTGTCTCTTCCAAGACTTAGGTATACATGTGAGAGGGGAAAGAAATAAAACATAGCATTGCTGTGTGTGAAAGTTAAAATATAATCTCAATTTATTAAAATAAACTCACACATATAATGCTTATCCCTTGAGGAAGTCAGGAGTACTCAGATGAAATGCATAGGGTGCAGGTGGCATAGATTACTTTATTTTATGTTAGTGGGGATGCTGGTCCCGGGATTTGGTTTGCTTTTGAAGCTATTACTTTGTGGCTTTCCTGGCCAGAGGTTGCTGTGTCTTATTATATCAACCTGGACGAAGCTGACCCACTATATCCGTGTAACATCGCCAGTGACTGGCAACCCACATCCATAGCGTTTATTGCACATGAGCTGGTTCTCGGTGCACCTTTTACTTAATTATTATTATTTATTTAAATAAACCGCGATCATATTTTTAACCATCACACAGAGTTACACTATATTTGTTCCTTTCCCCTCGCATGTATACCCGAGTCTGGGAGGAGACGCCTCGTTCTAAGTCCATATGCTGTGATCCAGTGGATGGTGACATTTTCTGTTTCTGTTGTAGTTAACTGAGAACTCGTACAGTAAGAGAAAAGTTAGTACCATAACTCTGGAGACATTCTCCATCAAGGCACTCAAATAGATTTCTTGTAACATTGAAAAGAAAAATCTGCATCCATATATATACCTTGCTACTAAGGTGTAAAAATGTAATTGGGGACAAACTGAACTCCTATGTCACTATGTGCTTCCCTGTTTCACAGCTGGACTGGTCGTGGCACAACATTTATCCCAGTTGAAACAAAGCAGCTTGATTTTTGCTAGGGGTAACCAGCGGTTCTCTCTGGTCCCTGTACTGTTTAACATCTGTAGTGGAAGAACCACTGTCCAGACCTTGAACCACATACAATCATAACATTATTGAGAGAAGTATATTAGCTCCTTTCTTAGTTTCACTGTAAGCTCGTTTGAGCAGGGCCCTCCTCACCTGTTGTCTCTGTTAGTCAATTTGTTATGTTACATACTACTTGTTATGTCCTGTCTACCCATTGTACAGCACTACGGAATTTGATGGCGCTATATAAAACAATAAATAATAATAATAACTGATGCCACCAAACAGCTACAACAGAGATGTTGGATAGTGGATAACACCATCTACCTAGGTGTCCACATGAGACTGATATCTGCTCACCAGTTGAGAAGAGGTAAGGTATGTAATCAAGATGGCACGGGAATCACAAAAGAAAACAAGAACGTTCACTTTAATTACCTCCTCTTTTTCGTGCAGCATAATATGAGCTTTAAGACTGGCCACACGCGAGAATTTCTTGTTGCATGCAGGACACGTGGGGTCAGTCACATTATGTGTAGATTTATGAAGTGTCAGGTTGAAGTCAATATTAAATGACATTGGACACTGGTCACACCTATGAGGCTGAAAAGCAGAAAAAAACTCATTAGACAAGCTCCTTCTCTCAAAAAAAAAACAAACCACAAAAAAACAAACACAAATAAGAATATGAAATATATTTTATATTATTAATAGTATCCACAAACATATAACGTATAATTTCCTCACCTTATCATTTTTCTCATGATCACGCATATGCCTCTGGTACTGAGACTCTTTCGGGAAGGTAAGTAAGCAGATGCCACACTTGTTAGTTGTTCCATGATATACATTATTATTCTCAGCATTTAATGTCTCTGCACCTTCTGAAAAATCTACAGAAAGAGGAAAAAATAGATATGTTTAGTTTTTATTTTTGTTTTAAAATGAAGAATCATGTTCTCATCTATTAATCAACTGAAGTATTAGAATCTGTATTTTTGTTGTAATGAGTAGAGAAACTGTCACCACGCCTTTTTGACAAATTTCATCGACAATAATTTGACCATTTCTACTGTGTTTCAAAAGCCCTCTTCATTATTTAATGCACACATTCAAATTATACCCAGTCTCCTCAGGACAGAAATGGCGTTCTTCAGATACCATATATATTTATTTGATCCATCATTTAGTATGAAAACAAAGAAATCTAACCTGAGAATTTATTTTTCCTTGCCCATTCCCTGGTAGCACCTGGAGGTATATCAAGGTAGGTTAGAAATAGTAGAAGAGCTTAAGACCTCTCTCTAGTTTCCCGGCGTAATCTAAAAGGGCTACACTGAATATAAAAGGAAAGACATTCTAATAATAAAATATATATTAACTGGGATAGTCAAAAAAGTGCTATCAAGGAATTTAAAAGGTAAAGAGATTCTCAGGTAAGAAGAAGGTGTTTCTGTCGCACATGGAGGTGTACAAAAGAAGAGAGCGCCTACCCTTTTTTTTTTATCTCCAAGCATGAGATCCCTTATTATTATTTATTGTTTTATATAGCACCATCAAATTCCATAGCGCTGTACAATGGGTGGACAGGACAAAACAAGTAGTATGTAACATAACAATTCGACTCACAGAGACAACAGGTGAGGAGGGCCCTTCTCTGTAGCCATGGAAAAATACCACTAGTCCTGAGCCCTTGCCTTGCCTTGCCTTGCCTCTGCGTCTCCTTTACCACGTTTTAAACATTTTTATCACAACTACCTTTTGTTTGAGTTTGTGTGTTCATAAGCCGTCACACAAGCTTCTTTGTATTGCGTTGGTTCAATAGGGTTTTGTCACTCCAATTTTTTTTAAAAAAAAACACTATTGCAATATTATTTCTCATATACTTACCCTAGAAAAAAAGTGTAATCCATAACTATTTAGTGGTGCATGTCGATTTTAAAATTAAACGCGTACAGAAAACCTCAATATGTCTCCTGGCTTGAGGTCCTTAGCTTGTATGCTGTTGGAGCCTCATTTAATTTTTTTATTTATATTTTTTAACAACATCTTGGAAGCAGTATACAGAGTTGAGGTTGTCATGTACAGCGTAAAGCAAGACGTGAATTGTTGGCGCTATTCCAATAAATAATAAATGTATTATATCTTTGAAAAGAATACCATACACAAACATTATTTAGTTTTTGCAATGATGTTAGATACTCTAGAGATACTAAAACCTATTCCCTCTCATATTTTTAATAAATGTTTGGGGAAAAAGCAAAGGCTTTTGCCAGCTTTGATGTAAATTTGTAGTTTTAGTCCATCCCAAACTCAGTTTGCAAAAATACCAACAATTCTACCATTAGTATATACACCGATCAGCCATAACATTATGACCACTGACAGGTGAAGTGAATAACATTGATAATCTTGTAATCATGGCACCTGTCAGTGGATGGTATAGATTAGGAAGCAAGTGAAAACTTCATCCTCAAAGTTGATGTGTAAGAAAGCAGGAAAAATGGGCAAACATGGGGATCTGAGCAACTTTGACAGGGACCAAATTGAAATGGCTAGATGACATCTCCAAAACTGCAGCTGTTCTGGGGTGTCCCCAATGGTCAGTACCTTTTAAAAGTGGTCAAAGAAAAAGCAGTGAACCGGCAACAAGGTCATTAATGCACATGGGGGAAGGCTAGCCCATGTGGTCAAATCCAACAAACAAGCTACTGGAGCTCAAATTGCTGAAAAAGTAAGTGCTGGTTTGGATAGAAAGGAGTCCGAACACACAGTGCATCTCAGTTTGTTGCGTACGGGGCTGCGTGGCCACACTCCAGTCAGGATGCTCATGCTGACCCCTGCCCACTGCCGAGAGTACCTACAATGGGCACATGAGCATAAGAACTGGACCACGGAGCAATGGAAGAAGGTGGCCTGGTCTGATGAATCACATTTTCTTTTACATCACGTAGGTGGCCGGGTGCGTTGATTACCTGGACAACACATAGCACCAGGATGCATCCACGGAGGCCCCACCTCGCATCTTACAGGACTTAAAGGATCCGCTGCTAAAGTCTTGGTGCCAGATACCACAGCACACCTTCAGAGGTCTAGTGGAGTCCATGCTTTGTTGGGTTAGGGCAGTTTTGGTAGCAAAAAGGGGACATACACAATATTACGCAGGGGTCACAATGTTACGGGTGATCGGTATTGTCACGAACGCACTCTACTCCAAGCGTGCGCGTGACTTGCTTCTAGTGGTAAAAGGGTTAAAATTCACTATCTGTCTGCACTAGACCGGAAATAGTGATAAAAATACAAATATCCACCCTTAATACCACCCGCAATTAACTATAATGATATAACAAGTATCAAAATAACGCTGCCACCACCAAGACAGTTTAGAAATGGGGTGTCTTGGTACCCCAAGTGAATCAGACTATAAAAACCCACACAGTATATTTTAACACAAAAATTATGTGATTTAAAATTACCAATAAAACAGTCTCTTCAGGTAACGTGAGTCTTTACCAGACAAAGGCAGAACTTAATAAAGGAATATTTATTATGAACAAAAAAATCACAGTGCATACACAAAAAGATGACAACAGATTATTTACACCAAACAGATAAAATAAAAAGGAGAAAATTTACAGAAAACCTAACTACTCACTGAATGGTCAAGTAACAGTTTTTCTGTCCGTAGGGCTCCGGCAAGGAAAGATGGCGACTTACTCAAAATTAGATCTTGGCCCCTAGTAAGCACCCTGACCAATCTTCTTTCACTAACTTTATACTCTTTCCCAGTTCATCTCGAGTTTCCAAGCCGGCCCAGAGGTGGTATAAGCAGAGGGAAGGTGTACCATAAGTGACCTCCCCCTTGAGTAGTGGAAACATATCCGTCAAAATAACTTATTTTCATTTTATCGTCCCTCCTGTGCTCGCCACAGCCATAATTCATGCATTTATGAATTTCCTGTAAATTGTGAAGTCCATAGATATGTCACACTTGCTACATATGACTGACCATCATAGACTTCACAATTCCTTCCAAACCGTTTACGTTGCGCTGTCATGTTTGTACTCTTTTTGTAGGCTGCGCTTTCCCCGTTCTAGGTATGCACACAAGGAGGTATGATAATGAATATATGAGTTATTATTGATATGTGTTGGATATGACCTGGATACGAGATGGTTTTCCTGACTGCTAGTGGTCACTTAGCATATCAAAGAATCCAGTATTATGAGGGGGAAACAGGCATATGGTCGTCTACATTTGAACCTAGACAAAACGGCAGCTCCACTGCAGGACCTAACACCCTGTAGAAGGCCCCGGTTGGAGTCCGAGCTTCAAAGGACACATTTATCTCACAAGACCTTTTGGCACCACATGACTGTACAACCAAATTAACCCCTCTCATACTGAAATTGGCCATACCATCTCTACCAAGTAGCAAGTCCATGTATGCACTACACAAGTTGGTGTGACACCTCCCCCAAATAAGATGGTGGCCCAGAGATTAAGCCACAAGCTTATCTCTGCGCCTACCTACTCTTTCCCTGGGTAACAGTTTCCGGCTAAGATAAAGTATTTCTTTGGGAAAACCCACCCTACAGAAGGTACTTTTCAAAGCATCGGCTACGTTGTCTGCTCTGTTACAGGAAAAGGCCATGGTCTCAGGGTACCCAGGGGCATAGTCCATCCCCTTAGTAACAGATTGGTTCTCCATGCGGCTCGGTATAGCTACAAGCCCCAACAAATCTACTTGATGGGTAGCTAGGGTGTCTCGCCCTGGCTTCCCAAACCATGTAGGCCCTTCGTAAGGGATAACAGAATGGTCACCAGTTTCACCCTCTCCCTTGTGTCCTGACTTCGTAGTCCCACAACAGATGTCGTTGGGGCCCCCAAGTCTCCTTCCCATCCCTCGCGAATCAGAGCTAGGGGACCGCGCACTCTACGTCCATAGAGGAGCTCAAATGGGGAAAAGCCTGTGGATTCCTGCGGCACCTCCCTATAAGCAAATAGGAGATGCGGCAGGTATCGCTCCCAATCCCTCCCCTGTGACTCTACAAATGTCCTCAGCATCTGTTTTAGGGTCCCATTAAACCTTTCACACAGGCCATTTGTCTGGGGGTGGTAGGGGCTGGTCATTAAATGCTCTACTTGCACCCTCTTACAGAGAGACTGCATCAGATCAGAGGTGAACTGGGGGCCCTGATCGGTCAGCATTTCTCTGGGAAATCCCACACGGGAGAATATGCCTAACAGAGCATCGGCCACCTTGTCAGCCCTGATAGACGACAGCGCTACAGCCTCGGGGTAGCGAGTGGCATAATCTACTACGGTTAGAATATACTGCTTGCCTGAACTACTGGGAATAGCAAGGGGTCCCACAATATCAACAGCTATCCTCTCAAAGGGTTCCCCAACTATGGGAAGAGGAATTAAGGGAGCCTTACCCACCTCCCCAGGCTTTCCTACCCTCTGACACTCAGGGCAGGAGCGGCAGTAATTTGCCACATCCGTGCCCATACCAGGCCAATAAAAATGATGAGACAAGCGGGACTTAGTCCGCAGCACACCCAGGTGCCCAGCCATGGGGATGGCATGAGCCACCTTCAGCAGCTGGTCCCTATACCTCTGGGGCACCACCAGCTGTCTTTCTGTTTCCAAGGGCTCTTGCCCTTCTGCGGGAATAGTTTCCCTATATAACCTCCCTTTATCCCAGTACACCCGCTCCTTTTCAAGGTCTGTGGGCGGCTGCATAGCACGGTCCCTCAGTTTCTCTAATGTGGGATCTGTCTGCTGGGCCTGCTGGAATTCCAGGGTCTGTCCCTCAGAGCCAATAATGGGCTCCGATTCAGACTCCGGCTCCAGAGCTACTAGGGAGGAGTGTAAAGAGGGGTGAGGCGCCCCTGCGGACATCCCTTCTGGTTCCGCAGGCTGAGTCAGCTCCTCTCCTTTATTTTGGGCAGACTGTTGACGGGTTACCACGGCTACAGTTACTCCATCTGTCACACTCCCACTCTTTGCCCACAAACATGCTGGGTTCTGGGACCTGGTTTCTGACACAGACAGACATTCACTCGCTCTCTGCCCTTCTTCACTGCCAGGTGGCCCTCTCACATTTTCACACAGCACCTCAGACATTCCGGGTTCTAGCACAGACGGACACGCACAACCCTTCTGCCCACTCTCCCCATGAGGTTGCCCTGCTACATTGTTACACACTGCCCTTTCTATGGTAGGGCTCCTAGAAGATCTGGATAAATCACAAGTATCATCCTCCGGCATATATTTTGACAACAGCCTACCCAAATCAGTACCCAGTAACACATTAGTAGGAATGTTATCTGATACCCCCACATCCCTTACACCCTTCCCTGCTCCCCAATCCAAAAATACTCGTGCCATTGGCACCGCAGGACGTACTCCCCCAATTCCACGCACTGTTAAGGTCTTGCCAGGAATAAAGTCCTCGGAGCTCACTAGCTCTGGACGCACAAGAGTCACCTCTGCCCCCGTGTCTCTGAGCCCCACAGTTACCTTGTTTCCCACAGTGACAGGTTGCAGATTCACATTGGAGATGTTCTCAGTGCTGGAGACGAACAACACCGAAGGTGGTGACCCCGAGGGGCGACTCCCTCCAGATGGGGGTGCAGGCTTCCTCTTATCAGGACACGTATTACTAAGGTGCCCCACTTTGTTACAAATGAAACATCTGCGGATATCCCCACGCGTAGAAGTGACATTAGCTCCCCCTCTCCCTGAGGTAGAAGCCGGCGCAGAAGAGGGTATTGTAGACTGGGTGGTGGGAAGCCGTGGTGTAGTGGTCTTCCAGCTGGATGCTCCCGTAGTAAAACCTCTGCTCCGTTCCGATTGTGCTCGGTTGGCGGTGTGGAAATCAGCCAGCTCACCCGCTTCCAATGCTGTTTTGGGCTCCCGGTCCAGCAGCCATTCTTGCACATTGGCTGGGCACAGCTGCAAAAACTGTTCCTTGATGATCAGATCTTCCAAGCTTTCTAAGGTTGTAATCTCCAGCCCTCTAGTCCACTGCCGGAATGCCGTCGTCAGGTGTCCCACAACTGCAGTGTAGCTCTCTGTGGAACGCTTTTGCAAAGTCCGGAATTTCTTTCGGTACACCTCAGGGGTAAGGTTGTACCGTCTCTGCAGTGCAGCCTTAATTGCCTCATAGTCCTGGTCAGATTCGGCTGGTAGCTCTGCAAATGCTTCCAGTGCAGGACCTCTGAGACCAGGGGTGAGGTACTTTGCCCACTGGTCCTTTGGCAATTGGTACTGCCTGCAAACCTTTTCAAAACTGCGCAGAAAAACATCCAGATCCCCATCTTTGTCCAAAGTGGGAAAATTCTCTGCACGTGGTTTGGGTGCAGAAGAGTCTCTTGAAACCACACTGATAGGTGAGGCACTTAACCTCTCCAACTCTGCCAGTTTTAGTTCATGCTCTCTTGCCGCCTGGCGCCCTGCAGTCTCTCTCTCAGCCTGGCGCTCTGCAGCTTCCCTCTCTCTCTCAGCCTGGCGCTCTGCAGCTTCCCTCTCTTGATATTTAAGGATAAGCTGCAGCCTGAGGTTTGCATCTGTTGAGTCCACGTATTTGAAAACAGTTTGTAGATAAGAGTCCAAGGGATCTCCAGATCTTGGCACGTCACCGACATCAGCTGCAGGTATCTCCCGCGTGACCATGCCTCCCTCAGAAGTGTTTGCAGCATCACTTTGCGCTGCTTGTTGCATATCATAGTCCACAAGCGCTTGAATAAGTTCATCCTTTGATTTTCCCCGGATGGGAATACATTGTTCACGGCAACGTTGCTCCAGAGCACTCTTGGATTGTGTTTGGTATTCCATTTATCACGCCGGCCCAAACGAATGATAGCAAAAGAAAAGAAAACAAAGAGGGGGGGGGGACTGTTGAGGTGTAAATATACTAAGTATGCACTGAGTTCAGCCTTTGGAAATTGAGAAACAATTTCTTTTTAGTGTCTGGATTAGCAAATCCAGCAACACTGAAATCTGGTACCGAAAAAGATGGAAAAAATCTTTAACTATCCCACCGCTATGCCACCAATTTGTCACGAACGCACTCTACTCCAAGCGTGCGCGTGACTTGCTTCTAGTGGTAAAAGGGTTAAAATTCACTATCTGTCTGCACTAGACCGGAAATAGTGATAAAAATACAAATATCCACCCTTAATACCACCCGCAATTAACTATAATGATATAACAAGTATCAAAATAACGCTGCCACCACCAAGACAGTTTAGAAATGGGGTGTCTTGGTACCCCAAGTGAATCAGACTATAAAAACCCACACAGTATATTTTAACACAAAAATTATGTGATTTAAAATTACCAATAAAACAGTCTCTTCAGGTAACGTGAGTCTTTACCAGACAAAGGCAGAACTTAATAAAGGAATATTTATTATGAACAAAAAAAATCACAGTGCATACACAAAAAGATGATAACAGATTATTTACACCAAACAGATAAAATAAAAAGGAGAAAATTACAGAAAACCTAACTACTCACTGAATGGTCAAGTAACAGTTTTTCTGTCCGTAGGGCTCCGGCAAGGAAAGATGGCGACTTACTCAAAATTAGATCTTGGCCCCTAGTAAGCACCCTGACCAATCTTCTTTCACTAACTTTATACTCTTTCCCAGTTCATCTCGAGTTTCCAAGCCGGCCCAGAGGTGGTATAAGCAGAGGGAAGGTGTACCATAAGTGACCTCCCCCTTGAGTAGTGGAAACATATCCGTCAAAATAACTTATTTTCATTTTATCGTCCCTCCTGTGCTCGCCACAGCCATAATTCATGCATTTATGAATTTCCTGTAAATTGTGAAGTCCATAGATATGTCACACTTGCTACATATGACTGACCATCATAGACTTCACAATTCCTTCCAAACCGTTTACGTTGCGCTGTCATGTTTGTACTCTTTTTGTAGGCTGCGCTTTCCCCGTTCTAGGTATGCACACAAGGAGGTACGATAATGAATATATGAGTTATTATTGATATGTGTTGGATATGACCTGGATATGAGATGGTTTTCCTGACTGCTAGTGGTCACTTAGCATATCAAAGAATCCAGTATT
This sequence comes from Spea hammondii, assembly GCA_029215755.1. Classification (NCBI taxonomy): domain Eukaryota; kingdom Metazoa; phylum Chordata; class Amphibia; order Anura; family Pelobatidae; genus Spea; species Spea hammondii. The sequence continues at coordinate 40,972,451 of JARDYJ010000005.1, read as the reverse complement.
ACGAGGGGGAAACAGGCATATGGTCGTCTACACTTGAACCTAGACAAAACGGCAGCTCCACTGCAGGACCTAACACCCTGTAGAAGGCCCCGGTTGGAGTCCGAGCTTCAAAGGACACATTTATCTCACAAGACCTTTTGGCACCACATGACTGTACAACCAAATTAACCCCTCTCATACTGAAATTGGCCATACCATCTCTACCAAGTAGCAAGTCCATGTATGCACTACACAAGTTGGTGTGACAGGTATATATGTCTGAACGTTTAATTTGACTGAAAAAATCCTTACTTTTCAACAAACCAAATAAGTAAAACCAGACATTGAGAGCGTGTTCCTTTTATTATGCTGCATCAGTGTGTTTGTGTGTGAATATATATTATATATTTTATTGTAAAGCTTAAGTGACACAGCAACCAGGCTCAAGCTATAGCAGAGGAATAAAATACAGCTAAATAAGGTATCCACCAAGGTTTTCCTCGTTTTCAAGGTCTTTTCACTCATTTTTTTCAGTAAATATGCGGATTAGCGATTTGATGTAAATAGGCGCCCATCTGCTGACATTACAATTCTAATGGTAGACTGAATAACAATGCCTAATTAGAAGGCCAGGTGCACAATACTCTGGACACGGACGTTTACATTGCAGGCAACACATATAACACACATGTGTATAAAAGGCGCCATTATCTTTTGACTAACTTTTAACCCTGTGAGTGCCAATCCACGCATACAGTGAAAGGGTTACATGTCATTGGCAAGTCGCTTCGCTGAGCCAAATTATACTTTACAGAGTTTAGAGTCTGGCGCTGTGTTATACAACATAGACATGGAATAAATCCGTAACGATGCTCCCTTTAATCAGACACCATTCTTTACTTTGCCCCCGATACCAGCTCAACCAAGCCTGCTCTCATCTTCCCCTATTGTAGCCTCTAGTCCGGGTGCTACGTCCCCCCCACCCGTATCATTCCGCCCTATCTCCGGGCAAGTCTAAATCACACTCAAAGCGCGGCCTCTCCACCACATCCGGGGACTATATGATCTTAACGACAACAAAACTATCCACACACGCCCGCCCCTTGCGCCCTCTTTTTCCCCAGTTACACTCTCCCAGTGCCCAAAGATGCTTTTTCACCTGGATGTGGTGCGTTCACACCGCGCGATTTCGGAGGTCGGCCCCGAGGCATTGGGCTCGGATTATTTTTTCTTTCGGGTTAATATTGCTTCTTCCTCTATTTTCCGCAACGGCGGCGGAAGCAGCAGCATTGGCTTGAAAGGAGGAGGGGGGGAGGAAGACGCGTCCGCGGCGGAGGGAGAGATAGGGGCGGGACTCAGACAGTGACGTCACGTATGGATTTGTACAGTTCGGTGTGCCGGTAACGATTTAATATTTCCAACCTGTACACCGCTCGGTTGATGGTCGTTATTCCAGATTTGCTACATCGCAAAACAGCAATAGATGTATGCAATTCGAGAATCGTTTGTGTATTAGCGATGACGCTCGCGGCGGCCATGCTAATTCCTGGCAGTACCAACTCCAGAGTACTGGCAAATAACGGAATCCGTGGCTTGTTAAAATAAGTGGGTTTGTTAATTTCTGCCTTACGTAAGCTTTGATTCTTGATCTGACCATGAAGTAGACACCAGGTGTGCCCTGGCCATCTATGAGTTGCCGTTATATGGTTCAGGCGGTATGGTTTATAATGGAGATGTGGTGGGTTGTTTTATGATTCTGTTATTTTGAATTTAGTCTCAAAATGCAATAAAAATAAACATAATACCAATAAATGGATTTGTGTCGTTCTCATTGGTACAATAAAGCATCCTATTGATTTTTATTGTACCCTCATAAATGCGTTCGAATGGAGTGTGCCTAAAATATAGCATACATGGGTTTATTCACTAAAGCATATTTCCTGCAAATTTTTACTCTAAACCCCCCCAAACCCGCGCACAGTTGAGAATCAAGGTAAATATGTAATACAAGATTGTAAACTTGCAAGCAGGGCTCTCTCCACCTAATGTAATGGTTTGTCTTAGTCTGCCAGTTCTCGGCTTCTCATACCCCTTGAATATATGTATTGTATTAAGCGCTGCGTAAACTGTTGATGCTATATAAATAAAAGATAACAATACTTAATTGTGTCTATTCACTAAAAGGAGAGTTGGGAAGTGAGGGAGTTGAAACCACAACTCTCCCTTTAGTGAATACGCCAGGGATGTTGGGGGACCACTTCCATCTTTCTTTTTCAGCAGTTCCACTTCTCTTGCCTCTTCTTTTTCAATATTTTTGTCTGCTTCTCCCGAGTATCCACTCCTTTGACCAGGCTTTCCTGAGTGCTTCCTCAAAGGGGTTGAAGGAACGGGAGAGAGGCTCTTTATGTGGTGCGCGCTGTGCTTCTTTGTTTTGAGGAACTCCAAGGAGCCAGAATAATTAGGACAGATTCATAGAGACAGGTTTCTACACCTCTCTTTCTACGCAAAAATGTCTGCCGCTTGAAGTACTTCCACAAAAGGACAGAGCCATGCCGCTGTTTCTTCAAATGATGGAGAGGGTGTGCATGGAAGCTGTGCCTTTTTGAGGAATTGCTTCAGAAGGCCTGTCAACAGAGATGATACCCAGGAGAAGTGAACAAAGACAGAAGGGAGATGAAGGAAACGAGACAGGAACATGGAAGTGTTTGGCTGAGAAGGTACGGAGGCATTGAGAGTGAAAAAAATGTGCCATACCAGTCCTCTGAAACCCCCCCCCCCAAAAAAAAGCTTGTCTAGCTTTAAAACTTTTCTGTGTTGACCCATTAAAATGCATCAATTAAAGAATCCATGTTCTCTTGGTGTGATATAGCAATGTCCATTTTTATTGTTAGAGAAAAGGGTGGCCATCCAGTTCTTTCATGTTGCTTGCTTATATAGGGTTTATTCACTAAACTGGAACCGTGCAGGAGAATTAAAACATTAAATTCACCTTCATTTTAAAAGAGCAGCCCCTGTGAAATTCCCTACATCCCAAGTGTCCCTTTTTGGAACCTTAATCTATCTGTTCTTCTTTGCTCACCTGATGTCCCTCAGAAAGCTCAGAATATTTATTGGGGTACGCATCTCACAATGTTCTAAAGCCCTAAAATTACAGCAAAACTTCCAATACAGCAATAATTCCAATACAAGGTCTCAAGTAAAGCCCTACCTTCTAGCCGTGCCTCTAACCACACCACCTAAAACTGTCTTTAGCTGTTTCAAATGAAATTCGAAGGGTCAATGCGTCCCCTGTGTAATTAAATCACCAAGATTACTTGAATAGGGAGCCTTCTCAATGTTAAAACTTAGGGGAAGCCTTCACATTTGTAGTTCAGGTAATAGATGGTAGATTTGTCAATGTATTTTGCAGAGCCAAAAAGATGAGGGATCAGGTCTGTTTTAGCTGTTGCGGTTGTATATACATTACCAAATTAACTACTCATCTTAATTCACACCTTAGTAAATAAACTCGTAATCTATGGAAAAATATACAAGATTTATTCGAAGGTAGCGCCAGTCAGACATGTTCTGCTACAGCTTTTCCTAAGGTACGTGATTTACTTATTTGATTTGCCTCTTAAATAATTTATATTCTTTGGTGAGACTGTCCAGTTAATCAGTATAGGAAAAAGTGGTCTACGTGATGTGTTAACATTTTAGAACTGGCCAGCATTTTTTTTTTCTACTTTTTAAAAATAACTTTTTATTATTAGAGAAGGTACTGATTGGTCTGTTGGGTAAACCTACCTGCTTTTGAACATATAGGGGATCAAATGTCTAATTACACTAGTAAATTGTCTTTGCTACCCCACTGATTGATTGGTACATTATACAGGGCTTCCTGTGTTGTCAGAGGAGGGTTAGCACATTTTGGCCCATTGAGCAGGTATAGCTTAGTGGCCCTCTGGCCCCTTGACCCCCAAGTAATCTATGTACATATTAGCACATACATTCACTATAACACACACACACACTAAAACATACTCCATCATACCCGCTCTTTCAATCACACCACAAACCTTGTCTGCAGCTTTTCCTTATAGCTGATGGCACACTGTGCGACTAGCCACATTTTTAACATCGTGTTATGTGACCCCATTGTACTCCCACCAGGACCACCAATGTGTGTACAGTATATCTTAAAAACATTGCCTGGCTGCCTAAAAAAGACAACCTCTGGTTCTGCAGGTATGGAAGGATTCTTGCCGTACATAATACATAGTTTAAAATTAAATGTCAAGTTTTACTTTGTGTAGTTGGTGTTAAATAAGCTAAATACATTAAAGGAATTGAAACATAGGGTTATAGGTGTAAGCTGTGCAGCGTTTTGAATTAGGGCAGCAGATTTAGGGCAGTGATAGCCTGTATGCCGTATACCCAAGCACAATTCACGCTTTAAGGTGAGCAAACTCTTCGGCATGCCGCTACTCCATGGGCTGCGTGGGAAGATCTTCCATGTAAACCACCTAGTTAGAGTGCGTCAAGCTTGCAGAGTGTCCATAGCAACACCACCAAGTGCCATATGTGAGAGTGCTTGGTTATGAAGTCATATCCTGGGGCTCATCATAGAGGACACCGTCTGCAGCTGGAAATGCAGGGACAGCTGATGCTGTGATCCATTTACACCATGGTTTGACCTATACAGGGACTGTAAGGCTATCCAGAACTTAAGACGAGACCAAGGGGTAAATGAGGACTAAGAATCGCAGACTTGATGAGCCGAATAGTTCTTACCTTTCTATAGTAAAACTGGCAAGACAAGCATTGGGCAGGGCTAAGGCCCGCACTTCTTGCAGAGGTAACTCACTGGTGTTTGCCCTGCACTATAATAGTAAAATCGGTACTTTTAAATGTGTCACCTCATCTGCAAACTTTAAACAGAATTTTTATTTTCGTTTTAGTCTTTCCTTCTCTGTTTCTCTCCCACTCTCATGTAATGTAAATGTTTATCTTTATTATTCTAACCAAATATAGCCATGCTACAAGTTTTAAAAATGGATCCACATCCATTTTCCATTTCTCTCCTGATCTGTACAGTGTCGCATTATTAACTGCAAGGGGGCATCAGCAAATCAAATAATACTAACTTAAAAAACATAGCAACTTTACAGTCTTTGTCTTAAAAAACTGCCTAAACAGTATGCATTTTTAATAAATGCACTTTAGTTTAAATGCACATAGTTTGACAGTTTTATTATGTCACCTTAGGGATCGATAAAGGGGATTTATATCCTGTTTGTCAAAGTAGGACATTAATGATGCATATTATGCAGCTGCATGACAACAATATTGCCAAGACTTTAGTTCTCATTTTAGCTGAAAAATAGCTTCTGCTATGATATAATAATGATTTCAATGCATGAGGCCCACAAGAGGTCACCATAATACACAGTTTTCCACACACAGTTAGTATCAAAGGTCTGGACATTATTCCTGTTGAATGTGACATATTCTTGGCTAAAAACAGCTCTGCAGGAAAATTAAGTGTATTTAAAGAACACTTTCATACTCCTAGATATGCCAGGAACTTGACTGCCATATTGACATTTTTACTTGATGACCTCTGACATTTGATGCATAAATGGCAAATGCCCATGGATGGATTCTGTTGCTTTAAGCATAATTGGTAACTCTCTGGGTTTCACCTGGAGACTCCAGGTGAAGCACTGCTCCAGGTTTCTGTGTGATGGCCCAAAATGCAGGGGTCCCGGGAATACCATTTAGACATGCCCCACACCTTCCCATGGCCATTTCCCCCTTCCCACCCCATACGGATATAAAGTGGCCTGGTACATAACGTCATCTTCCACCCTACAGGCGTTATTGAAGTGGGAGGGCTCCGGGGAACCGGAGCCTGTAAGTTCCCGGGAATGCTTATAGGTAATGTGTGCTTTAACAGCTGAGACGGTGGGGTATTCTGGACTAAGCCCAATGTGCCTTTAGGGTGGTAAATCTGGGAGGCAGCAGTCATTTTGACACAAAAATGTAGGATGATTCCCCTACTGGGCAATCAGACTCCTTGGTGCACCACTTAACTAAGGAACCTGTTGAGGAGATCAAATGTTTCCCTTGTAACTAAACATTTAAACACCATAGCATTGAATGCGGTATCAGTGCCGGGTGTCCTTAAATGACAGAGCTCTGGGATATGACATCACATCCCAGCGCTCAGTGGTGAGTGGTGGAGGCTTCTGAATCAAGCCTAAAATGGCCCTCAGCTTAAATACACCACACCTTGCATTATCAAGTAAATAAACACTGATTGGGTTTACACCTCTTGGTTTTGCCCTCAAAATTTTCTGTATATATACAGATCTAGTAATCAGTTATTATTGATACATCAGTATAATACACCAAATCAACATGAAAATAGCCTAGAAACAGCATGATAAACAGGTTTGTAACCGTATTGTACTATTTGTCATTGTGCACATATTCCTTTCTGTCAATTCCCATGTTATTCTGTTGTTTGAACGCCACACAGTGCTATTTGACCAGGTAATTTCACCCTAAATAGCTGGAAGGCAAACTGTACACAATACAGAGCATTAAGCATTCACGGGTTTTACATGTAACTTGGTTTTAGGTGATATCAGAAACAAAAAAGCTAATCATATTTCCTGCTTTTAAATGTCAAGGCTAACTGATATAATTACACATTTTTCAATAGAATTTAATATATTTTATTTCAAATGAAATTAATACATTTTTTTTTTGTTATTTACTGCAGTTATGTTCTATAAAGTTGCAGTGAATACTGACTGACCAGAATACTCCTAGGGGAAATATAGGGTCAGGTTTCTGAGTGCCTCTGGTCTCAATTTTTTGTCAGCTGATCAATATATAACCATGTATTTATGTGTGTTGCTATTTAAAGACACCTTATTTAATATATATAATCTTACAATTAATATTTAATTATATGCACATACAGTAAACACATACTAACACACACTAATATACAGTACAATACAGACACACACACTAACCTCTGATTTTGTGTGCATGTGAAGGTGAAGTCCCTAGCTCTCCTGCACCCTCTCTGCCCTCACATGATGATTGCGTCTGAACACCAGAAATTACATCAAATCTCCACGCTCAGACTCACCGTGAGGAGAGAAAGTGAGCACAGCCTGCTGGTATGTGGCCCAGGGGAAAGGGGCTTGGTGGCACTGATTTCAAGGCTATGGGGGCCTCTGTTACATTAGCGGTTTCAGCTGGTGATGTGCATGCACTGCTGTATATGTCTGCAAATGGCTATGATTGCATCCTGAGTAGTGATTTTGCTGAGTTAACAAATAATGAAAATTTACGGTACCTGTTGCTCATCTTTATAAGGATCTTACTTCTAGGCATGGTTTTCAGTGCAGACTCCGCACCTAATAACTATTCGCCATGTTTGAAATGTTTGAAAAGTCTAGCCTCTCGTTTTTGTGACGGTGTGGGTCCATACCATCTCTTCCAGGGCTCCTTGTCCATCTTAACGCTGTAGTTCTTATCGACTTAGGCCAGGAGCGTCCAACATTTGGCCCGCGGGACCTCGAGGTGTGGCCCACGTGAGATTGGCAACCAGGGCAATGTACGTGACATCACATGACTCTGCTCCATTCCTGCTTCCTCTGTGCAGCACAAGAGAACGCAGAGGGAGGCCGCGGCCCCTGTTGAAGTCTGTGAGCGGCATTGAGAGAGCTGCAGTGCAGGTAAGGGGAGGGAGTTTGAATGAGTATGCATGATTGAGGGAATGAATCTGTAAATTAATGAGCATATGTATGAATGAGTGTGTGTGTGTGATAGCATGGATGTGTAAGTTGGGGGGGCATGGTACAGGGTGTGTCAGGAACTGGGTCCATACAGACGACTGTAAAGACCCAGAGCGCCCAAATATTGTGTGCAGGAGTTACGGTGCAGTAGCGGAGTCTCAGGACAGGGCCTGGTGCAGGGCGACAGCACTCTACTGGTGGGCATCAAGGGTTGTGCAGCCACATACCAGCACCCTGACATATGGCCGCAGGCAAAAGGCCGGGAGTTCGCGGAGTGGAGTCTGCAGCACATGCAGCTAGTCCATTGTGTTTCTGTTTTCCTGCCCCTGTTATGTAGAGGACCTGCACCTTGACCAGGGAATCCGTACGTGGTGACTCCAGCCAGCAAAGCGGTAGTGCTGGTCGCCAGCGGTCGCTCTTTAAGGTGACTACGTGTCAGGAACTGGGTCCATACAGACGACTGTAATGACCCAGTGTGCCCAAAGATCAAGTTCAGGAGTAGGGCTGCAACTAACGATTATTTTAATAATCGATTAGTTGGCCGATTATTTTTTCGATTAATCGATTAATCGGATAAAAAAAAACAATATGCAAATTTTTCGTTTATTTAAAATAATTTAATGAACTGGATGTTAAAAAACAACTTAAAATTTACATTAACATTCTTATTTTGTTATGATGTAATAAAAAACAATATTTTCAAAGTACAAGAACCCAAACACAATATTTATGAAACAAAATAACCCCAAACATTCTGAAAAGAGGTGGACTATTACTGTTTAAGAAACTTTGCCCCAGCCCTGGCACTTTGCACCCAGCACTTTGCACCCAGCCCTGGCACTTTGCACCCAGCACTTTGCACCCAGAACTTTGCGCCCAGCCCTGGCACTTTGCGCCCAGCCCTGGCACTTTGCGTCCAGCACTTTGCACCCAGCACTCAGTACTTTGCCTCAGCCCTGGCACTTTGCACCCAGCCCTGGCACTTTGCACTGTGCCCCTGCACCCAGTCTCCAACTCTGCCCTGCACCCAGCCCTGCCCCCACATTCTGCCCTGCCCCCACACTCACACCCTGCCCCCACACTCACACCCTGCCCCCACACTCACACCCTGCACCCACTCTGCCCTGCACCCACTCTCACACTCTGCACCCACACTCACACCCTGCACCCACACTCACACCCTGCACCCAGTCTCCCACTCTGCCCTGCACCCACACTCACACCCTGCATCCCCACCCCCACTCTGCCCTGCACCCAGTCTCCTGCCCTGCCCCCACACTCACACCCTGCCCTGCATCCCCACCCCCACTCTGCCCTGCACCCCCACCCCCACTCTGCCCTGCACCCACACTCACACCCTGCCCTGCATCCCCTGAAACCCCACCCCCGCAAATCGCTCTGTGCGAATGGAGCCACTCGCACAGAGCGAACCGCTCTGTGAGAATGGAGCCACTCGCACAGAGGGAACCACTCTGTGAGAATGGAGCCACTCGCACAGAGCGAATCGCTCTGTGCGAATGGAGCCACTCGCACAGAGCGATTCGCACAGACATGAAGAATACTTACCTCCGGAACGCGTCACGTAACTAAAAGAAGGCGGAGACTGCAGAAGCGGGGAACGCTCGCGGAGGTAAGTAAACAACGAATCGATCACTCGATTAATCGATAACGGAAATCGTCGACAACGATTTCCGTTATCGATTATTATCGATTTTATCGATTCGTTGTTTCAGCCCTATTCAGGAGTTCGGTATGCAGTAGCGGAGTCACAGGGCCTGGTGCAGGGCGACTGCACTCAACCGCGTGATGAGAATCTAGGGTTGTGCAGCCACATACCAGCGTCCTGATATAGGAGCGGATGTTGTCCGGAACGAAGATAAACCCTGGAACAAACAGGCTGGGAGTATGGAAGCTAAGCAAAGTAATAGCTGAAACATAGCGAGCAAGGGATAGGGAGACCAGGCAAGAAACATAACAGACAGGATATACATGATACATGGCATTACATGGAACAAGACAAGGAATACTCAAGATCAAACATGAACAAGACAGGACACCCCTCTACCGGGGATACAAGACAGGACAGGTCAGGACACCCCACAGGTTACATCACAGACTGACACATAAATACAGGAACTAGCCTAGGACTATATGATAACTATTGGAGATTCCGTCACATCTTATGGCCATAGTATGCTTAGCCCACCACTACGCCAAAGTACTCTAATGACAGTGGGTCCTAACGCTAAAGCCTGCTTACAGAGGTACAACACAAACCAAACATGAAATCCAAACACATAGCAATGAGACATACCTTTAGACTGCAGACTGAGACAAACATAACGGGTGGGGCACACCTATGAAAGAAACAGAACTGAAGCAAAGAGCAGAACTAGAAGCAAGGAATGGAAGATCAGAACAGAGCATAAGGAAATCCAGGAATGGATTGAAGCAAAACAGAGAAACTATAGCAAGATTGAGACATGCAGCTCCACAGCCTGGGTAGAATGTGACACTACAAGAAGTTACCCAGGCAATGACACAGTTCCATCGCTATAGATTACTGCAACCAGCCAAGTGGGCTTATCTGCCTTGCCTTCGCATGGACCCAGTGGCGACTCTAGAAACAATATATAGGGGGGGCACACAAGATACCACAGTCAAACTGGGGGGGCATTAATAATTTCCAAAAGTAATGTGCTATGGAATTATACTTTTGTTATTGGGCTAAAATAATACTTGATCATTCAACATGGGAAGCCTGAAGCCACAATTGCGTGCGACTAATCCTTGAAATAAATATTATAACACAATAAATAACTTTTCCACTAAATGATTTCAGGGCCTTGAACGTTTTGTCCCCTGAAGTCACTACAACTTCAGGAGGGCATTTTATCTCTGGATAAATATAAATTAAATAATTCCTACTGTAAGTTAAGTGCCAGGAAACAGATGACCAAACACACCAACACAGGCTCTGTCACACCGACACCCAGACACACACACCAGGACAGGCTCTGCCACACCGACAACCAAACACACACACCAGGACAGGCTCTGCCACACTGACAACTGAACACACACACCAGGACAGGCTCTGCCACACAGACACACACACACCAGGACAGGCTCTGTCACACCGACACCCAGACACACACACCAGGACAGGCTCTGCCACACTGACACCCAGACACACACACCAGGACAGGCTCTGTCACACCGACACCCAGACACACACACCAGGACAGGCTCTGTGACAGACACACACACCAGGACAGGCTCTGCCACACTGACAACCAAACACACACACCAGGACAGGCTCTGTGACAGACACACACCAGGACAGGCTCTGCCACACCGACAACCAAACACACACACACACACCAGGACAGGCTCTGTCACACCGACACCCAGACACACACCAGGACAGGCTCTGCCACACTGACAACTGAACACACACACCAGGACAGGCTCTGTGACACCGACACCCAGACACACACACCAGGACAGGCTCTGTCACACCGACACCCAGACACACACACCAGGACAGGCTCTGCCACACCAACAACAATTAAACACACACACACACACCAGGACAGGCTCTGTCACACAGACACCCACACACATCAGGACAGGCTCTGCCACACCCACATCCAAACACACACACACCAGGACAGGCTCTGACACACTGACAACCGAACACACACACCAGGACAGGCTCTGCCACACCAACACCCAAACACACACCAGGACAGGCTCTGCCACACCAACACCTATACATACACACCGAGGACAGGCTCTGCTACACTGATAACCAAAAACACACAAACAGCAGGACACAATCTACGTCACAGACGTCTACATCAGGATGGATTTTTCACACTGCATTGTCGTTTATACCCCCCTTAGTGTTTTTGCCCCTTGTGTATTGATGCCCCTGCTGCCCATATATATTAACATTAGCCCCAGTTGCCGATAGCAGGTATAGATCAACACATTAACACACAAACCAAGCTTTGCATGTATAGATCAACTGAAATTCACTTGTGATCTCAAATAATCAGAATCAGACATACAAATCCTGTATTTGCAGGTATACAATAATAATATATGAAACGTAGCATTGCAGGTATAGATCAAATAAATACATGGAAACAGCATTGCAGGTATTAATCAACTGAATAAGACATATTAACCCTGTATTTGCAGGTATACATAAATAATGTATGGAAACATAGCATAGCAGATATGGATCTACAGAATAACACACAACCCCAGCTTTGCAGGTATAGATCAATTGGAATTCACCAAAAAACACATAATTAAAAGGTATATTTAAAACCCCCTAAATTACACGCATAGATCACAGGTTGCATACCCCAAAGCCAGCCCTGGCGTCCACACTGCAATCACACTCCTATCATACCCAGGTAACCAGTAAATGCTAGTACCTAGGCATGATGGGACTGTGCTTGCTGTGGTTTCTGTTAGCAATCACACTCCTATCATGCCAAGTCAGCCAGTACATGCTGGTACAGGGTGGCTGTAAGTGATGTGTAGACCCCATACTGCTGGCAGCATCAATACACAAGGGGGGCAACTAGCTAGGTTTCAGCATGTACTGGCTGACTTGGCATGATAGGAGTGTGATTGCTAACAGCAATCAAAGTCCCATCATGCCTAGGTTCCAGCACTTACACATCCAACCAGTAAATGCTGGAACCTAGGCATGATGGGACTGTGATTGCTGTTAGCAATCACACTCCTATCATGCCAAGTCAGCCAGTACATGCTGGTACAGGGTGGCTGTAAGTGATGTGCAGACCCCATACTGCTGGCAGCATCAATACACAAGGGGGGCAGCTAGCTAGGTTTCAGCATGTACTGGCTGACTTGGCATGATAGGAGTGTGATTGCTAACAGCAATCACAGTCCCATCATGCCTAGGTTCCAGCATTTACTGGTCGGATGTGTAAGTGCTGGAACCTAGGCATGATGGGACTTTGATTGTTGTTAGCAATCACACTCCTATCATGCCAAGTCAGCCAGTACATGCTCGAGGTGCGGCCCGCGGGCCCATGTTGGACGCCCCTGCCTTATTACTTTCTAACCCCCTCTCCCTCCCTTATCACTTTCTAACCCCCTCCCTTATCACTTTCTAACCCCTCTCCCTACTCACTATCTACCCTCCCCCTTTGTAGTTCTCTCACCTTTAGGTCCAGCGACGGGAGCACGAGGCTTCTGTCTTCGTTCTCTGCTGCGGTGGCGCTCAGGATGAAATGCCGGCACTGCGACGGAGGTAGAGGCCTCGTGGAGGAGAATGGGGGGCAGCGAGCGGTTGCTAGGCGCCCCTCTCCTCCGCATTAAAAAAATTAAAAAAAAAGACGGGATTTAAAGTTGCATTGCAATTTTTTTGCAAATTCGGCAGGGGGGCAACAGGGGGGGCAAGGATTAACCTAGGGGGGGGCAATTGCCCCCCTGTAGCGACGCCACTGCATGAACCTAAAAGTCTGCTACAGGCAGCTTCCTCATTCCCATTCAGATATACTGACTTCTGTCTTGGAGGAGAGTTTGCAAGAGTCACTGTATGTCTGCCTCTGGCCCTGTATTGTTCCTCTGCCTTGGACTTTCTGCCTGTACACTCCGTGCTGTAAATAAGTTTCTGCATAGTGGGTGCATTACCTGTGTTGTCCAGATCCCGCCGTAACAGGGTGGCTGTAACTGATGTGCAGACCCCGTACTTCTGGCAGCATCAATACACAAGGGGGGCAGCAAGCCAGGTTTCAGCATGTACTGGCTGACTTGGCATGATAGGGGTGTGATTGCTAACAGCATGCCTAGATTCCAGCATTTACTGGTTGCCTGGGCAATTATGGTGCTTCAACCTACATATTAACCCCTTAAGGATAGAGCGTTTATTATTTTTGTATCCTTCATGACAATGAGTGTTTTTACATTTTTGCAGTGTTGCTGTTTAGCTGTAATTTTCTTCTCTCTCATGTAGTGTATCCAGATACCATTATTTTTATCATATCATCTTAATCACTATAAAAAAAAAATTTATTTTACTCATCTACAAAAGCTAATGAAAAAACTAAATAGAGTCTAATATTTGTCCTGAAAATCCAGTGTTCTTTTGTTTTTAAGTTTTTTTTAAGAGTTATAGTGCAATATGTACAAGACGCATATTGCTATTTCCAAACTACTTTTTTCAAATCTGGTCATACTTTGCCAATGTCCTATTTGGGACTTCTTTGTAGCTGGTCAGTTCAATTTACCCCATCAAAACATATATGTGTGAAAACTGGCACCCAGGGTATTTCAAATGCTAGTATTTTAACTCTTTCCTTGCGCTTATTGTACCACCAGCCTTTGTCAAACTTTGTGGTAGTAGTTTCTTTTGTGTTTTCTTTTCACATGCATTGTGCACAATACATCATTAGCACCTGTTTGGTATAACTGTTTAATCATACATCTAACTATATGCCTGACTTACTGTGCAAGTGTACCTAGAAGAATTGAGAATCAACAAAGGGTGGTCACACCAAATATTGGTGTGATTTAGATGTTCCTTCTGTTCACTTCACTCATTTTGTTAAATGATAAATACAATGTTTTACTGTTTTTGAAAGCATTCTTGCTTTACAGTGTTTTTTCACACCTTCCTATAACCTTTGCACAGTACTGCACTGCCCTTTTTATTTTTAAAGAAAAGCAAAACTTGTCCACTAAAGTAACATCAAATGGATCAGAAACACAGAGTAGATATTTTTCATGTTGTAAATGACTATTATAGCTGGAAACAGCTGATTCTTTATGTAATACATTTATAAACATACAGAGGCCCTTCATCAGAAATCATCACTCCTGTGTTCCAATGGCACGTTGTGTTGGCCAATCCAAGTTTAAGTTTAAAAGCCTAACTGATCATTAGAAAACCCTTTTGCAATTATGTCAGCACAGCTACAAATTTCCTTGTTTTTCATGAACAGCTAAGCAACTCCAAAAGATAGTGTGTGTTATAGCAAACAGTGCATCACATCTAAGTGTAAGTAATTGAACTAGTTAGAAAAACCTCAGAAATAAAACATTGCCCATACAAATGTTGTCATCATTTGGTGTAATTTTTGTAAAAGTGTCCATTTAAATTGAGCATTTCACTTTACACACATACTAGGTGTCATTGCTTTTTATCTTCCCAAGAAGTGTAGTTGTTGTAAGGGTTTTTGTTTTCAAGGTTTGGCTATTTTAACTCACCAGAGCAGAGCTTACTTGCACATGATGTAAAACCTGCAAATAGTTGTTGCCCTTTGTTGAACTCATATATTTTTCCTCTTTCTTCATTGAAGGGACCATGACACATACCGTGTCCCGGTGTCCCCATCTTGCGAAATGGAGGCATAGGAAGAATAGGACGGCTCTCTGAGAATTTCTCCCGCATATGGAAGCCCTTCGACACGTGAAGGAATATTGATTATAGTGGTTAAATTAATTACACCTATTACACCTATATAGTAAAGATGGCTGCTCTTAATGGCCCTTTTTTTTAAAACAGACATTGTGTGTGTGTGTGTGTGTGTGTGTGTGACATCACTAGGGTATCCATCTTTTTAAGAGAAACACTGTTGCTGTTCAGAGCTTGCCTACCCCTTAATAATATAACACAGACCTTTTTCACTTTCTTATGAGTACACACCAGCTAATGATTTTGTAATAACTGCCAGTAGATGCAGTTGTTTGCACTAGCTGCTTTGACATAATGGAATTTACAGGATGATGTTTACTATAGAAAGAAATAAGCAAAGGTGTCAGTATCTTTTTTTCCAACAATAGTTGCCATGGAAACAAAGTCGCTGACCTATTTCCTTTTATATCTTAAAGTAAATAACAAAGTCTACATTTTTTCATACGCACATTTTTAGTATGTTCAATTTACTTTGCAGGATTTGTGTATACTGTGGTTTGTCAGGGCCTGTGTGACCCTACAGGCAAATGTATGCAAATTCATTATTTCAGTGGTTCACATAGTCAATACTATTTTTAAAATATGCATAATAAACATACGAAGAAACACAGATATGATTCTTATCCTTATAGTCTTAACTTTTGATTAGTAATAAAAAAATATAAAACTAAAAAAATAAAATCAAACCATTTCATATACAAAATAGCAGGTTTATATACTGACATATTTGAGAGAAGCAATGGATTCTTGCTGAAGGCAAAAAGAACAATTCCTATTTATATATTCTGCCCTGTCTCAAATCAACAAGATCTCAATCAGTTTTGAATTCTTTATGGTTGCAAGTATTTAACACCTTCATAATTAAATACTGCATTAGAAACTTTAGGAGGTTAGGTGTGTAAACTTGACAACTTGAAAAATAGTGTTATTACAGTAATTACCCCCTCTGACTGGTCTATTTAATTGTAGTTGTTTATGAGGCCACTTCATCAGAATCACTTTCCCCTATGTTGTGAAATCTTGCCACCTTCATATTTTTTCAATAAAGGTGTAATTGTGTATATGACCACGTGACATGTGAGATACAGATGGGGCTACCAACCTTGGGGCCATTGCTAAACAGTTATGTTGTTGCTCCTATTCCAGCTGTTTCCAAGGTTATATCTGGTCTGTAGTTTTATGTTTACTTGCCAACTGTCCCAATTTTGCCAGAACAGTCCTGATTTTTGAGGCACTGTCCTGGCAAAATGTTGTCCCTGCAGGTGTCCTGGCATATGTTTCTCTCACACCTATTTACTGAGCCGCAGAGGCTCAGTACAGCTTGTGGGAAAACCAGCACTGCTGAAGAGATTGAGGGTGGCCATCTGACAAACTTTAGAGTGAGAGTGTTATAATGTAGAAAAGCATGATTGTACTGTACCACCATCTGTGTCTGGCTCAGTATATAGTAAAGGGAGTAATGGTGTACTACCATCAGTGCCTGGCTCACTATATAGTGATGGGAGTTATGCTATACAACTCTGGTTACTTTACTGTCCCATTGTCCCTAATATACAATTAAGCACATCCAAAACACTTGCTCAGACCCTGACCAGCACAAAAAGTGAATAAATCACTGGGTATGACGTAATTTGTTTTACTATATTTTTTCTAATTCTCTGTAGCACCAATATACAGATGCATTGGTGGGAACTCGGTGATATAATCTGTTCCATAAGAGCTAAATTGTGCTGATGATATTGGTTGAGCAAAGAGGGAAGAGCTTTGGGGCAGGAAGTATGGCAAATATTCACCCTGTGCTGCAAAGTGTCCCAGGAATTTTTTTTCTTCAAATGATGGCAACTATGTTTTATGTATAAGCATTGACTGTTTTCCTTGGCATATTCATTAGCTTTTATGTGGGGTGGTTAGGATTGGGGAGCTGGTTACTAAATGCACAGATGAATAAAGTGGTATTGGGCTGCAGACGTGCTGCTGGAAAGGGATGCCCTTAACATTCTTATTTGGAGGGCCAAACCGTTCAGGAGGACAGATTCCATATCTTCCTACCATACTAGGGGGTTTGGGGTATCACATTCAGGTATGACTGGGCTAAAGGGGGCCACATATGAGAAGCTTGCCCCTAGCCCCATTAGGTGCAAAGAGGGCCCTTATGTTAAGGGTTTCGGACGGCCTAGTGCATTGTTGCAGGATGAATCGTACCAGCTCTCCGTGTGTGGTGTCACTTGGCAGCCTTTGTTAATTTATGCATTTTGATAATCTTGTAGATATAGATATGTGTATAGATGAACTCTAACGCCAATGGAGATTGCGTTGGTAGCATTGCACCTCTAGACTGTAAGCTTGTTTGAGCAGGGCCCTCCTCACCTGTCAACTTGTTATGTCCTGTCTACCGATTGTACAGCGCTACGGAATTTATTGGTGCTATATAAAACAATAAATAATAATTAGGTGCTCCAAATACCTATGCATGCCGATATTTTGAGTAGACACAGCAGTGCTGTCAGCCAGGATGCAGACACCAGTAGCAGGGGAAAGTGGAACAGCAGCAGGGGAGGGCTGGCAGCCTAAGGCCTGGGGGGCAAGTCTAGTCAAGTGGCCCGTTGTGCCACCGAATCAGCACACCATCCATGCCCATCTTTTCCTGATTTTCTAACGCATATTGATGTAATGTGATGGGACTGGGAGTAAAAAAAATGATGTTTAATACATTAAAAAACAGCTAATCTTTGTAACAAAAAAGATAAGCATCAAGATAACATTACAGTCCAGAGTGAGCCAACTTTGTCCCCAAACAGCCCAGCGTGAGCCAATTTTGTCCCCAAACAGCCCGCCCTGACACCAGTACAGGCTCTGCCACACCGACACCCAAACACACACACAACAGGACAGGCTCTGCCAGACCAACACCCAGACACACACACACCAGAACAGGCCCTGACACACAGACAGCCAAACACACAGACGCCAGGACAGGCTCTGCCACATCAATACCCAAACACACACCAGGACAGGCTCTGCTACACCGACACCCAGACACACACACACACCAGAACAGGCCCTGACACACAGACAGCCAAACACACAGACACCAGGACAGGCTCTGCCACATCAATACCCAAACACACACCAGGACAGGCTCTGCCACACCGACACCCAAACACACACACAACAGGACAGGCTCTGCCACACCGACACGCACGTCCAAAATGCTTTCCACACTGGTTTGCTCTTTGTTTGTTTTTCCCCCTTGTGTATTGATGCCCCAGCCAGCCCCCCCTTTGGTTTTAATGTATTTCCCCCCCACACCCTTGTGTATTGCCCCATGTGGATATGTGCACCCAGCCAGCCCCCTTTGTACATTATGTCCCAACACCCTTGTGTATTGATTTATGTGATGTCCCCAGCCAGCCCCCCTCCCTTGTGTATTGATGCCCCCCTTTGCATTGTTAATGACCCATGTATTTTGAACCCAGCCACCCACCCCCACCTTTGTGTATTGATTTATGTGGTGCCCCAACCACCCTGTTGTGTACTTATGCCCCCTAGCCACCCCCATTTTGTATTTAATTGTTGACCCATGCAGACCCCCCTTTGAATTTGGCTCCCCTTCTGCCTATTACCCCAACAATTTTTTTATTCTTTTTAATACTTAAGTTTTTGCTCTCATCCTTCACTGCTGCTGTCCTCCAGCATGCTCCTCTAGCTGTCACGAGGAGCTGTTCCGTGTGACTCCGCCCCCTTGCGCGGCCCATCACATTGACAATGTGACGTGTCAATCAAGGGGGCGGAGTCACATCGAACAGGACACTGTGCGGCACTGTGCAGGCACGCTGGCCGCTTAATGATTTTAAAGCGGCCAGCGTGTCTTACCGCCGCTTTAAGACTCGCAGCCACATCGGCTGCAATGGCATCTCAGTGTGCCGGCCAGTTCGGCCGGCCCACCGCGGGTGCTGCGGGCATTAAAGACGGCCCTGGTGTGGCCAAATCGGCCACTTAAATGGGCGGCCGCGCGGCCGTTTAATGTAGATTCAGGGCGGCCTGGGGGGCAATTGCAGCAGTATTTCTGAGCCAGTTATCTAGCTGACAATTATTGATTATTCCTCTGGTCCCGGAAATATAATTCTAGGCAAGGCTGTCCCTTAAGCACATGTAATCACCTGTACAGCATAAATTTTACATACTGTATATGTGTATGGAAATAATATGACACTGCATTTTATAAAACTTCACAAATTTATTTTAGCAGTTACCAATTAACCTTGTGTTCTCACAGTCAGGCAAAGTGCCTTTGCCTTTTACACCGATGATGGTTATATCATGGAGCAAATGAACACAAGGTGCAAGGTGTGCCCAAAAGCGAGCAAGTGATATTGAAGAACCTTGCCCATGTCTAGTAATAATTACAAAAGTCATTAACACTTGACTGCCTTTGGTTCCAAATGTCAGGCTAATATATATATTTTTTTAATTTGCTGAAACATTTTCTGTTACAGAGGTTATCTGCCTTTCTCTCTATTGTCACCCGTTATGTTGCTAGCTTCGGTCAACAAGAAAAAATGTATGTTTATTGAAATGTTTTTTGTATTTAAGGATTAACAGATTTATGTGATGCTATGAAGGAGATATGACATAACACTACTTCTTCTGATGAAGAAATAAATGTCTTATGTTGTAAATAATAGATACTAAACTTATTTAACCTTCCCACTGCCAATACTTTAGCCCATCACATCGCAAACTGGGAACAAGAAGAA
Source organism: Spea hammondii (assembly GCA_029215755.1). Lineage (NCBI taxonomy): Eukaryota > Metazoa > Chordata > Amphibia > Anura > Pelobatidae > Spea > Spea hammondii. The sequence continues at coordinate 40,952,451 of JARDYJ010000005.1, read as the reverse complement.
GTAGTCTTCTATTACATATAGTCTGTTTACACATATCCATAAGATGCAAAGTCTTCAGAATTTCTATTGACAGGTTCCTTTGTTTGGGCATACCACGAGACTCAGAAATGCATGCCATACTCCAGTAAAAGCCTTCATAACAGTTCCCTTTCAAAAATAACAGTACAGGGGGGAGGAAAATTGGTTTTCAGTTCATTGCATCTGCCTAACATTTAGTGAAAGGTTTTGTTGACCCATTAATGCTTTAATATGAAGTAAAGCCCCTTTGGCAGAATGTGTTCAAGCATATGGATAGTGCTGCTCAGTGTCAGCTTGAGCGACGTCTTCCACCATATTCATTAGGGGTAGTTGCATAGTTGTTTTGCCCTCACTGAATGTGGGGAGGGGAGTTTGCAGACTCCAGCAGCTGGATTATTAGAGGTTACCTGTTTTGCTTTTTAGGTTGTGTATGTGTCATGTATATGCATAGCACACAAATTATACAAAGATAAAGAAGCACACAACTTAAAAAGCTTTTAAAAAAAATCAGAATCCTGTGTTGCTACTAGAATAATAATGACCAATAAGTACACAAAGCAAAGCAAGAATTAAAAAACACCTAAGGCGGGGGGCGTGGTCTGGCAGCCTAACCGCATGGACGTCTCTCACTAGAGCTCCGACCAAATATCAGCCGTACATAGCTTATTTGGGACTTTTTTCTTTCTTTTATTTATTTATTTTTGTTTATTTTATTCCTGACATCTTGGGCGTTCGATTCAATGGCCTCTAAACACCCGAAGAGGTCCACGCACAAGCTCCAGCAATACTTCCGGAAACGGGCTAGGCCGCCCTTCTCTGGCCAAGATGGCGGCGATCCGCCGCTTCCAGCTTCTCAGCCGGAGTTGGAGGAGGAAGACGAAGCAGTAGATGCTCCAGTTACCACTCACCTTCTGCAAAATATGCTCGATAGTATGAGGGTGGCGATGACCTCGGAGATTAAGGACATGTTGTCCGACATTAAATCAGACCTGCAGCAATTGGGTTCCCGCACGGATCACTTGGAAGGAAAGTTTGAGGACTTCGCCTCCGCTTTTAATGATCTGGTGGACCGCCATAATACTATGGAGGATCAAGTCCAGGTGATGCAAGGCAAGATTACTGACCTAGAAGACCGCTCCCGCCGGAATAATATTCGCATTCGGGGGATCTCGGAGGAGGTGACTATGGCTGCCCTACCGGAGTATGTCTCTACTTTCTTCTGCTCTTTGCTTCCCGATGTTCCCCCCTCAGATTTTCTCCTCACATACATCGCATTCCCAAACCGAAGTCTCTACCATCGCACATCCCTCGAGATGTTATCATTCGTCTCCATTACTTTCATTCTAAAGACGCTCTCCTGAGATGTGCCCGTGCCTTCCCTACCCTACCTGAGCCTTATGCTGACCTGCATCTCTACGCTGATCTCTCTGCCGCTACCCTCTCTAAGAGACGCTCCTTCGCACCGATCACCTCTGCGCTACGAGCCAACAATATACCTTACCGGTGGGGGTTCACGGTCAAGCTCCTTGTGTCCAGGAATGGGATCCATTCGACCATCCAGTCTCCTGCTGATGGTCTCCAGCTTCTGCTACTTTGGGGTATTGTGGTTGATCGATCGTCTGTTGCTGCTATGCCTCAGGAACCTGCTCCGGCTCGCGGTCTCTCGACGGAATGGGAATTAGTCACACCTGGGAAACGCAAGAACCGACGCCGTTTCACCCGTGGCTCCTCCACTTCTCAGCCTGCCCTGCCCTCTCAGACCACCTGATTTTTCCATCTACTGGTTGGTTTTGTACTCCGTTCTGTGGCGTATGGTCTGTCTGGGCTCCTCTGTTCTGTTTTTTCTAGGGGGGTCTAGGGCCTATCTGCCTCTTCGAGAGGGTGTATTGCATTTACACGTTTACATGTTTGTTTTTTGTTGCATTTCTCATTTCTTTGGTTACCAGTTTTTACACATGATGGGCGCTATAGTCTGTCCTTGACAGTATACCTCATTTAGACATACACACACACGTTAATTTACATTATTCCTTGGTTCCTGGTCTCTGCGTACGCATATATTTTTTGTTTCGTGCTCCTGTGACTAGCCGGTCTGCCTTTGATTTATTTGCCCCTTGTATGCCATCCCTCATATTGGGACTGCCTGCCTCCTAGGTGGGCTTCGGCCGCCCATTGCTACTTATTTTTTTGGGTCACTGATGCTCGGTCTTTCAGGCCGGTTATGAGGCATTATGCCCTTGTCCATATACTCCGACGATTCACGCACCACACTTTGATCGCCTATTTCCACACAAATTGTTTTTTGGTTTTTTTGTTTGTTTTTTTCACGCATGTTGGGACTTCTTGTTCAGTCTCGCATATTCGCCCATATTTGGCCCCCTCAGAACACGTACACATGCTCGTTTACTGGCTTCCTGCTGCCTGGGTTAGTACATGCTCATATATGCACCACTTCTACTTTTGGTGTGCCTCCCTATTGCCCAATGCCCATTTCTCTGAGTGCACATGACGCACACACCATACACCCACTTACATGTTTACACTTTCCACTTACACTTTCCACTCTTTTTTATTTATTTTTTTTCCGCACATGTCGGGACTTCTTGTTCAGTCTCGCGTATTCGCCCATATTTGGCCCCCTCAGACTACGTACACATACACGTTTACTGGCTTCCTGTGGCCTTGGTTCATACATGCTCATATCTGCACCCCTTCTACTTTTGGTGTGCCTCCCTATTGCCCAATGCCCATTTCTCTGAGTGCACATGACGCACACACCATACACCCACTTACATGTTTACACTTTCCACTTACACTTTCCACTCTTTTTTATTTATTTTTTTTCCGCACATGTCGGGACTTCTTGTTCAGTCTCGCGTATTCGCCCATAATTGGCCCCCTCAGAACACGTACACATACACGTTTACTGGCTTCTTGTGGCCTTGGTTCATACATGCCCGTATATGCACCCCTTCTACTTTTGGTGTGCCTCCCTATTTCCCAATGCCCATTTCTCTGAGTGCACATGACGCACACTCCATACACTCACCTACATGTTTACACTTTCCCCTTACACGTTCCATTTTTATTTATTTATTTATTTATTTATTTTCATATGGTTCTCATTGGCTGATATTTCCTCGCCCTCCGTACTTACTTATTTTCCTATGAACCCCTCTGGTTTTCGGTAGGAATAAATTGTGGCTTAGTTTCGGTTGTCACGATTCTGGCCTAAAACTCGATTGTATAGTTTTTTCTCTTTGTTTCTTTTTGTCTCTAGTCCTGTGAGTTTTCCCTCCTGTGTGTGTTGCTGTGTTTGTTTTCCTCTGTCTTCCTTGTCCTCCCTCCTCCTGTTGATTATGTCTACTATTACGCTGTTCTCGATCAACGCTAAGGGCCTTAATACTATCCATAAACGTCATATGCTTCTTCAGGAAGCGAGATCACGCAACACCTCTGTAGTTATGGTTCAAGAAACTCACCTCCTCAAATCGAAGAATCCTCGTTTGACCTCTAAATACTACCCTTTGGACTTCCACGCTTCTACTTCTAAGAAACTCAGAGTGGCCATTTTATTTCACAGAGATGTCCAGTTCCAACTCCTTTCGAAAATCTGTGACCCTCAAGGTCGCTTTCTCATCCTCCATGGCACTCTCAATGGTTCGGTATGCACGTTCCTCAATGTATATGCTCCTAATACTCATCAGCTCTCCTTCCTGGACCGTGTCTTCACCAAGCTACGTAGAGTCGCCGCCGGCTGGATTTTTGTTGGTGATTTTAATTTACTACCGATCCCATCTCTTGACTCCTCCGCTAAGATGTCGTCCAAGTATTTGAAGTCTCTGACCATTCAAGGTTCTCGTTTCCAGGACTTACTGCACCAGCATTTGTTGTTTGACTCCTGGAGGAGCACTCATCCACTCGACAGAGATTACTCGTTCTACTCGGCGGTGCACGGCAGTTATTCCAGAATTGACCTGATTCTTGTGGATAAATTTACCTTGCAAACGATCAAACATATAACGGGGTCGGACCATGCTCCAATATGGACTTCATTTGATCTGTTTCCCCAGCGTGCCGCTTCCTCTAGATGGAGGCTGAATGAGAGCTTGCTACAGCACACCTATGTTTCTACTGAGGTCTCCGATTCCCTTTTGGATTATTTTCAGCTCAACGATACCCCCGACGTCGCTCGTACCACTCTGTGGCTAGCCCACAAGGCTGTCGTTCGTGGTTGTTTTATTAAACTGGCTTCTCGACGCAAACGGGACTATACGCAATCCATTTCCGATCTGACTCAACGTCTCACCACTCTGGAGCTGGCTAATAAGGTTTCGTGGTCTGAGGATACTTACCGCCAACTTACTGCTGTTAAGTCAGATATACTCCGTCTTCAACTACAACGTACTGAATATATGCTCCGCAGACTCCAGCAAACTTACTACGCTAAAGGCAATAAAGTGGACTCTTTGCTTGCTAAAAAGCTCACCCAGCGCTCCGCTCAGATCTCGGCGCAGTACATTCAGCCTCTTGATGGTCGGCGGCTTTATAACCCTTAAGATATTGGGGACAGTTTTGCGGACTATTATGACTCTCTCTATAATTTGCCTTGGGCAGCCGAATACTGCCCAACTGTCGCAGGCCTCCATTTCCGCCTTTCTACATTCGCTTCCTATCCCTGCTCTGCCAAGTACACAATGAGACTCTCTTGTTGCTCCTCCGTCGATTGAGGAAATAGAGGCGGTTCTTCAGTGGCTCAAGCCTCACAAAGCACCTGGGCCAGACGGCCTTCCGAATTCATATTATCAGAAATTTCGTGACATAATGGCATACCGCGTATCTGCTCCCTGTTTAGTCACCTTCTGTCTGCATCGTCCTTACCAAGTGAAATGACGGAGGCACAGATTGTTACCATTCCCAAGCCTGGTAAATCTCCCACCAGCTGTGCTAACTACAGGCCGATCTCGCTGCTGAACACGGATACGAAGCTCTTTTCCCGGTTCTTAGCCCTACGTTTGAATGGCCTTCTTCCATCGCTGATTTCGAATGACCAGGTGGGCTTCGTTTTGGGCCGCCAACCGTCGGACAATACCCACAAGATTGTCAATATTGTCCATCTGGCTAATGCTACTAAATCGCCGTGCCTTCTCCTGTCCCTGGACGCGGAAAAGGCGTTGGACCGCCTCCACTGGGGATACCTGAGGGCTACCCTAGAGGCCTTTAATTTTCCGGTGGCGTTCATCAACGCGGTCCCCCTTCTCTACAGCAGCCCTTCTGCCAAGGTGTGTTCTTCTGGATTCCTCTCTAAACCTTTTCGCATATGCAATGGTACCCGTCAGGGGTGCCCTCTCTCTCCGCTCCTCTTTGCACTGGCCATGGCGATTGTGATACGCGGAGATCCTGAGATCAAGGGCTTCTCTGCTCTCGCTACGGAGTTTAAAATCAGTTTGTACGCAGACGACGTGCTCCTGACAGTCACGGAACCCTTAACATCATTGCCACAGTTGCATGCTTTGCTGGACTCCTTCAGTGCAGTTTCTTACTATAAAATCAATTGGAGCAAATCCCAGGCCCTTAATATTGGATATCCCTCCTCGTTGGTGACTGTGCCTTCGTCCTCTTTTCCATACGATTGGCGCTCGGACTTCCTCCCTTACCTGGGGATCCTTATTACTAAGTGCACTTCTACTTTGTTTACACATAACTTTCTCCCCCTCTGGAATCGGATTCTAGAGGACCTTAACCGGTGGTCGAAGCTGGAGGTTTCCTGGTTGTGGCGTATCACTGCGTTTAAAATGAACGCGCTACCTAAGCTCCTGTATTTTTTCCAAACGCTCCCTGTTGTCCTCCCGGCTGCCTTCCTACGGTCCATTTGGTCCCTCCTCATTGCATTTATTTGGTCTCACAAGCGCCCGAGGTTATCCACGAAGCTCCTGCAGCGGCCCAAGTTCTCGGGAGGTTTAGGAGTTCCGAATGTCTAGCTCTACTATTTGGCTGCCCATCTCGCTCAGGCTATGCTGCTTTTCTCGGGTGCCTTGCATGTGGCTTGGGTTGATCAGGAGGCCCTCTATACTCGACCCTACAGAATTGGAGATCTTCTATGGCTCCCTAAGTCGCTTCAGCCACCGTTGACTGACGCCTTACCTACTACGACACGGTCCTTTGCTCTTTGGGATAAATATAGACTTTCTCTCCGTTTTCCGCCGTTGATTTCACGGTATGCTCCTCTCTCTGCCGTGAAGGCTATCCTGCCGCACACGTCCCTGGATGCCTGGATCCGAAGTGGTGTCCGGTCGATTTCACAGCTTTTTACCTCATCGCATGTCCAAGAATGTAACTCACTTTGAAACTAATAGAAAAATCTTGTTTCGCTGGTATTATGTACCCACCACGCTGGCGTCCATATTCCTGACGGTTTCCCCACTGTGCTGGCGTCAATGTGGTGCCCGGGGCTCGATAACACATATCTGGTGGGACTGTCCTGCCCTGCGTAGCTATTGGAATGACGTTTTTGATCTCGGTACCCACCTTCTCTCCTACCAGATACCTAGGACACTTGAGCTGGCGCTCCTCGACATGTTCCCGGGCGACCTCTCTGGCCCTCATCGGAAAATTCTGGCGCATGTTCTTATTGCTGCGAAAATTAGTATCGCCAAGAAGTGGAAGTCTGTATCTCCCCCCTCTATACATGATGTCCTCTATTCTCTTACTACGACCTGCCAATGTGAGAGGGCGGCTCATTTTGCCGATAACACATCGCATATTTTTGAGGAGACTTGGGATGGCTGGCTCACGTTCTATCGCACTCAACTTGGTCATACTCCTTCGTGCTTCATATTGGGATCACTACGTACGCCATGGTTCCTCAAGGCTACTGGGGCTTCATAGTTCAGACGTATCAGCAGTCGGTTGAGGCCTAGTTTTCAGCATTCTATCCTCGTCCCCCCTCCTCGTCTCTCCCTTTTGTGTTCTTCCCTTGTGTGTGTCCTTGTTCTCTCTCTGTTTTGTGTAGTGTTTTTCGTGTCTTTGTGCCTCAATCTTATGGTGTGTATTATTTTTCTCCTCACATGTCACATGTCATTTTGCGTAGTTGTACTGAGAGTGTTCGGGAACCCCGTTTCCGTTTATTTTGGTTCTCATTGCCATTGTTATATTTACGATCTCTGTACCCTTGCTGATTTTGTCTCTGCATGGTCTATTGTAAACCCAATAAAAATGTAAGTGTTAAAAAACACCTAAGGCATAAATATTGGGGATTCTGTCAGAGTTAATGGCAAATACTTATCCATCATGTTATAACATCATTATGCATCTAATTGGCCCCAAATTCAGCGTAAAAAAAAACAAGGAGCCCTGGAAGCAATGGTATAGCCTTAGGGCTTTATCTTGGGCTAGGGTGGCACTTTACTGGGGGCACCATAAAAAGCCGCCCCTACCCAAACCTGGCCCTTACATAGGTCCTGGGGGTTAATTCCTATTAGATGTGTTTCTGAATCTCTCTTTCTCAACAAATCTATCTGCCTTACTGGCCGCTCTGTGCACGTCCGCAAAAAGGGGGAGCCATAGAGGCAGCCTCTCCCTATTCCTTTAAGCTGTTCTTCCACTTGGGATGGCTTCCCCCCAACAATGGCGCTAGTACGAAATTGTTCACCTGGCTGGTTAACGCGATGCTGCTCACAGCCAGAGGGAAAGCTGCAGTTGAGGTAAGGGTGGTGAGTAAGGGAAGGAGGTAGAGGGAAAGTGAGGGAATATGCATGCATGACTGCATCTACGTTAGAGTGTATAAGTGTAAGTTAGCATGTATGTATGTGTTAGCATGAATATGTATGTATAAGTGTATGAGCATGGACTAGGTTGGTACTGTTAAGTTGTTTGAGGATAAACATGGCAGAGACAAGCTGTCTGGGGACAGAGATAGCACTAGAATGCAGGGCAAAGATGGCACTGTTAAGCATTTTGGGGACAAATTTGGCACTGTTAAGCTGTTTTGGCACAAGGTGGTACTTTTAAGCCACTTGAGCACAAATATGGCAGTGTTGTTTGTGGGGCAAATATGTCAGTGCCATCTTTGGGCACAAAGTTGGCACTATTAATCTGTTTGGGAACAAGGATGGCACCGTTAAGATTATTGGGCACAAAGATAGCACTGTATATTTGGCCAAATGGTGTGTGAATGTACAGTAATAGAGGTTGCTGTTACATACACAATGCTCAACCATTTAAAGTATCTGTGATTTTTCTAGTATATTTGACTAGATGAATGAGCTACATCAAAATGGCTGAATTAGAGATTGTTTGTTTTTTCCTACCAAAATAGATGGTGCACAAAACAACAAAGTAGGTACTTGGTATACATACTTAATATATAAAGAGAAAGAGGTGGAGCTCAAAGAGGAAAGGGTGGAGCCTTAAGAGGGACCAAAATAGGAAAAGGGCAGTTTTTCATGGAAGAGGTGTGGTCTGGGTAGGAAGGGGTGGAGCTTATTAAGAGTAGGGGATAAGTGAGTTTAGTCAGGCCTATGGCAGCACAAAACCTAAATGCATCACTAATGCTGACTATTCACAAAAGTCTGGAGTATGGATTCTGTGAAAGAAGAGGGTGTCTGTTACTGTCTAGAGCACTAAAACTGTGAGAAGATTTGCCTCTTTTTTCTCCTCTCTATAACTTTTCTATTTCCATTCTTTCATATCTCATTTATTTCTTTTATCCCTTCTCTCTTTCTTTTTCTCTCTCCTCTCTTTTCTATCTTCTCTTCCCTTTTATCTGGTGTGGTTGTTTTACCTCTCATCTCCTTTATTTTATCCTTTCTCTATTTATATCAATTTCCTTTTTTTCTCCCTTAATTTTTCTTCACTGCTTTTTTTCTCTTCTTGCTCTCATTTCCTGCCTACTTCTCTGTTCTTGCTATCCTTTCTATTCTGCTATTCTTCCACCTTTCTCTTTTTTCTCACTGTTCCATTTTCTCCTCTTTCTCTTCTTCTTTCTCACTTGTCTCCCATTTTATTCCTTGTCTTTCCTGTCTTACTCCTCTCCTTTTTCCAAACTAAGCAAAACACTTTAACTGTCACAAATAAAATTACACCCATGGCCACATTGCTAATCACACCACACTTCCAGGTGAAACCTCTCAAACAGCGTCCAGGACACAGCTCAGCAAACCGTGTTTTATTCCTTTTTATTTAACGTTGAGTTGATTTTTGTCTTTGGAGTGTCCCATATCATGTGGTATGGGAAATACACGGATGAACTCTTTCATTTGATTAAGGAATAAGAAAAATACAGCTCAAAGTATCCTTTGTGATCTCAGTTATAAAAAGTTACATTTTTCCCAGTTATTTATGGTAAGAAAATATGGCTTGATATGAAACTGAGAAGGGTAGCATACTATGTGTTACAAATGGCTAAAAGAAACATTCTTCTTGTAAATCTCTCCTTTAAGCTACAAGAGGCATATTTAAACACTGGTCTGTACCAACCAGATGAGCCAAAACACTTGTCATTCCCTCAGAAATCTTGTAGTGCTGCAAGGAATTTTGGGTATGTTTTTTAACCTAAATTACTATATTACTATGTTAATATATATACAGTGCTGTGAAAAGGTATTTGACCCTTCACAGTTTCATCTATTTTTGTATATTAGATATTGTAATATTAGACAAAGTAAACACAAAATTGAAGTTTATAAATGATGATTTTATGTATAAAAGGAGAAAAGCTATCGAACCCTACCTGGCCATATGTGAAAAAGTAATTGCCCCCTTAGTTACTACTTACTACTTGAACCAATTAACAAAATGTAATTGATAATTGGGTTTAACTTCACTAGACACACCCGGGCATGATTTTTGCCAGCCCTGTTAAATCTAAGCATCAATTAAATAGAATAGTAATTTTGATGGAAAGGGTTACAAGGCCATTTCTAGGGCTTCCTCACCCATCCAGGAAGTCACAAAACATGCAGACTAACAGAACTACAGGTTTCACTTACCTTAGTTAAGGTCAGTATTCATGATTCCAAAATATAAAGAGACTTTGCCAAAATGGCATCTATGTGAGAGTTGCAAGGTGAAAACCACTACAGGCCAAAAGAACATAGGGTCTTGTATCACATTTGCCAAATAAACAGTACCCAGAACTTTTGGGATAATCTGTGAACTGGTGAGTAAAATCTGGAACTTTTGGGAGGACATGGGTCCTGTTACATCTGACATAAAGCTAACAAAGCATTCCACAATAACAGTATCATACCAACAGCCAAGCATTGTCTTGTTTGTGTGATGGCATGGAGCTGCTTTGCTGCTTCAGGACACGGGAAACTTGCCAACATTGATGGAACCATGAATTCTGCTCTCTAATAAAAGGAGAATGTCTTGCCCTTAGTTGATAACATAAAGCTTAAGCACAGTTAGGTTATGCAGCAGGACAAAGATCCGATGTACCTCTGGCTCAAGAGAGACAAAATGAAGGTTTTGCAGTGGCCTGGTCAAAGTCTTGATAAAGTCTGATTAAGATGCTGTAGCCTGACCTTTTAAAACAACTCTGCCAAAAAAAAGTGGGTCAAAATTTCTCAACAGCGATGTAAAAGACTCACTGCAAGTTATTGCAAATGTTTGGTCGCAGTTGCTGTCATCGAGGAGGGCACAATCAGGTTTAGAGGGGCAATTTTGTGTTTGCTCATGTTGCCTTTGTCTTGTATCGAAATTAGTTGATTGATCTAAAACATATAAATATGAGAAATAAGCAAAAATATACTATAAAACACAAAATATATGTACACATATACATACATGTCCTCCACTCTTATTATGCAGTGGAGTGGCATCACTAAAAAGCTTGGTGCCATTCTAAATGAAGCATCGACATTTGCTCCAATAAGAGCTCCTATTTTGTGACTGCTCTGTGTTTTCCTCAATGGAAACTTACTACTGCTTGGTAGTACATAAAGTGCTTAATATGCTGTTTTGAAATAATGCTTCTTTTTATTTTCTAAATATATGTTTTTGTGATTTGAAATTTTGTACAGATTTCACACTGACATTTAAAACACATCTAGCTCTCACTGGATTCACAGATGGTCTATTACTATAAACAGATACCTCTGACTTGTCTCTGAGACATAAATACATAGCAATACTGCATTCCTTCCAGAATATCCAAGTCATAAATGAAACTATTAATGAAAACATGTCAGGCCTACCAGCAAGTGGCGCACTATAAACCATGACTGTAGTATAATACAATATGTGAAGCCAGGAAGCAGTAGAGAGCTGCTGGCAGGGAACTTTACGTGTCATGAGTGCTTAATGTAGCTCTAATGTGGAAAATGAGTACTAGTCTGCATGTTTAGGCAGTTGGAAAATCTCTTCTAGATAATTGTAATCTCTATTGCCAGTAGTGTTTTTACATAAAATAACAACTTTCATACTTTTTGGTTACTCAATGAATACAGTGCCTTTATTAACCTCTTAATAACCATTATAATTTTTTATGAGAGTTTTCCAACTTTACAGACACAGTAGCAGCAGCTATGCCATAGTTATTTGATAAGAAACATTCAACTGTTTTGTTAATAAATGTAATATGCTGTTAAATAGGATAGTTGAAATTACAGCTATGTCTAATGGGGTTAGCGGTAATATTTATATTTGGGATCTTACCACGGAATGCAACTTTTTTTGAGGAAGTGGCTTTGCAAAAGGATGGAGCTAGCCACAAATAAGAGCGGGGCTAGATGTGCGATGGGCGTGGTTAGCAGTGCAATCAGGGACTAGCCACAGACAAGGGTTGGGCTAACTCAAAATAGCATTAGATGGGTTGGTAGTGGGAGGGAAAATGAGCAGGGCTAAAGTGATCATAGCTAAACACTGCTCCCCTGCCCAGGAGAAAAAGGAGAGTGACCTTCGGAAGCAGCACTTCACTTGGAGACTCCGGGTAAAACCTAGAGTTCCAAGGTATGGTAACACTAAGTAGTTCTGCATTAAGGAAAATTAAGAATCCAGTTAAACTAGGGACTGAACAGAGTGGACTGAACAGAGCTCTGTGGTATGGTAAAATGGTATGGTAAAATGGTATGGTAAAATGCTAAGAAAGAAATAAAGAATAATCATGTGCAACAACATTGAAAAAGCATGTGATACAGTTTACACTGAAAGATGTGTTTTTTTCACACTTTGGCCATGCTTAATTTTTGGAAGAATACCTGGATTGAATAAATTGATTATATTTTTTCAGAACAAAAAGGGCTTTCTTTAGCATTATTTGGATGATATCATCTTATTTACAATCTAAATTATAAATAAAGAACACAATATGGTGAAAAATTAAAATAAAAGTACTTTTTCAGAATTTATTTGAAAAATCTTTTACTTATCCACAAATTCTAATGGGGAAAAACTGATAAAAAAAGATTCTGATAGTTATCATGAGTTTAGAAATCCCCAATGTTTTTGCAAGCTATATGGCAATAAGCACAAGTAGAATATTGCTATTTCAAAACTATTTTTTCTAATCTGGTCATACTGCATCCATGTCCTATTTGGGACATCTTTGAAGCCGGTCAGTTCAGTTTTCCGTAAGTATATATGTTTGAAAGCTAGCCAGGGTATTTCAAATGCTAGTATTTTTACAGTTTCCATGCACTAATTCTACCACCACCCAGTCAATTTTTGTGGTGGCAATTTTTGTGTATTTTTTTTACCTAGGTATGAATTTTTCAGCTCCTGGTATATGTCACCACCAAACAACACCCCAACACGTATTCAGCAAAATCTCCTGAATACAGTAATACCACCGATGCATAGGGTTGACAGGCTATTTCGGGACTAAAAGACCACATTTGGGAGGTGTGCAATTTTTTACTTGGAATTTTGACATCTGCCCCCATGTCCTATTTGGGACATATTTGAAGCCAAACACTTTCATTAACCTAAACCATATAATTTGAAAACAAGACACCCCAGGCTATTTCCATGCATTAACTCTACCATCAGCCTTTGTCAAAGTTTGCGATAGTTATTTATTGTGTGATTTTTTTCACACATGCAGTCGTTGATTGCTCTCTACGCTTGTTTAACCTCATGTCATGCCAAGCATGTGCTTGACACATCAAATGGTCATTCTGATGCGCTGGGGTTAAAGCATTTTTTTGGGGGTGGGGGTATGATGCATTCACTTTTTCCCCTGGGGTGTCTATATTTAACATTAGGCAGCATTCACATCATCATTGATTCCTCTTCTTTTACAGAGTTTCTATGCAGTTTCTTTTGTGAGTTTGTTAGAAAGTACTGGATGTTGCAAATTGAGCGTATTGTCTTGGGAGTGTGAGTTAGGCCCCTGCGTTGCTGGGCCTGCTGTCCAGGCTGAAGGGTACAAGGCCCACTGGAAATCAAAGCTAATAAACAGTCTTGCTAAAGTAACATAGAAAAATATACAGTATTGCCACTGACCAGGGGGGTATAAGGCATTTCTGGAGGTAGAGTGGCATATAGGGGGTTAAAAGGCCTATCATGGGGCAAACGTTTCTTACAAGAATATTGTGAAGAATAATGTGATCACTGTTTTGTTCCACTGAATAAAATGGAACTTTTTCATCTAAAAATGCTTGCAGTAGCAAATGTTTTGATTCCAAAATCAAAGGGCAGTATACATGTATATGTGTGTGTGTAAGGGCAGTGTATGTGTCTATATTTTTCTTTAAGGGCAGTGTACGTGTATGTGTGTGTGAGGGCAGTGTACGTGTATATGTGTGTGTGTGTGAGGGCAGTGTACGCGTATATGTGTGTTTATGGGCAGGTGTGCGTAAGGGCAGTGTATGTGTGTGTAAAGGCAGTGTATGTGTGTTTATGGGCAGGTGTGTGTGTAAAGGCAGTGTGTAGGGGTCCTGGGAGGGAGGCAAACATTAGCCTTTTTTAATTAAACAAAATCTCTGCTGCTGTGGACTACTCTTCCAATGATGCTCAGCCAGCATTATGGTGGACACCTGGCTGAGAATCATAGGAATTTAAGTTCACAGCTAGCATCTGCAGCGTTACTGTTGCTGCACTTCCCATGATGCTCAGCCAGCATCATGGAAGTAGTATGTCTGGCTGAGCCTTATGGGAATGACTGTGCTGACAAAAATGAAGCATGTTTTAAGTGGTGAAGCACGACATTGTAAAGTGCAATTGCTTGTATTGGTTTCACGAGATTTAAAAAAAAAAAAAAAAAAAAAAGTGTCCCTCTTTCACATTTTGAAATGTTGGGAGGTATGCAACTGAAAGTCACTTTGCCGTTTAAGTGCCTAGCTCCAGTCCTGGCTACCACATACAAATCTCATTCCAGCTATGTTAATACCCTATATTACTTTTTGTCAGCCAGTGGCTGTCGAGAAGCAGTAGCTGATGAGAAATGAGCTGACGCAGAAGGTGTTGTGAGCAAGAGTCCAAAATGGCACCCCTCCAGCTACAAACAATCATGTAGTAGGTGGACCAACCATATTCATTATAATGGACTTTCAGATCTCACTGGGGGCAATTACAGTTGTGTAAAAAGAAAGCACATCCTTTTTTCTATGCTTTTACGTATCATGACACAATGGCAATCATCGGTTCCTAAAAATTAGGACTAAAAGTCAGGTCTAAAAATTAGGTAAATACAACCTTAGATGAACAACACCACATGACATACTACAATGTGTCATTATTCAACAAAAATAAAGCTAAAATGGAGCAGACCATGTGTGGAAAAACTAAGTACACCTTATGATTTAATAGCTTGTAGAACCACTTTTAGCAGGAATAACTTGAAGTAATTGTTTTCTGCATGACTTTCTGCATGACAGTCTCTCACATCGATGGGGAGGAACTTTGACTGACTTTTCTTGACAACATTGCTTGAGTTCATGGAGGCTTGCAGGCAATTGTTTATGCACAGCTCGCTTAAGGTCCTGTCACAGCATTTCAATCAGGTTGAAGTCTGGACCTTGACTGGGCCGTTGCAACACCTTGATTCTTTTCTGATTCGGCCATTCTGTTGTAGATTTGCTGGTGTGCTTGGGATCATTGTCCTGTTACCCAATTTCAGCCAAGCATTAGCTGTTGGACAGATGGCCTCACATTTGACTCTAGAATACTAATGATTGCAAGTTTCATACTTCCCATGGCTACAAAACAAGCCCACATCATCACCCATCCACAATTGTGCTTGACAGTTGACAACTGATATACTTTGTTTGGTCTGAATTTGCTGTGATGTCCACTCCTGAGAAGATTGGCAACTGTCTTGAATGTTTTCCACCTTTAAATAATCTTTCTCACTGTAGAATGATGGACTTTAAATTGTTTGGAAATAGCCTTATGACCCCTCCAGATGGATGGGCAGCAACAATTGTTTCCCTAAGATCATTGGTCATGTCTTTCCTCCTTAGCATCGTGTTAACATACCATTGAATGCTCCAGACCAGCAAAACTTTGGCTTTGATAGCAGTGGTCAGTTAATCAAGGGCATTTGATTAGCAGTACTTGTCTGCTACTTAGCATCTTAATTCCTATGGAAGCAGTAAGAGTGTACTTAGTTTTTCACACATGGCTTCTCCATTTTGGCTTTGTTTTTGTTAAATCATGAACATGGAGTAATATGTCATGTGTTGTTCATATGAGGTTTTATTTACCTAATTTTTAGACCTGCTAAGGAACAGATGATTAATATTATTATTAACTCATATGTAAAACCATGGAATTCAAAGAGGGTGTACTTTCTTTTTTACACAACTGTATCTTCCTCCCCTAGGCCCTAATAAAGGTGTTACAAAACTGCAAATCCCCTTAGTATTAAGGATTAAAAAGTCGACGTGTAAACTAAAACCAAACACAAAATCAACAGTGTAGCCATTTTATGGCAAAAACATGCATTCCTTCTGTTCTATGTGTGCACTTTAGTCTATTTACATATTCTTGCATTATATTCATGCTTGAGGTTAACTGAATGTTTTCATGATCCACCTATACCGAAAGTATGCTATGTTTTCGTATTTCAGACTGGGCAAAATATTTTCCAGTGTCCAGATGACTCAGAGACATAATTTGTCAAAGCATGCAACAAGTTCATGAACCACAACATCAGATGTGAGATTGCTTCTGAACATATTTTGTCTACTATAAGTGTATATTATCATATTTTATTTATAGAATGAGCCAACAGATTCTGTAGCACTATCGTAATCAGGGGTACAAAACACGCAAAACCATTGAAATTAATCTACAGAGTTACCAATGACATGAGCAAACATAAGAAATACTTATACACAAGCAAAAAAGTGCTTTTCTATTTTGACCATATAATCCTACAATACCAGATGATGCAAGGGTCAAAACTAACCGTTAATTTACCAGCACAATAATTATGATGTATTGGACCTGCATTTTTGGTGCATCCACAGCACTTCCTTACCCTCCTCCTTTTCACAACGTCCATACAACTATTTTGCCTAAGTGTTTTTCAGTAATAAGTATTTTACCAATACAGAGGTGATCAAAGGTTATTTACTATTCATAATATTATCACATTGCTTGTACTCGTAGTTAATGTGCTCGGTAAGAAATACTCTTGATATAGCATCTTGATGGCACTGGGTTAATACAGTGAAGGGACAAGCATGTGCTAGTGTCTGTCAGCATCACCTGCTGCACACAGATACATAGGCATTCCAGGAAGACTGTCAGGGACCTGATGCCATAGACCTGCTGAGGCAAGGGTGTACATTGGCCCCTATTGTGTCACTGGAGCTCAAAATCAAAGGGCTCATGGTGGATAAGTGGATACTTTGATGCTGGCATTAATTATATCAGCTGCTCATGAATTGTATAATTTACTGCATATGCAAGGTGTTTGTAAATGGATACCAAGTATTCATTAGCTTCATAATATAACTGCAAGTAATTTAGTTAGAATTTAATGCATGCAAAATGACATATTCAGAGAGATAGGTATAACTATGAACAATAGTATAGATACAAGGAGAGTGAGACCTCTTAACACAGCTTGAAGGGGGGGGTAACATTTTGTGTTACTCATCTGTCGTTAAGGGAACAATTGAGACGCACTGCAGGGATGAGTCTCCTTAAGAAGCCCCTGGGAATGCATATGGGCGGTCTTTGAGGGGTGGGATGGATGGAAGGCATGGACCAATACCAATGGCAATTGGAAACAGGCTACCATGATTGCTCTTTGCGACCATACCCCTTTGAACCTAGGAATTCAAAATACCCTAAATTTCCAATTCATCAGTAACATCAGCCAAACCAGAAACGGTGGAAGGATTGATGAAGACGAAGGTTACTAGAAACCAATGGTTTCTAAATTGACACAGAATACAGGATGAAGCTTTTAGCAGGAAACACAGGAACAAATGCACTTATGCAGAACCAAGCAATTTCAAGACAGATGGGCTAATATATTTTAGGGCCAACTTCTCCCACTTTATAGATAATAATACAGGGCTTATCCTGTTTCTTCTCAACAAAAAATAACTGGCTCATGCAGGTGACATGGATAAAAAACAACATTTAAAAAAATATCTATATAGTTCTATATAGTACTTTAAATGTGTATTTTGCTTTAGAAATGGAATAAATCCTGTCAAAGAGTGTAGTTGTACCAGGAGGAACATCAACGTCTCATAGTGGGCTGGTCCAAAAGTGGTTTGCAATGTTGCTATTTTAGGAGGACTGGACCAAAAGAAAGGGGACTTTTGTTAATGCCTTTGATGTGAAGACTAGACTTGGGGTGAGGGAAAATGGATGTTCATCCAAATAAAGATCCATGAAGCAGTCCCTTGTTCACAAGTAAATAATACCTAGAAAATAAACATAATTACTGACCCACTGTCATGAAAGATATAAGGTATAGTCAATAGGTATCTGCCAATCTGTGGCAGAAAAGTGCTAAAAATGTACTAAATGGGAGCGCTTTCCCCAAATGTGCACAAGGATTATATTAGGTCCCCGTGACAATCTCAGAACCAGCGTGGGAATTGAGTGGCAGTAAGTTAACCACGTGTCAGAAGTTTTGTTTGTTGTAACCTGCAGAGAAAGTAGCGAAAATTTGGAGAAAGGGACAAATGCATATGGTTGCATTCTGCAGAATGCATTAGCAAGGGGGTCACCATGTAAATGTAAAGGGACCTTTTAGCTATCATATGCATTAAAATTCAAATGATTATTGGAGCATCCGTTTAATGATAAATGCAATCATGTGATGTCTCATCTGCTTAAATATACCATGATTTTGGTATAAAAATCTATAAGGATTTTTTTTTGTTTGTGCTGGTTGTTTCCTTACTGCTACGCAGTTGTATGGTTTATGTTTCTCCTTAAGAAGTCTTAACAAGACATTCAATAAATAATGCCTAATTCACCGAGAACTACATATAAGGATTATTTCCATGGCATGCAACCAATTTCTTACTAAAAGTTGTCTCTTGTTTTTAATGTTCATTCTCCAGAAAACAGAACTGGACTTCTCTACATAAAATTGACTGTGCAGCATCTGCAAAGTAACAAAATGAAACGGATAATTTTATACAATTAAATCATTACGAATCAGGCCCGTTGTTAGGCCACTGGGCACACACTGCCACATCTGCACAAAAATCAGCTTAGATGCATAGATACAACCGTCACACTGACAGATACTCACAAACCCGTACCCGTTTACACTAACACAGTCAGCTTCCATATGGGATGTCAGATACTATTTGTGGCCTCTGTGTTCATGCGATGATGTTTCACACTTCATTCCATGAAATGTTATTTCTGCAGTCTTCCAAGCTTCAGCCTTCAAAGAAAAGATGTCCAGAGACAGTCAACAAGCATCTGCATGTTTCTTAAAATTATGTGTTCTGAGGCTACTGTGGCAACCTTGCTGTACACTAAGTAAAATATATATTTTTTAAGTAAAATAAAACATTTAAGTAAAAAGCTACCAGCAAAATAAGGTCTGGTTCAGGCCCAGACCGGCCATCTAGGACACTGGATATGCCTGGCCACACGCAACATAAGCATAAAAATGTAACATGCGGCCTGTCATATTCATTAGGTGGCCTCCGACCTTAAAGTTCCAGGGCCACCATGTTATACCCAGTCCAGCCCAGCTCGGGTTTACTGTGAATTAAAAAATCTGCATCAGTTTATATATACCCATATGTTTTGCTTTGTTTTCAACTGCAGAACTGCAGATGTTTATTATAGCTATTTCATAGGTTATTTTGCATTGTGCATTATTACTCTTATAATAGCAAGTCTTATTTTACACTCTAGCCATCATAGGTAAGAGACTTGTTTAAAAGTACATGGTGTTCTCAGGACAGAGACCGGACACAAAAAGATCATATGGTGGCATAAACCAAAACCATTGAGCTGACATTCTAGAGAGGACGAGTAGTTGGTGTTAGAAACATATTATATATATATATATATTTGTTGGTGATTAAAAAATAAAACATGTCATTGTGAAAGGGTGCCACAATAGTTTTTATGTAAATGTGGGTTTACAGAAAAAAAAAAAAATAATGAATAAAAATAGTCAAATGTAATCATTACACTTATTTATAACTGCTCATTGTCATAACCTGAAGTGATAATTGCATACTAGTTTTTGATCAGGAAAGCTAAATTGATATTAAGCACATGTGGTTCCCACTAGTAAATAAATCATGGTAATAAAGTACTCTCTGCTGGATTCCATAGAGATTTCTGTAAAAACACACTTTCAATAGTACATACAGTATCTCAAGTATACAGCGGAATAAAGAATTGCCACACGAGGGCTGCAAGGATCATGAATAATTCTTTGGAATTACATGTTTATGATACACTAAAATGAAAAGCTTAGGAACATATTTTTTTCTTAATTATTAGTATACAATTATATCTCATGCAGGGCTGGCCATCATGTAGCTAGGTAGATCGTTTCTTACTAGTCTACTGTAACACTAGTTTGGTAGCCTGCAATAGGGTCTGGCAGAATCTTACGGATGCTGTTCCACAGGAAACACTATTCCTAGAACTGTTGAATGTCCAGTTTTTTCTTACATTCTAATAGGCACTACAATATTGTTTTGCAGAACCACACCTATAAGAAAATAAACCTTAGCAGATTTCTTCTGAAGATTTAATTGCATAAACACAAAATAGAAACTTTTAGAAAGAAACCTAATGGTGACTGTATTTTATGTCTCAAGTTTGGTCATTCAATAATACTACAGGTGATGTTTTCATTTTAAAAGTGTTAAATTCAGCAGGGTATGAGCAGCACCTTTAATCAGGTGTTCCTACACACTGTGCACCTTATCGAATCACTTTAAGCGCAGGGTTTTCTATGGTGCGTTCCTACCGACGAATGTACCGTTTTTTTGTGCGTTCCTACCGACGAATGTACCGTCATTCTATGAAGTTAAATCAGGATGGTGAATTGCTTAACTTTGTTGTTTTTACACCGTTGATGCCGATTAAGTTTTAGTTGAATCGAGTGTCTCTATTTTTGGTTTCTACAAAGCTATGAACTCATGTCAAGTTTTAATGAAATTTTTTTGATGACTCTAATACTGAAAAAATTGAAATGTATAAACATCTTATGGGCTCATTCGTTTAGTGCTGGGAGTTCTGCATACAACTTTATTGTGTAAATAATCCTGCCAAGGTTCTAGCCATTATCCTCTTGACTAAAGAAATGGAATGTGTGAGGGAGGCTTCCAGAGACAGTATACAAATAAAACTCAATAACACCCCAGTACAGAGTACATAGTTAACTGAAATTACTCTAGTAGAGTACAATTCAAATATGACTTTGTACAAATACTTGCTTTTAAACATTGCACAATTGATAGTAGCCCTAAATGATACGTTCATTCTATATGATGTTGAGTAATATGCACTAACTAATGAAATACGTTCTCTAAGAAATTTGATTTCACATTGCATGATTAATGATGAGCTACTTAATGAAAATGTCCTAGGCACTTTAGATGTTTTGAGATTAGGTGGAAGTGACCTAAAATTCTTTAACAAAATACTCTCAGATAAACACCCGCAATTTTAATATTTAAAAGATGACTCTAGAGGTCTTTATGACAACTCATGTTCCTTAATGATAATAAACCAGAGGCAGGCAGAAATTGCATATTGTAAAGCGTTGATGATAACTTTATTTCATGAATATTAATGAAGGCATTCAGTTCTCAAGGCTGAAAGTGAAAGAAAAGCCAAGCAGCCTTAAATGGAATAAAATGTAGAAAATTGCATCTGGCATTCCTTTCCAATTTCAAATGATAAAATTAAAGGAGTCATTATTTTGTAAAAACTACTCAGGCTCCTGAAACCTTTTTATGTGGTTGAATTGCAGATCCACACACGGTCGCAATATAGTATTGAATAATAATTTAGTCTGCACAAGAACTGGATCCGTTGTGTGTGCCCTTAGCAGGTTTTCTATGCATTCTTATTAAGTCAATGTATTTATTTTAATGGAGATTGGCTTACATGCACATTGAGAGTATTGTTTCGCAAATATATTTTGGGCTGCTTTATTACCAAATCACATGAGTTTATAATCTAGAAGGAGATGGGGATATGTTGCACAGTAGTGCTAATGTATGATGTGGACCAGCATAACCAGGGCAGAATAACATTTTATACACGCCTGCCCATACACACACACATATACACTGCCATTACACATGCCTATATACACACAGCACATTAAGACACATATGCACTGCTCATATACACACATATTCACTGCCCTTACACACACCTTCCCATAAACACACATATACACTGACTTTACACACACACATATACACTGCCCTTACACATGCCTACCCATACACATATACACTGCCCTTACATATGCATATGCACTACCCATATACAAAAAGATATACGCACACTTATGTACTGCCCTTACCCAATACATACACATGAATGCTTGCCCATACACACAGACACTTGCTCCCGGGATCTGCTCTGGCACCGTGCCCGCGCCCCCTGCTTTGTGCGCCCAGGGCAGCCTCACCACTCCCACCTATAGACACACTACTGATCTTATTGTAAGTACTGATCAATAAATAATAACGAATAATAACTAACAACAGCAGGAGTAAGGCAAGGTTCCTGAAGAAGTGGTTCTAAAGAGATTTTTGTGAAGGACTTAAGACTAGGGGAGAGTTGGATCAGCCAGGGTAGGGTATTGCAAAGGATAATGGCAGCCTTTGAGAAGTATTGTATACATACCCAAAGAGTTGAAATTACAGCTGTATAGATGGCATTCTATACATTAATTTAAAGTCTAAATGTTTCATATATATTGTAACTGTAGGAGGTCTGGGTCTGAAGGTTGACCGTGACTTGGGTGGTCGATTCCTGCTAGTCTTCATGTTTTATACCTGTTAATCAACAAATTTAAAAAAAGGTTAATGTTCGTCTTCCATATAGCAGCGTACCTACCAGCTCAGCAAATGATTACCTGTTTATTATGCGATTTCCCTATGGTTGCATATAATCTTGGATAAAAGTGAAGTTGTAAAAAAAGAATAATTCTTAAGCATACAGGCAGGTTGTGAAGAGACTAACAGAGCGATGGGTAATTATTATAAGGAAGATAACCTAGTAAAGGCATTCATGATAGATTTTTAAGGGGGCAAGGAGACCAATGTATTGGTTTGTCTTAGTCTGTCATTTCTAGTCTTGTCATATACCCTAAATATATGTATTGTTAGAAGTGAAGCGTAAATTGTTGGCACTATATAAATAAAAGATAATAATACCTTTATAGCAAAATGTAGAATAAGATAACAGTCCACAGATCAGAATATAACATTACATTGGTCAGAATATAAAATTGTTTTCCCAGGACTTCACTGAGAACAGTTTTGGGAAACCAGAAGAGAAATTGATTAATAAAGTTGCATATTTCTGGGAATCATATCACCAGTCTTTCTCTCACAATAAATTTCATATAATTTGTTTATTTAAGGCAGGGGTGGGGAACTATCCGCAAAATCATTTGGTCTGGCCGGCTGGGCAAAAGGGGCAGCAAACACGGTCAAACCATGATCACTTCCACAGGGGCCCGCTACTTACCTGTGCGTTGCTCGCACCACAGAGAGATCTGCCATTCTGGTAAGGGGGGTAAGTATGCGTGATTGAGTGACTGAATGATTATCTGAATGAGGGAATATTTGTGAATGAGTATCTGTAGATGAGGGAATGAATGAGTATCTGTGAATTAGTGAATTCATATTTGTAAATAAGTAAATGAATAGTTGTGTGATAGCATGGATGTATAAGTGGAGGGGAAGCATGGCACAGGGAGGCTGTTTGAGGCAAGGGTGGCACAGGGAGGCAAAAATGACAAGTCCTATGCTTCCAGTCTGGTTGCTAGGGAGGTCCTGTGGATGCAATCTGGCTGCCAGGGCTGATATGATACTAAAGGGGGGGGCTGGCTGGGTGGCATAAATACACAATGTGGAGCTGGCTAGGGCAATATGCAAGGGTGTGGGGTCATAAATTCACAATGGGATGCTGGCTGGGGGCATCACATAAATCAATACTAAAGTGGGGGGCTGGGTGGTGGGATAAATATACAATGTGGAGCTGGCTGGGGGCATTGCACAAGGGTATGGGGCAATGGGCATTAATTTACAAGGGGGCTGGCTGGGGACATCACATAAATCAATGCTAAAGAGAGGGTTGTCTGGTGGGATAAATATACAATGTGGGGCTAATTTTTAAGTTGATAATTTAGGATAGCCCGCAAATGATGTTATAAATATCCAAGTGGCCCTTGGCAGAAAAAAAGGATCCCCACCTCTGGTTTAAAGTATGGTGATCAGACTTGAGAACATATTCCTCCCTACTCCCTAGTGGGAGGAAGTACATATATAGTAGGCAGAATGTAGATGGGGAGTAGGTTTGGCTAAACTCCATTTCCCCGCCCAGAGAAAGAAGAATCTCATCAGGTAGCTAGGTGACCAGGTATAACAGTGACGTTACAAAATGTTAATATGATGTCTTAATTAAATATATTTTGCCATCGTATGAAGAATATATTCTCTCCTTGCTATTTGTTCTGATAGCTTTTTATATTATTTGGGGGGTAAATTATGTTTTTTTGTCTATTCCATTATACAATAGTAAAACACAAAATCAGCAATTTAAAAATATGCAGAAGTGAAGTGCCAACCTTTTAAAAATTGAAGGAACTATCATGTACTAGGGCAGTTTTAACCATGATTATAGCACTACATAATCCGCTGCCACTCCATAAATAAAATGTAATCATTCACAGTACACTGTTCATGTAGTAATATGATGGATAACTGATTATCATAGAGTGTTTAGAGCTGTCCCTGTTTACGGCCAGCATTCTGTTCCTTTTATAACATTATGTTCCACCCTCCTGCATGTGTCTGCATGCCAATAAGTTTTCTTTTTTTTCCGAGTAGATTACGAAACTAGGTCCCAACCCTTTTCATTCTAATGGCCTGGTAGATTTACTTAATTATATTTATTATTTTTTCGTTATATATTTAACATTTTATCGTTACAATATTTAACCTAATACAATCTGCCTGATTATCTTACCCATTATCTCTTCATTTGTGGCTGATTGTTGTTGTGGTTCAGGCAGCATTGCAATGTTAAGCGAGGAGAGGGAAATAACTCCAGGACAGGAAATTCATTGCATAATGCTAGTTGTGTCATTGTTTGACACAGAAGTCATGTTCCATAACATAAAATATTTCCTATTAAAGAGTGTAATGCCCCTGTCACCCCCAGTATAGAAGAATGTATATGAAAGTACATACATAGTACTTTAATGTGCATTGTTTCAAAATGAAAAAGCACTTATCTAACACAGAAGAGGCAGCCCTGCTGCAGCAACTGCTCTCCTCCTCCACGGTCAAAATATTTTTGTCACTTCAAGTAGACAAATTGTGGCAGGAAACTTTTCCCCTTTAAAATCAACGAGTGTATGCTGGGTCTGAACATTAAAGTTCATATGATGGCTGGAGTATACAAACTACAAGTGGTTTTAATTAATGGATTAAGTTTTGGTAAAAAGTTAAACTGTGACATACTCTGGTATACGAAGAAGTGGCCATCATCAGATGGCATTCGGTAGCCTCCTATGAGTACTTCAGAGAATTGCATAATTTACCTTAATCTGTTCCTGCAGTTTTTTCAGCACATTAGAGGTTGAAATCCAGAAGGTTTCTGCCATGAAAGCTTCTGTTTTGGCAGGGTGTTATGCTATCCAGGGATTTCTTTGGGTAAAATTTAATTTAGTTTGTAAAAGCAAAAATTCTGAAAGAAATTGGCACTTCTAATACTCAAACTGGCATTCACAGGTTTCCCTAAAGAATAGTCTGAATAACTACCTCTACCTCCTTTATGGAGGTAATCATCACTCTATGTACTTTAGCTCACATGTCACTCATCAAGTGGACGGTCATTAATTTATGAGATCCTAATGGCGAGGTTTTCAAAGGGCCATCTTTAAACCTCATGGGGTTCTGAGAATTCCTCTGTTGTTAGGCCACATACAATTACATTTTGTGTGATGGGCAATCAAATAAACACATCCCAAGCAAATACTATACTCGGATTTCACAAAATGTTGGTATATCACAGATGCATGCAATAGATGCATAATGTCTAAATGCATGTATATGTTGAACCTCCTGTATGTGTTACCCCTTCCTACTAGTTTGAATTGCTGTAGGATTTGTATGTTTTTTCATGTAAAGAGCAGAGGGGATTGTAGGGTCTGTCTCTATAAAAGACACCACTGGTGATAGAGGCTCCTATCTGTGTTTGTGTTAGTAACCACACCAAGTGTCAAAGGGATGACTGTTGTAGCTTCGATTTTCCGGGCTAGGCTTCACTCCCCATTAACCCCAATAACGACACCACAAACCATTGAATATGGATAAGAAAAGGCCACAGCCAAATGTATTTATTAGAGTCATTGTCACGCCAAAACCTGAAACAATAAACTTAGGTGCGTTAACAAGGACAATGACTCAAAACAAAAACATGTAAATATATACAATAAACACAATGAATACACCAAGCTTGCCAAGTAATCCAGGTACCATAACCAAATACCACTTAAGGAAGGCACATACCCAGATGCCCCCACCCTGACCTGAGGTTCCCAGCACTGACAGCCAAGAACCTCCCACCAGATGTTACCAACCATTCACTTACCACCACATTAACCCCCTGGATACCTGGCAAGCTGCCGCCCCACAGACTGTGACAAAACGACACAAACTGTTACCTTGCCGGCGGATCCGCTGTGTCCTCAAGCAGGGGAGCCGAGACGCAGCTCGCGCAGGCAGCCCCCGGCTCGTCCCGCTCGCGGGAAACGCGGCGAGGTCCGTTCTGCCGCTGGATGCGCGCCCCCGTGTGGATCGAGAGATCTAGACGGGACGCGTGCCGCGACGTCATGAGAGCATGCGCGAACGGCTATCTCATGAATATTCATGACGGGATTTAAAGGGACCTTTATCCTTTTTTTCTCCTCCCCCTTAATTAGGTGGGTAGGAGGATCTAGGAGTGGAGGGATATTTAAACCCTCAGTTTACAGCTATCCCTTGCCTGTGATAGAGCCTTTATTGCCTTCACTAGCGTTTGAACCCTGTTTGCTTTTTCGTTGCCTGAACTCTGCTTGTACCTGACTATCCGTTGTTTGCCGCCTGCCCCTGCCTGAACTCTGCTTGTTCGTGACTACCCGTTGTTTGCCGCCTGCCCTGACCTTTTGCTCGTGACCCCGACTATCCGATTGCCTACTCCTTGAATTCATCTGTTCGTTCCTGCATTATTGGGGACCCCTGGTTGCTGATACTTCTTCCAGGAATCTGCGTAGCTCCTCATCACCGCTTGGGGGCGCCTTTCCTTGTACTGCAGCGCGGATCCTCAGCCTAACCCGCCGGTAGTGACACAAACCAACAAACAAAATAAAAGGGAGGGAGGGTGGGACACGCAACCAGGTAAGCTAACCACAAGAATGGTTCCTGAGCCCAGGAAAGCAGACACTTTTAAAATCTTCCCCCAACTCCACCCCCGAAATTCCCGCCAAAAAGCCTACCCCTCCTCTGCACAACAGTCAGGGCCCACTATTGCCCATGCTGGCCCCCCGTGGGCATAAAGAATGTGTCTGCGTACATAGCAGCCTCACAGGTTGGTTGGAAGGGGCACATATTAAACTGAAGGCTAACATGGAGAAACACTAGTAATTCTTGGCATAACATTGTAGACCATTAGTAAAGGGGTGCTGAGGCTTACCTGTTGATACCTACTTAAATTATAGATAAACAAGGTGGCATACGCTAGCTTAATGTAGTGCCAAGGAAAGATTAAAGAAGTACCCTTCTTATTTTATGGCCAACTAACTAAAACATTATTAAAAAAAAAAGTTGCCTGTAATACAAAATACAACATTACCTATTGTGCAGTTATGAAAAATGTATACCTTTGTTCATTTCAAATGATGCATACTACCATTCAGCAAATAAACCATACAAGCTAACTTCCCTTGCTTTTGTATTTCTCTGGTTTTCTTGCCTGTAACAGCTCTATGCTCCCTTTTCATTTGTTTTGTTGGGGCCCTGCCTCATTTTCAGACATTTTTTTTTTATTATTTGTCTGATATAGTGCCATCATATTCTGTACACAATTTGTACAAATTGAATGCACAAGTCTAGAAATTACAGTTAAAGACATAGCAGAAATGCTGAAAACCCTTGGTTTTCCTGATATCCCTCTTGTAAATGCATGGGGGGGATTTTACAGAATCATAAGCATTCATCCCTCTCCTCACCCCCCCAGATACTTTCCATGCAACTCCGCAACTCCGATCCAGCACTGACTTAGTGAACGCCATAGGCATTTTCAGACCCTCAATGTGCATGCATGAAAATCGCTTCCATTGATTTTAATGGGAGTGCTTTCAAGCCAATGATTGGCTGCTTTAAGCAGATCTAATATACTATATTAAAAACATGTTTTTGAAGCATTAAACTCTGCTAGGTTAACAACTTTAACAATGTTTTTTTATATACTGTATATGATTTACACAGTATGTACACAGTATAGAAAGTGATTCTGGTGCACAGCTTGAAAAGTAGTCTTCTAAGCATAGCAACTAATGGAATGGTCCATTCAGCAGGAGTAATTCATTCATCAGTTTCTATCTTTAGAGTGTAACCTTGCGAGCAGCGCACTCTTTACCTAATGTATTGGTTTGTCTTAGGCTGTCATTTGCAGTTTTGTCATACTCTTTAAATGTACTTTAAGAAGCACTGAGTAATTTGCTGGAGCTATATCAATAAAAGATGATGATGATGATAATAATAATAATAATAAGTTATTATGTTTAGTTATTAACGTAAAGTTACCTTAAGTGGAGAGGTCCACTTCCATAGCTTTGCTTGTAATTTCCAATCTTGATGAAATAAATATCTTGTATAAGTTGCAAATAAATTGTGTAGTTTTTCCTACAAGTAAAAGAACCCTCCCTAGGGTTTACAGTGTAATTTACTTCATTACCACTGACTCTCCTGGTCCTTAAGTAGCCTTTATTATTTTAATAATGCCATGAGCATTTGCCTTCTTACTACTAGCAGCTTTACTTTATGAGATAATTTCTTGAAAGGCAATGGGAGGATGGAAGTTATGTAATGAGCGTAACATTTGAGAGTACTCATTAAAATGCCATAGGGCACATTAGGTCATGTATGCACAATTAGCCTATACTATATTCTATAATAACACCGATTACTTGTAATCTACCACTAATGTCTACACTAGTTTTTTTAGGAAAATTTTTATACTGATTGTTAAAAGATATTAACACTCTAGTATTTTAAGAAAGTAAATATTCAGTTAATTGATTAGAAACTAATCAACTAATATTTGAGTGTCTTTTTTTAGTGCAAGTATTTACCATTAAAGATCATGCATGTTTGCCATATTTGCACTCATCACTATAAGCATACACTGTATACATATGCATACATTGTTTCACTAATGATCCAAGATTAGCAGTACTTCACGCCTCTCGTTACTTTCCTGGTATGTGTATCCTGCCTTTTGGCATTACCAGTTCCACTAAGGTACCATGACCCAATTGTGTACTAGAGTGCTGAACACGCTAGTATGCCAGAGAGGCCAAGTAGCTTCTTCAACAGCTGCAGGTTAGTATGCTAGACTGGCTATGTCCAAACAGACTAGGGTTGTTTTGTAGCTCCTCTGCCACAAAACAGGTAGCCTAGTGCCCTCTTGGGAGATCAGCACTATATTTTAGCGGCCCTGTTAAAGGGAGATCACTGACCTCCCTACTGTCCCACTAACACGATAAGCAGTAAGGAAGGCAGTGTGGAGGGGGCAGCTGGTGGCAGTGTCCTAGGTTAGGCCTAGGACAGCACCAAAGATAGATACACCTCTGAGCCTAATGATAAAATATGAGACTTTATATTTTAAGTGGTATTATGCTTGCACTTTCTTTTTTAGTCTAGTAATAATAAACACATCAAAATGACTTGGTTTTCCAACCTTGTCTATATAACACAAAGTGGCTTGGTAAGATATGAATATATATCGTAATATTCAGTTTATTTACACAGTTCTGCAGAACCTTAAGTATGTTAAATTTTGTAATCCAATATTCAAACCAGCGCTAATTAAGAAATTAAATTAGTCTTCCAGGCTCAAACATGTTAATAAAGATATATCAACAGCATCCTACTTATCTGCACTGTAGTAGTATATGCAGTATAGTATAGCTGGACTGCAATGATTTTTTTATGTTCTTTATTTATTTACATACATTAAAATAAAGTTATATATAATATACACATACACAGGTGCATAGGAAAAACCCCAAAACAAAACCATATAAGTAAAATAAATAAAGCCATTTCCTTGCCTGGGGACTTCTCAACCTTTCCCCTCAACAGTCTCCTTGATTGTGAGGCTTTAAGGGTCTAAATGTACAGCACCTGTACCAATGCCAAAATGGCCCTTCCTGCTCTCCAAATGCTTCACCCCATACACATAATCTGCACCTTATCCATGCACAAAATCTACACAAGACACTTTCTTTGGGCTTTAAGGTGTCAACACATCATGTTGTTTTTGAATTTTCTGTGAATTCAAGTCACTGCTTTGTGGAATTTTACACTTTAGATCTCACAAGGCAATGTTTTCCATTTAAAGGTCCTCTTTGACCCCCATTTGAAGTATTTATTGACCTTGTCCTCACATAGCTGATATATTAAACAAATCAGATCAAAGTAGCCTTGAGATGACACTAATGTTTTCCACGCCTTTTCTTAAATCTACTATGTTTTCTACTGACAAAACAGCCGCAAACCCTCTGAAGCCCTGAGAAAAAGATGAATAAAACATATTGGATCAGATGTATCACTGGTGTCTAAACAGATGATGTCTGGATTCTAATTCTGTTCAAGCGCACTTTATTCCCTATAAGGAAACACAATCAAGCTGTCACCATGGGGCGTTTTTTATTTTTTAAAGTTTTGTTTGTTTTGAAAAAAAAATTAATTTCCATGAAATTTTGTAATAATAATTGAAAAACTAATTTTAATATATTTTGCCCTCTGGATCCTGACACAATTAGGTAAAGTGATGGAAAATCCCCTCCAAGTTTATCAATTCAGGTGTCCTGATTTCAGAAATACCTATTTTATATATAGAATTTCCATACTTTCCCAGCACTTATAGGGAACATACTATAAGGTGTACATTATTCTTTACAAAGCCCTAGAATTTTTACATTAGGTATGATGGGATTGCAACTCTAATTAACAAAATAAACCAAATAAACAAATAAACCACAAAAGTATTTCTGTAAAGCAGACAACCCAGACTCTCGTATCAGAGGTTTTGGGCTTTCTATATGCAGCTATTTGGCCACCAATCGCTGTCAAAGGTGGCCGCAGAAGTTATTTCCTGCGCTATTTTTCACCAACACTACTTGGTACTTAACCCCTTAATGACAATTGACGGTCCGGGCACGTCACCCGAAAACGAACGGTTAATGACAATTGACGTGCCAGGACCGTCATGACTTTAAACGGGTGAAGAAAGCGATCTACGTTCGCTTTCTGCACCCAAATGGTGTTGCTGTAATGCCTCGACCTCGAGGCATTCAGCAACACCACGATCGGCACTAGGGGACATGCCTGGCCCCTCCCCGGGGCGTCAACATCCGCCATACATTGTATAAATTAAAAAATAAAATTATAATTAGAAAAAAATAGTTAAAAAAACAGTAAAATGTAAAAATTATTTCCCACTGATGTCACTATCAGGGGAACCTTCAAGTTGAAAAAAATGTTAAAACAAATTTTTTAAAAAGGGAAAGTCCTAAAATCAGCACATTAGCTTAAATCAATTCTCGCATGGAAAGAGTTAAAATACTGGCATATTAAATGCTCATGGGGTGTCTTTTAAAAAATGTTTGATCTGATGGGGTAAATTGAATTGGCCGGGTTCAACAATGTCCCAATTAACACGGGGGGAAGGATGGCCACACATCTAATTTCCAATTAGAAAAATGCACACGTCCCAAATGTGGCCTTTTAGTTCCCCCAAAAATGACAAACCCATGCATGTGGGGTATCACTGTACTCAGGAGATGTTGCTGAACACATATTGGGGTGTTGTGTGACAGCGGCATATACCAGGAGCTGTAAATTCATACATAAAGTAGTTGTGTGGGAAAAAAATACACACAAAAAAATACTACTGCAAACTTTGAAAAAATGCTGGTGGGAAAATGTGTGCATGCAAAGAGTTAAAATACCAGCATTTAAAATACCCTGGGGTGTCTAGTTTTCAAAAATATATGGTTTTATTGGGCACACTTAAATGGCCCGGCTCAAAGATGTACCAAATAGAGGATGGGCAGTGGATCCCCAAATGCCAAAGTTCAACGTTGAAAAATGCGCATACCCCAAATGTGGCCCTTTTCCCCCCAAACAGCCAGGCAAAATCATTCATGTGAGGTATCGCTGTACTCAGGAGATGTAGCTGAACACATATTGGGGTGTTTTATGATAGTGACATATACCAGAACCTGTTTATTCATACCTAAAGTAAAATGTGTGTGAAAAAACAAATCCAAAAAAATGACTACCACAAAGACAAAGACAAAGGTACATATCTACCACCAGACAAAGACTGGTGGTAGATATGTTGCATGGAAAGAGTTAAAATACTAGCATTTGAAATACCCTGGGTGTTTAGTTTTCAAAAATATATGATTTGATGGGGTAAATTGCATTGGCCTGCTTCAAAGATACGCGAAATGGCACATGGGGGGAAGAATTACCAGATTTGGAAAAAATGGCTTTGAAATAGCAAAACGCTACCTGTATTTATTGCCCCATAACGTGTAGAAACAAGCAAAAAAACATAAAAACATTGGGTATTTCTAAACTCACTACTTGGTACTTAAAGGTTTAAATCTGTTTTGATTGAATTACAGTTTGTTTCAGGACTGCCGCTAGAGTTGCAGATCTGGTGATTATAAAGCATTTGTCAAGTTCGCTAAAGGGCCCGTTCAGGACTGGTCTCGTTAACAATTAAATTATTGTACTGTTCAAATTTTTGGTGTCTAAAAGTCTATGATCCCTGTGTTATATGTGTTAATGGAATTTGGGAATATCTTAGGTCTACCACAGCCCCACCCCTGTTCATGGTGGTCCTACATCCTTACAAATCCTTACCAATCCCCTTCCTTCCTCCTATAAAGAGCAGAAGAGCGGGAGCTGGGGTTTGGGAGAAACCTGGGAAGTTCCTAGAAATGTATATACTATGATGAATTTAGATATAAATGTGCCAAATATATTACATCCAAGTTATGTGGTATCTCATATTGCTCTTCGGTGCTATTGTATTTTCCAGTATTATTCGACAATAAATGAATACACATATGAAAATTGCAAAGTAAAGTAGACCTTTTCTATCCCCTTTATTGTAAGCTGGAGTATTTTCCACAACTGGAAACAGAAAGCCACACAACTTGCTACTTTAAGCATTTTTTAACAGTGTCAAAATGTTTCTGTTGTGTACTACCTTAAAATAATTTACCGCTGCATTTTTAAACAAGGCCTGGCATTATTTTATTGTCAGTGTCATAAAGCTACTACATATAATTCGTTTTAAAGTGGATGTGTCACTTTTTACATATCATACATTTTGCAGTTCCAAAACGAAATAAATGTATGTAATGTTCTTTTCAGAGTAACAAAAGTGTATACCATGCAAACAGAATCTTACGTGCCTCAGGTTCACAACTGCTTGCTCCAAATAAATGATTTCTCTTTATTGGTGGAGACTGGTTTGCCTTAAAGGGCAAAGAAATGTACAGTAGAAGCAGGTTTTGCCATTGTTTGCTACAGACCTCAGCTTAGTACAGATGTTTAGGTAAGAAATTGCCGTACATTTGAACTAAATATCTCTCAAAATGGGGCTAATGAATAAAAACTGACTGATGATGTTTTGTTCGTTGTTTTCCACTCTCTTTATCAGAGAATACAACATTGCAGTCCTATTGACACACAATTGACTGGATACTGCAATCTGATAAATTTACTGTACCAATACCCCAAATGTATTCTTACAGATAATATCAGGGACAACCCCTCATTGTACTCAACTATTTAGCCTTGGAAAAGTGTTTGATCTAAACTCCTTCATCTTCTGTCCCCATCAGCCTTCCAATAGATTATAAACTCATAAGAGAAGGCCCTTGTCGTTGCTAGTGTGTCTTAACATGTGTTAATGTTGTTGTTAATTTTATATTCAGTTTTAATATTAAATGATTATTTTTTTCCCATTCCCTATTGTAATGAAATATTTTGGTGCTCTAAAAATAAAATGGTATGTTAAAAAAACTGCAGTAGTTGTACTTGGTACACTTTCCTTAGTAAATAATCCAGATTCAAAGATGTACGCGCCAGTGCACATTTTCTTTGGTATGGAGGGTTTCTCATTTTTTAAGGTTCATTTTTTAGATATAAGCAACTCTTACATTCTCTCATTTAAAAAAAAAACCCTTGATAATTCATTGGTTTTTGTTTCTTTCAACTGGCCAGATAACTGCAAACAGTAACACTTTATTTCCCCATTCAAGTCTGACCCCATAAATACCCCAAGTACTGTTTTTATATGTATAGTCAATTTTGTTTTTAAATACAGTTGGAGTGTTTATAGACCTCAGTGGTGCAACCAGTGGTGACTTATTTATTAATCATTTTTATTGTATTTTCTATTTTTTTAAATCCTTTTTAAGAGGAGGACTCTTTCTTTTTCTTCTACTTCCTGCTGCAGCAGATAACAGAGTGACCAGCAAGCATGACCCTCAAGTCCTTCATTGCTGATTGGATAGACCCTCTGGGAACTGTTTTATTTTTTCCAGTGAGAGTGCCTGAACAAGAGTTTTGAGTTTTACTGGTATTGAAGAGTAACTAGTGAGTAACTTGAAGAGCAAGCTAACAGTGATGTCTTATGTTTGCCTAATATCACTTGCACCTCCAGGAAAATGGCCCAGCTGGTGCAAAAATGCTTCACACTTTTTTTCCTATGATGTTTGGGACATGCCCCTGAGGACAATATAGTCCTTTGTAAGAATGTTAAGTACATATATAAAATAAATTTAAATAATCAGACTGTTTAACAAACAATACAATCTATGGCTATTTCACAGCTAAAGGTTCTTAAGGTTACTGTTCCTCTTGAATGAAACACCAGGTATGATTGACCCTGGATTTAAAGCAAACTGAGTAAATATAATATTATAGTGTACAGAGAATAGGATTCCTCTACACATATTATAGGCAGTGGAACTGAGAATGGAGTTGTCATGTTAACATACATATTGTCTCTGCATAATGCAGTGCATTCTAAACACGATGTGTTTGTCTTTGCCAGCTGTAAGTACCTGCAAGCCTCTCACAATGTATAGTATTGGAGGCACATAGCTTTAATGTCACTTGTTTCACTGACAAGTAACACTGATTACCTATTCTAAACATCAGCTTGGAAATGTGCATCCATTGATTTATTTTCCATTTCTATATTACGTCTTCACGTGGTACATTGTATGATGTAAATAAAGCATTTATTTATAGCAATAGAAAAGCTATAGTATTCACCGAGCAATTCTTAATAATATAAAAAATTATTTCAGACTTATGTGTGTAACTCATTAAGGACCAGGGCTGATTTATATATATATTTTTTTAACCAAAGCATTTTCAGCACTTTTACTATTCAACTGTGTTTACTTACACAAATTATGTATTATTTTATTCTGGACAGTGTGGCCTTTGGTTCATAAATATGTATTAGGAATAAAGAGAGCCAATTTTTTGCAATGATGTTTCACATTTCTTCCACAGTATTGGCTGCTCTTCTAAACACAATTCCTAATTATGGCAATGTCCTCTGAGTACAGAAATACCCTGCATGTATGGCTCTTTTTATGCTTAGGAGGGCTAAAATACTGTTGTACCTTTTTAGCCACACTACATTTGTATCTGTGAGCATATGGTTAGTGTTACCTTGGTGCAGTATTTCTTCAATGCCCACCCATAACTAAAACACATGCACATACTAAAGCTCAATTTTGCTTTAAAACGCACTCACTCTAACACCTACACATGCTCTCTCCCTCCTCTCCCTCACAGCACCAATCCTAGGCTCAGCCCTGACACTCACCATACCCTGACACACACACACTCCTGCTTACACTATACATTAACATACACATATGTGCATACTAACACAATGAACATTCACACTCTCTAATACCATACACTAACACACACGGTCACTCTAACACCCGCTTAGCATGCCCCTGTGTTGAGTGCAGTTGTGTGTGTTACTATATATATATATTGTATATACACTCACTAGTCACTTTATTAAGTACACCTTTTCAATTGCTTGTTAACGCAAATATCTAATCAGCCAATCACATGGCAACAACTCAATGCATTTAGGCATATAGATGTAGTCAAGACAACTTGCTGAAGTTCAAACTGAGCATCAGAACGAGGAAGAAAGGGGATTTTAAGTGACTTTGAATGTGGCATGGCTGTTGGTGCCAGATGGGCTGGTCTGAGTAATTCAGAAACTTCTGATCTACTGGGACATTCACGCACAATCATCTCTAGGGCTTACAGAGAATGGTCCGAAAAAGAGAAAATATCGACTGAGCGGCAGTTGTGTGGGTGAAAATGCCTTGTTGATGTCAGAGAAGAAAGGGCAGATGACAGAAAGGCAAAAGTAACTCAAATAACTACTTGTTACAACCAAGCTATGCAGAATACCCTCTCTGAACACATCAAACCTTGAAGCAGATTGGCTACAGCAGCAGAAGACCACACTGGGTGCAATTCCTGTCAGCTAAGAACAGGAAACTGAGGCTACAATTCGCACAGGCTCACCAAAATTGGTCAGTGGAAGAATGTTGCCTGTTCTGATGAGTCTCGATTTCAGCTGCAACATTCAGATGGCATGGTCAGACTTTGTCATAAATAACATGAAAGCATGGATCTATTCTGACTTGTATCAGCGGTTCATGCTGGTGGTATAATGGTGTGGGGGATATTTTCTTGGCACACTTTGGGCCCCTTAGTACC
Organism: Spea hammondii; assembly: GCA_029215755.1. Lineage (NCBI taxonomy): Eukaryota > Metazoa > Chordata > Amphibia > Anura > Pelobatidae > Spea > Spea hammondii. The sequence continues at coordinate 40,915,717 of JARDYJ010000005.1, read as the reverse complement.
AATTGAGCATTGTTTAAACGTGCCTGAGTATTGTTGCTGACCATGTCCATCCCTTTATTATCACAGTGTACCCATCTTCCGATGGCTACTTCCAGCAGGATAATGGACCATACCACAAAGCTCAAATCATCTCAAACTCGTTTCTTGAACATGACAGTGAGTTCACTGTACTCCATTGGCCTCCACAGTCCCCAGATCTCAATCCAATAGAGCAGCTTTGGGATATGGTGGAACGGGAGATTCGCATCCTAGATGTGCAGCCGACAAATCTGCAGCAACTGCATGCTGCCATCATGTCCATATCGGCCAAAATCTATGAGGAATGTTTCCAGCACCTTGTAGAAAGTATGTCACGAAGAATGAAGGCAGTTCTGAAGACAAAAGGGGGTCCAACCCGGCACTAGCAAGGTACGTTTGACTCTTTTTTTGTCTCTAATTTCTCGTCTTAGTTTTGTTTGGGATTCAGTTTCCACCCCAACCCAAACTGGCTTAGGACTCCAGGACAAAATCGGGTTGAGAACCGAAGATTGCGCGACCGTACCAAGCCTCCATGTGACAAAGCCACCACCCGAGCTCCTGACGCACCTCTGGGGTAAGTTGAACCGGTTGATCGTATGACAGACGTTTGCGAAGGCGATGAGCCTTGAGGAGTTGAAGAGCACGGTAGTGCAGCAGATCTGGGAAGATCGCCTGAATAAATGACCCAAGGAGACCCGCTGTTCGAGTAGGCGAAGAGAACAAGAGTTCTTGCGAAGGAGGGTGCGGATCTCCTTCCGAATGGCAACGATCTTGGTCCTCAGGAGATGCAGCATTGCTGCCCTGGAGTCTATCTCGAAACCCAAGAAGAGAATGCGCTGGGCCGGGGATAACTCGGACTTGAGCATAGTGACGACAAAACCCAGTTGATGGAGCGTCCGAACCACGAAGTCCGTCTGGTCTCGGAGGGTCTCCTGACAACTGGAAAAAAGAAGGATATCGTGGAGCTAAGTGATGCATCTGATACCCCGGGACTGAAAGAAAGCCATCACCGACTTTAGGAGCTTCATGAAGCACCAAGGGGCTGAACTGAGGCCAAAAGAAAGAGATTTGAACTGCCAAACCTTCCTGCCCCAGCGGAATTGAAGAAACTTCCTCTGGTCCGGATGGATAGGGACAGCGAGGTAAGTGCCTTTAAGGTCCAACCTGGTGAACCAATCGCCCTCTGACATCCCAGAGGATATGGATACCTTCCATCTTGAAGTGGCGATAGACCACAAATGCGTTCAGGACCCGCAGGTTGATTACCGGGTAGACTCTCCAGAATGTTTCCGGACTAGAAAATAGAACTGATGAAGACAGCAGGCCCCCATGCCCGCTGAATTGCCGCTTTGTCCCGAAGGGCCTGGAGCTCTAGCTCCATCAACCTCTGGTCGGTGGATGACCTGAGGATCTGGTGAGGCGTGGAGACGAAATCTATCCGGACCGTCTGGAGGATCCAGGGGTCTAACGTAATCCACTCCCAATTGTGGAAAAAAGTGAGATCCTGCCCACAACCTGTGGAGAGAGACAGGAAACATGAGGACTTACCGAATCCAGAGCGTCCCCAGGGAAAACCGGTAGAGCCTCTGCCTCTAGATCATCCTTTCGGCGCAAAGGAGCGCTGCTGGAAGGAACCCTGATAGGATAGCTGAGCCTGCTGGAAGCTCCTGGAGCCTTGGTACGAAGAGCGGTCATCCAGCCCTATTAATATGACCGCCGCACGGCGACAAAGATGGCGACGATCTCTTGCGAGACACGAGAGGTCGTCCGAGAAACAAGATGGCCACCGGAGAAAGAATCAGCTGGCAACAGAAAAAGTACGGTGGAGAAGAAAGAAACAAGCATCGCGGACCAGCGGAATGAACGTGAGGCACAGGTAAGGAAAAGAAAAAAGGCAATAAACGTAAAACGGCCAAAGGGAAAGAATAAAGCACAGAGGGTCAGCAGGACCCGGGAAGAGCGGGAGAACAGGGGGGGAGGCGCATGGTAACCCGCAGGGAAGGACCAAAAGGGGTTAAAAAACCCCAGATACCGGCAAAACCTCCAAACAAACCACACGCGGTGAACAAAATAAAAAAATAAATGTAAAAAAACCAAAATAAATAAGTGCAATTATTGAAATAATATCAAAACGTGCAAAAACTAAACATAAACATATATATAAAAAAACAATATAATAATCAAATATAGAGAATGAAAATGATCTGACCTGCAGCTATGGTGAGCATAAAAGAAAGAGGAAGAAGGGGGATGTCTGAGGGCTTATATGTCTTTGGTTCTTGTTTTCCATTGGTTGTTACCAGTTTATGTTAACTCTTTCTTTGCTGCTGATGGTGAGAGTAAAGGAAAATACGCAAAATAGGAAGCCTCCTGCCTTGCCTTAAAATCCAAGACATATATGGTTTCTCAAATTCAAATGCAATGTGTGATTCATAGTGTGGATCACCAGACACTATACGTCCTTCTTTTGCACACTGTTACCTACTGTATTAGCAATTATTTTCAATGATTACAATCAGACTCTCCTGTCATAAAATACTTAAACAAGTCCTGATATACAGCATACAATAAATACTATTGTTTCTTGCTGTGTATCTGAGACACAGGTTTTTGGAATGTAAAGACATCAAGATTAATTATTTAAAGACATACAGAGTCTGATTCATTTCTGGGTATGTAACTGTATGTCAGCAATGCTATTCCTACAAAAGGGTGCTTTCATCCAGAAATGAAGTAAATTGGGATAGAGTAAATGTAAAGTACATTGCAAATCCCCTTAAGGGAAGATAAGGAATGTGTATTTTGTAGTAAGAATGCAATATGTTATATGCCAGTACTTTGTATTGAGTTACTGAGTGACAAAAAATACTGGGCTATATTTTCTACCAGTGTGGTTTACAAACGATGAGTTATAATATAAAGCTATTTTGATGAATGATAAAAGATTCACTTGCTAAATGAGTACTTACTAATCTCTTAGTTATTTTACTATAGTGTACAGTGTATTGTGACCCTTGAGACTTTTAAACACAAATGCCTCAAAGTTAACACACACAAATAATACATGTGCAATTGTTTCACACAATGTAAAATAAATTCTCATTGAACAATACAATCAGTGTACTTGTTTGGGGCTTTGGTCTGCCAAGTAAAACATAAAGAAGTCAGGAAAACCCCAACTAACCTCTTACATTGAGAACCTGTATTTACACATCAAATATTTGAATACCTGGAATTTTCATGAAGTTCTTACTAGTGTAGTGTTGAAACTATCTCAATATACATTTCACGGTATTTTCATTTGGTATGGAATCTATTCAATAAAATCAGCAAGGACAGATGACCTGCAACTACGCCAGTTTACAATAACTTATAGATCCAGAAAATTTAACCCAACTCAACATGAGACACAGGATCTAATACCAAAAGGATCAACCTCTTTCAAAAGTACAGTTGTCCCGCTGCCATAAAATATTTGCTTGACTATGCTATAATTTCAAGGTTCATTGTATTATAAAATATTAATGTTCCAATACTTCATAGAAAACAGTTAAAGCTGATTATCTGTCTGATATTCTTTCACTGGGGCTTAAAAAAAAAACAAAACACTATGACTATATTAATAATTGCTTAAATTCAGAGAAGAAAAGTGTAATCCCACACCAAGCATCCAATATGTTAAATCAGACTTCCTATGGTCCTGGAAAAACTTAGCTGCAGCTACACTAAATGATTTCATTCATGTATCTCAACTTGTAAAAGTAACATTATACTTTTGTGAGCTATGTGGTTTATTTACACATGATTACATGTTCACGGAGAAGGAAAGTACAAAATGTGGATGAAAAGAAAGAACAGCAAAGGCTCGTTGCACTGAAATTGTTTTAGTCTTTAAGGAATCCCTTGTGTTTGCAGACTAAGTATTCTGCTCCTGTTTTAGCAAATTGAAGATTAACAAATAAAATAAGTATTAAAACTGCTATATTTTAAAAGTCCCAACCACTTTTCTTACTTTTTAACACTACATCAGCTACAATTCACATTAGCCACAAAGACTGTTTGTTGTTCATGGTATAAAACACACAAGGGTTTCAGTTGTACATTAGCAAATAGACAGAGTTCAGAGTTCTCTGGTTGTGCTGTATGGCTCCATTGTAGACAACACGGAATAACAATAAATAAAATAAACAAAAAAGATGTGTATATATACAGTATATACCGTATTTCCCCAAGTATAAGACGCACCTTAATTTTGGGGCCCGAAATGTGAAAAAATATATATTACATAAAGTTATTGTACTGGCTGCCTCGGCATGATATGAGTGTGATTGATGTTTGCTGCTAGCAATTGTTAGCAATCACACTCCTATCATGCTCAGGCAGCCAGTACATGCATATCACTTTCAGCCTCCCTGTGCCCCCTACACACGCATCCATGCTATCACAAACACATATATATATTCATTCATTTACTCCCCCACGCTTACCTGAACTGCAGATCTTGTACTGTTATCTCGCAGAGTTCCGTGGGGCTCGCTGTTTCCCTCTGCGTTGCTCGAACAGGAACAGGAACTGAGCGGAGTCACGTGACTATACATAACATCACATGACTCCGCTCAGTTCCTGTTCCTGTGTCGCTGCGACAGATCAAGAGACGCTGCTGAACAACACAGAGGTAAGCAGCAGGTCCCCTTTCCGGTAAAAAAAAATAAAAAATTCTACAACCACTGTATAAGACACACCCAGTTTATATATATATATATATATATATATATATATATATATAAACACGGCTACATCCTCTGTTCCTCAAAAAAACCTGTGTTTAATTAAGTTAATCCCCCTTCCCCTAACTCAAATACATACAGCCACATCACCCTTACCCTCACGCAAAAGACATTGAAATCCAGAACTGCCAACTAGCTGATATCTGGCCAGTCATAGAAGTAAAATTGACCATCCAATTAGATTGTAGCACATGTGAAAATGTATGTAGACAAACACTGACTAGTTAATGTTGATCTTAACTATACAAAAAAGTGTACTCTGCTGTTCAGCTGCTAAATCTTTTAGAAGCATCTTTACAATTACATGACAACTTTGAATTCTCACGGTTCTTCAAAAGTTAGTTCACACAGATTTTGTAGGCTTAGGAAATATGGGACAAGATGTCTCAAAAAGTGCAAACACATAGTTTCATTGTATACCCTTAATTATATTTTCAAATATACCGTATTTGCTCGATTATAAGACGACCCTGATTATAAGACGACCCCCCAAAATCTGAATATTAATTTAGGAAAAAAAGAAAAGGCCTGAATATAAGACGACCCTAAAGGAAAAAAGTTTTACCAGTAAATATTAATTCATGTAAACTATTTTTTTTAATAAAAGCTATGATTGAGAAAAATATTTTTTTTGTTTTTATTTCTTGTATTTTCCAACCTGTCCCCCAGTTACGCACATCTGCCCCCAGGCTTGCCACTCCAATATGGCACTGTGGCCCATGATATGCCTTTTAACCCTCTATATGCCACTGTGCCCCATGGTATGCCTTATACCCCTATATGCCTATATGCCACTCTGGCATTTAGGGGGTTAAAAGGCATATTATGGGGCAGAGTGGCATATAGGGAGGTATAAGGCATTTCAGGAGGCAGAGTGCTCTATTAAATGCCCCCTTAACGCCACTCCAGAAATGCCCTATGCCCCCATTTAACACACACACACACCCTATACCCCCATTTAACTAACACACACACACACACGCACACACACTCTCCACCCCCCCCCCCCCTCTCAGCCCTCTCTTACCGGTGCTTCCAGCCGGGGCAGCGGGTTGACGTCGCCTTCCGCTGCAGCCGGAAGGAGGTGGAGTTGGCAGCGGGGGTTTGTATGCGTCCGTCGCGTATACTTTCCCCGGCTGTCAGAGATCAGAGGTGCGGTTCCGGTGCGGGGAACTCTGATCTCTGACAGTCGGGGAAGGTCTACGCGACGGACGCAGACAACCCCCGCTGCTAGCCACACCTCCTTCCGGCTGCAGCGGACGTTGTCTACGCGGATCGCGTAGACGTCAACCCGCTGCCCCGGCAATACAGCAGGAAGCACCGGTAAGTGTGTGTATGATGGGGGGGGGGGAGGGTGAGACAGGAGGATCCAGGTCCCCTGCAGCGGTGCGGGGGATCTGGATCTTAGTCTCCTAATCAGACCTCTATTTGAGGTCTGATTAGAAGACGACCCCGATTAGAAGACGAGGGGTATTTTTCAGAGCATTTGCTCTGAAAAAAACCTCGTCTTATAATCGAGCAAATACAGTGTCTGGGTTACATTCATTAGCTCCACCCTAGGGAATAACAGCTTAATAATATCTAGATAGAGAAAGCTGATGGTGGTCTATTAATAAAATGTAAAGTAATATTATACAGAATTTTTCAAAAAACTACCAAATTCACATATATTATTTACTTAAGCAAGGTACACAGGGCATTTGTTAAATTTGTAGACAAAAAAAATGAAACTTGGCCTTATATGCTGAAAATTCACATTATTACAAACACCACTCAACCTCATCAGCTTCATCAGAGGTTGCTTTGGCAAGACCCCCAAACTTTTTAACCTATTTAATAGTCAAAAATAAAAAAATTTAATTGTATAATTATTATATTATTATAACTATTAATAGCTGAAATTTGATAGAATGCCTAACATTTTAGCTCCCAGTTTTTACCATGTATATGCTGTATATGTCCCTTCCCTGTCCCACTTCTTATGACATATAGAGGAAAACTGTTTTATAACAACTAAAATTCATAGCTTATGGTTTTGGTTGTATTAAATAATATAAAATATAAAATATTTATGTGGAAAGACAACTTTTCCAATTAAAAAATCATCTGTTCAAATATCTGTGCATATTGTCTCATACTGGATGTAATCTATTTGGAGCAATGCCCTGTGTTTGTATTGATATGAGATTTGTAAATACCGGAGGAAAAGAAGCCGTTATAGAAATGCAGATATTTAGGGTACAGTTAAGACACTTTACACTTGATTAATTGATTTAGCATTGACAGAGATTTGTCAACTCTAATTTCCCTCTCACTATTTCCTCTCACTATTCTTCAAGAGAATCCAGACTTTTGTACAAAACTACATTCATATGTGAAAAACAACATTTGATAGTACTAATATATAAAAAAATAGATGAAAACCGGAAAACTCAAACACATATTTCTTTATTTGGTTTAGGATTTCTTTCATGGGATAGGTTCCACCACTAAACAAATACCTTTATAAATTTATGTTAAGTGACGTCCCTGAAGAATAGCAATTTCTCACATGCATAGGTTTATTCGTATTTTGAAGGCCCAAAATGCTCTATTAGGCACATTTGTTTAATTACTTTAACTATTGTTGGACTGTGAGCAACAAAGGTTTTTATATGTGAGTAGGGCCCTCTTTACCTAATTTATCAATTTGTCTTAGTCTATCAATTCTGGTTTTGTCATATCCCTTAAATATACCGTATTGGCTCGGTTATAGGCCGCACCCGAATATAGGCCGCACCCGAATATAGGCCGCACCCTAAAAGTAAGGTGTTTTTCTAAGGAAAATTTTTTTTTAGTTAAAAAAAAAACATAGAATAGATTTGCTCATTGTTGACTGTAGTACTGTACAAAGGGTACACAGGACTTAACAAGTAGTGTATCACATAATAATTTGGCCTTACAAAAACAAAAAGGTGAGGAGGTTACTGTAGTAATCCCTGATAAATACTGGTTGCCAAGGCTAACAGTTCTCATTCCTCAACTAGGCAGGAACACTTCAGCTGGAACAGCTTCTATTTTAATAGTGTTTTTACAAACCACTGAGATACATTGTGTGGGTTCTTGTGGCGTGTAGAGTGCCAATAACTCTTGAATGGGACTTTATTCATTAACAAGAGACATATCAGTCTCAGTCCTGTAACTACTGTAAGTTGGATGGACCCAGCAAGGTTAAAGCAGAAATTCTACACGTGAAAGACCTAGAAATATTGTGGAAGGGCCCAGCACTAGCATTTATAGAAAGCTTAAAGATTCTGAAACGTTAACACCATTAAAGGGACTGTTAACAATCCCCGACACCACCTATATATATATATATAGAAAATGCATATTAAAGTACTATTTAAGTACTCTTTGAGTATGTTGGTATACATCCTTCCTAAACAGGAGGGAGCCCTTACCTGAGGTTAAAACTGCAGCCCTGCAGCTACAAATGCCCTCTCTTCCATGGTTAACCAAACACATTTACTGCCCTGAATTTATCTGGGGGTGGTAAAAGACTCAAATGCATATAAAGGTATTCTAAAGAATCTCCCCATACATTTCCAAAAGGGACCCCACGCAGGTATGACATGCATTAGTGCATGTCATGGATGGAGTGTTCCTATAAGTTGCAATGGATTCAGTATGTTCATCATGTTCGAACAGTTTAACCATAAAAAAAGAGATACAATAAACTGAAGATAATGAGCAATGGATAAAAGGAAGAGTTATAAGCGATAACAAAAGGAGTGTCATAAGAAAAATGTGTTAGGCTGTGTGAGGCAACATGTGGTGAGTGAGAGTGAAGGCAGGAGTTAGTGGAGGTGTTGGGGCAGAGAAGATAAAGCAAGGGGATGATGAATGATGCAAAATATGAAATCATTATTCCTAACAGCAGCAGCTCCGCATACGGCACCTTTACACCCCAACAGATTTTGTCAAGGAAATGTTTTTCTTTGAAATCTTGCTGAGCTATAATGTCTTAACTTGTTTAGCTATTGTTTTTTTTGTTCTTAAACTATATAAATACCCTTTTGATGAAACATCTTGTGAGGGTAGGAGTATCTTTGTTTTACACAAGATGAAATGTTTGGATGTGGGTAATTTTTTTAATAAACACACATATAATCATACCTGGGAACTCTCCGGGTTTGGTCTGGAGAACTCAGAGACAAGCGCTGCTTCTCTGCTTCTACAAATTAACACTCAAAACATCTGGGTTAAAAGACTTTACCTAGAAGCTGCAGTCCTGTCGCAGCAGCTGCCCTCCTCCTCAGTGGCAGACATTTCTTGCCCTTGTAATCAATTGGAACTCTTGCCACATGAGTAGGGAGGTCTTAATAGACCCTGTCTTCAGCATTCCCCAAGCCGACTTTGGAGCAGACTGGAAGTAAGTATATCATGTGCATGGAGATGTGTTTGGCATGAAAAGGATACTGTCTGCGCTTCTCACCCTAATAAAGTTGGCAACAAATATATAAACATAATATAAATGAGAGGTTTTGGTTACCTGAATTGGCCAAAGCATAATTAAGCTCACCCGCCACGTCAAGGCACACTCTCAATAGGGTGAGAACCTACTCGCACCTCCTACATAGTGGGCACACAAAGCAGTTTATACTGCTACCAAAACCAGATTAATGTGTTGGGGGAGGTGCAATTAAACCTCCTCCCATTTAACCCCTGGACAGCAGGCTGCAACCAGACTGATGAGGAGCCAACAACCTCAAATATGTGCAAACAGGGAAAAGAAAAAATGTCGGTGCGCTAAGCTAGTCTCAGGCTCAAATAATACAAATGTATAATATGAGGCCTACCAAAAGGAAGACTAGGAAAATTTAGAGCGACCATTAGGCTATTGTATGCATAAAAATGTATATTATGCCTTGAGTGTCCCTTTAAACAGGCCGATAAAGATCAGTTTTTCATTGGCTCCATTGTCTTCTACTTATTGCAGGAAGGGCGAGATTTTCCATGATGGCTTATGGTGGTTTCACCCATTTTGCTCATGCTTCATCCATTTTCTTCTTAAAAATAAATATATATATATATATATTTTAGTTATAATAACTTTCTAGTATCTGGCTGTCTACCTATTGTACATACAGTGCCCTCCACTAATAGTGGCAACCTTGGTAAATATGAGCAAAGAAGGATGAAAATTGCCTTTATTGTTTAACCCTCTGATCTTTTTTTCAAAAAATACACAAAAATACTCTTCTCTCATAGAAATCAAACAATTGGCAAACACACCACAGGTTTAGTCAGTACTTTGTGCTACCTTCCTTTGTTAAGATAACATCTCTGGGTCTTCTCCAATAAAGCCTTCTTTGCTTATAATTACCAAGGGTGCCGTTATTAGTGGAGTGCACTGTGACATATGGTTCAATCAATGAATGGGCAATTATTTGTACTTTAGTATTTATAGAAAAGTAGTGTTCTTCCTTTACAACAGCTCACAACATTAATGAGAAATACAGACTAGTATTTAGAGATTGAGTCGACAGAATTGTGTGTGAAAACATCAAGATGTAATACTCACCTTGGGGGCCTCAAATAATATTCCAAATAGGTCACTCGTTACAGACATATCTCTGATGAAGTTAATTTGATTATTTTGTATTGTTTCTTTTACTCTGAAATATGGTTACAGACCACATCTGTGGAATCCAGGATCAGCTATTTTTGTCACCATCTGCTGCTGAAATTCTTTCAACCTCGTTCAAATTAAAAACAGGTTTGTAGAATTTCTACCTGCTGTGAATTTCACATGCATCTAATAAATGTACATTTGGTGTTTCGATGGGAGACATATACAAATGTCTTTGAAACTGTCAGTGCCTATTTTATTAAAAGACTACATAAACCGTGTAATCAAACTATGCATAAATGCAGCAGTAAATTAAGTAACTCTGAACACTGTGCAAGTTCATTGAAACTCATTTTAAGTTAGTTAACTCATTTCCTGTTATGATCAAACCAATGACTTTGAGGAACTAGCATAACTGTTATGATACATTTTGAAATCCCAAATGTCTACACTATCCTTTTCATTTAGCATGTTTTATATTCAGGTGTAATTTTGAAAATGTGTTATTTTGTTCTAATTGATTTTTTCATTGTCTGCAGTTTATTGTGTATGTCAGTGTTCCTAGTAAGGTAAACTACATGACCAAAAGTATGTAGAAACCTGACCTTAACACTTATATGAGACTGTTGGGCATCCCATTCCAAAACCATGGGCATTAATATCGAGCTGGTCCCTTCTTTGCAGATATAGCAGCCTCAACTCTTCCAAGAAAGCTTTCCACGAGATTTTGGACTGTCCATTCTGCCAAAAGACCATTTGTGAGGTCAGGCACAAGACAAGAAGGCCTGGCTTGCAATCAGGGTTCCAATTTATTCCAAAGATGTTGAGTGGGATTAAGGTTGCGGCTCGGTGCAGGCCACTATAACATTACTCTTCACTGGAAGTAAGGGGCCTAGTCCAAATCCAGAAAAACAGCCCTAGACCAGTATACCTTCTCTATCAAATATTACAGTAGGCACTATGCATTCCGGTAGGTAGTGTTCTCCTGGCATCCATTAAACCCAGATTCATCCATCAGATTCCATATTTCACCATTTATAATTCCAAGGAACCACTAAGATGATCAGGATTTTAATATTTCTTTTAAGTAAAAAATAGTCTATAGTATGTTTTAATTTTTGTAAACTGGAAAAATATACTGCATCGAGATATCTAATATGTGCATATGTAAGTTGAAGCCTTTTTTATGCTATAAACCATAATATATGCTAAGAAACCTTCCTCCCCATCTTTAACATCTGTCTTCTCTTGCCCATCATAGCCCTTCATATTTATTACTTACTCATTATTTTAGCATTTTTTAAAATTCTCTTTTTTCTTTCTTTTGAAACATAACCGTGATGCCTTAACAAGGAATATATCAATGTCACTCTCTACCTATAAGGCTGGGTACAATTTTTTAAACAGGGCCAGTCCATCTTGAGTCAGCATGTTTGTGGAAATAGGATTAATAGTGGTAATTGCCTTGCAACTCCCACAGTATGCAAGCTGTCATGAAGACACACTCCAGGCAAGGTTAGTGTTAGAGTTTAAGTGTGTAAGTGAGTGTGTCAGTAATGGGGTGGGCGGCACATGCCGTGGAGGGCGGTATATTTGTATATATGTATGTATGTGAGCATGGATGTGTAATTGTGTGCATGTGAACATGGATGTATAAGTGTTTGTGTATGAGCATAAATGTGCGAGTGGCGTGAGATGAAGTGTGTGTTAGCATGAGTGGTGTGTGAGGGAATGTATGCGTTTGGATTAATGTGCACGTGTGTGTATGAATAAGTGTAATTTGTCTAAGTGTGTTTACATATGTGTGTCAGAGTGTATGTTGAATGGGAGAGTGGCAATGAAGGCACAGACAAGTTGTTTTGGGCAATGATGGCACAGACCAACTGTTTGGGGCAAATATGGTACAGGTAAACTGTTTGGGGGCACTGGCAAGCTGGGGGCAAAGATAGCCAGACAGGCTGTCTGGAGGTTAGGGTGGCACTAATAAGCTGCTTGGGGCAAAGGTGGCACTCACAAACTGTTTCTAGTTATTCCCCTGCACATAAAATTTCTGCTAGTGGGCTCAAATTAACATTGTAGCACTCCAGTTCTGTATGTCACTAACCTTACTTTCTTGGAGCTGGTTAAAGTATTCTTGATGCAAGGATCAAATTAAAAGATGTTTTTGTTTTGCGTGAGACTGAACACACAAAATATTTGTCTTTTTAAACTACGGAAAATAATAATAAAAAAGGTTCTTCTTGCCATTTCTAAAAACTAGAAGGTTGTATGACTTAACAAACCACATATTTCTCATATTTTAGAACACGTAGACATCGGGTGTGTTTTTTTACAAGTATACCAAATAATATACAGCTGTATGTAACGTTTTACTGCAAGTTTACTCTTAAATTTAGCATGCACGTTATACATGGGTGTGTAATATACCTGATATTTTACTGTTACTCATATCATAGAGATACTCATGTTAATACAATTTCCAAAGGTTCTCAGTGAAAATGTTTATGGTTATACTGCTATTTATATCACTGTTAATAAGGAGGCCCAGTTTGTAAAAAAATTTCTACCAACTCTCTTCCATTACATAAATTTATTACTTCAGCATTGTCTGTGTTGAGTTGTTTATTTTGTTTTTGTACAAAATACACAACAGTTAGTTAAATAGGGCCACCAAGGGCTTTTGTACAACCTTAAGTCTGCTTCACAATTCAAAAGAAATACATTGTATCACACTGATAGTATTTTGCAATCTAACTAAGCTTCTGAAACAATTGTACCGCCCAGATGTTCCTAACCGTTGTTGGCGGTGTGACGCCACTCCGGGTTCTCTTCTCCACATCTGGTGTGAGTGTCCACGTATTGTCACTTTCTGGACAGCTCTACATTACGCTACACCGCTTCATGGACACGGTGTCCCCTCTTGCCCCGGAGTGTTTCCTCCTTTTCCATGTGCCTCAATCCATTAAGCACTTTCGGAAATCGGTGCTTTGCCATCTGCTGGTGGCTGCTAAAGCCTTAATCCCCTTGCACTGGGGTAGTCCCGCTCCCCCCCCACATTTGCCGAATGGGTGCTGAGGGTGGAGCAGATACGCGTCCTGGAAGAACTGAATCACATAGCTTCTGGGAGAATGGAGAGGTACCAGGCCACGTGGTTCTATTGGCTGTCTTTTGTGAGTGACCCTGATATCCGTTTTTTGCTGGAGTGATCTGGGTTATGTGTGTTTCTGTTGTCTCCTTCCCGCCTCTTTGTGTCTCCGTCTCTCTCTATATTTGTCTTTATGTTTAACTTTTACTCTTTACCATCTCTCCCCCCCTTTTTTTTTTCCTTTCTTTTTCTTCTTTTCTCTTTTCTTTTCTTCAACGCCCCCTCTCCATTTCCTTTCCTGTTTACCTCATCCTCATTCCTACCCTGTCCCTTCCCTTCTCTGTCCCCCTTCCTGCTCCTTGGTACCTGAGTCACCAGGTTTCCCTTGTACCTTTGGGTCTACAGACTCTCCCCTCCTTGTAATGAATGTCTCTCCCCATTGTACGCTTCGATTATTCATGTGCATCATTTGTTTCTTCTGTACGACGTGGTGTGTGACATGACATTGCCCTTTTGTTCCTTTGTGGCCCCTCTTCCCCCTCCCTTTTTTCTTTCTTCGCTACCCTTCTTAATTATCCACAAATAACGCAACTCTGATTTACCCTAAATTGTGCAAAAAACAACCAACACAAACCTTATTTACAGAATGAAGATCCCTGGATCCGTTGGTACTGCATGTGTCATTCTGTGTGATATTGTCATTGCACTTTATTATTGCTTTTCTTTTGTTACGCGTTGGCGTGTTGGGAACCACTCTTGTAACCTACCTTGATACTACCTGTAACCCCCCCCTCTCCTTTTTCCTTTCTGTACCCCTCCCTGCACTTTTTGAAATGCAATAAAAATTGATTTACCCTGAAACAATTGTAAATTTCCAACTAGTGGACATACCTGGGAAATCTCTGGGTTTTATCCTGCTTCCACACTTCACCGGGTGAGTGGTCATGCCCACTTCCCACTCACTAAAGGTTGTCTGAGACTAGTACCACCCTATCCTGTGACTAGCCAGATGCCTTCACTCCCCAAAAGAGGGAAAGCTCAGGGTATCATACTCTGGGAAGTTCTTAAGTACTGAAGATGAGCACCATTGCTCTAAATCATTGCTTTTAAAGTAGAGGTCCACAAGCTAGAAGAAGCCTGTATGCCACAGTATTCTCGAATCCTTGGTCTCGTTGGGTTATTGCATTAAATAATGAATATAATAATTTCCACTCTGTGCTACATAATGGGATGTTGCCGACAACACTTACGTAATTACCTTTAAACAACCAGACATACTGAGGGAAGTACATGAAGTAAAAGGTAATGGTGAATTGTCTTTTATGCCATAAAATAAAAATTTCAATAAGTCCCAGTCTGATCTGTGTTCAGATGCAAGTATGTGAAGCATGCTAAATCACTTTCCCCTTCCTTCTCAGTGCACTACAGGTCATGGAAATATCCTCTACTAAAATTATTTGCATTGATAATTACTTTAGGGTTAAGATTAAGTCACTTTTAAATATGAATCATAACAAAAGCTGAAGCTATTCACAAAAAACACTGAACTTTTTTACCACTGATGTTCCAGCATTATGTCAGAAGTGCTTTCACACACTTACACACATAAATCAGTTTTTGTGTGACAGTCTTGATTTTCAGGTACTGTCCTGCTGTCTCACATAGCTGCCCTACTGTCCTACTTTTGCAGGCAGTAGGGATCATGGGTCATGGCCCAGCACACGGAGCTGTAAAATCAATGGAGATCAGTGCTATTGCACCACAGATCTCCACTGCAGCTGCCATTTGGCCACCTCGCAACACTCTGAAGCTGAGCAACTAGAGGTGGCTTTTTTGGTAAGGCTGGCTGGTGAATGCGCCTCTGGCCCTCCTCTCCCCACCTTGAACCAAACACTCCCAACAGTGCTGTTCCTACTTGAGTACCTGAAATGATCTGGGTATGTGAAGATCTCTAAATCGTGTTTGCTAAACTATCAATGTAAGTAAAGGTCTAATGTATCCTAATGTCGCCAACTACTTTCAGATCCTAGCCTAGACTTACATGTGTGGTGAATTTCATTGGCTATTAAAATACAGCATATTCATGCTTTAACAGCTGATTTCTAAATTCCATCTTTACAGCAAACCCAGCACAATAGACTTGTTGACTGAAAAAATTATAACTATTATAAACTTTCCCAGACCACTCCTCTTATAAGCCCCCCAAAATAGTTTAAGGTCAAAACCAAGAATCGTGAGTTAATTTGGTATTGTACTTAATATTAGCTAGAATTCACGAGTAGACTGCATACAAAGGACAAGGAATTAAGATTTTATTGAAACCTCACAGTTGAACTAGTTTAACTTCCCTATCTGTTTGCTGTATCCGTTATTTAAGGTTCCCTGAAGTGAGATAACTATGTGTAGGCTTAAACATTGCATCCGTATACATCAGCCTATGTTGGTTTGCTGCTGCGGCAGTTTGCATTCAGTGCATCAACTCTGGCATGAGACCCCCAGGAGCCTTCACAGTGCGGCCTTAGCAAGACATTGAATAACCGTTCTGTTCCTCTGCAGTCTGTGAGTCAGGTGTTAGTGTAGGGCGTCCTTGGTCACTTCCAACCCATTTTTATCTCCAGTAGAACTCAGACACAAGCATCTTAGTGGCTAATTAATGTCTGTGTTTTCTTTGTCTGTGACTGTCAGGTGGTTTGACTAAGGAGAGCTGAGCTGTTGTCTGAAGTCAAGTTATGACTTTGTGCTCTGTGAAAAACTGACTCACTAACTTTAGGATTGCAACAACTTGATCATTAACAAAAATTGTTTCCAAAAACTGTCTCAGTTTTCAGGCACTGTCTCGCGTTTAAAGGCATCATGTGGATCATGGGCCAGCTGAGGACTACATTACTTTTCACCAAGTTTTAAAATATTGTAATGCTAATAAATATTCCATTATATGTATAAATATGGTTTCAAATAAAAGCCCTACAAAGAAAACATTATTTGTGTTGGGTATACAAAAATATGCCAAAATGGGGGAAAAAAGCTCCACTTATCCTGTACCAGACCAGTGGCCCTGAAGTATTAACCCATTCCACCTGTTGGCTATTCCAGTGTTGGTAACTAGAATTTGCTACTGCTGAGTTGCAATGAATGCAATTAGCTTTCTGTTCGGTAATACTCAAGGGGCCAGCAACAGACTATCATATCTTCTAATAGAAGATAGCAACCCATTTAGGATGTCTAATTATGGGGCTCTCTCGGTGTTGTAAATAAACCTTTGAAATATTGGCATGGTCTATAGACAAATATAAACTTCTTTCGATGGCTAGGGACACTTTCAGCAGCCCTGTCATTTTAATTTATTTAAAAAAAATCGTTTATAAAATAAAAGTCAGCATGTTTACCAATTTATAGTTGACAGCAAGTTTTATTTGTGATATCTGTAGCAACAGGGGAAATGTAAAGTGCTTGGTTACAACACAGAAAACACATACATAAAACATGTCTTTGTGCTGTAGGGGTTTAATAGACTGCCTATAAAACTAGACAATCTCCAATTTCAAGAAAGCCTTGATCTTGAACTCAGTAAAAGAGAATGATGTTTGCTGCACGGCAAAGCATGTGGGTACCTGTAATACCGAAATGATGACTGCATATCTGAACATGAAAGCTCTGGCAACATTACTGTGAAGAGCACTCAGGAATAATTCTTTTATACTGGCGTTACCTTTTCACACATATTGACTGAACACATTCTTTGGTGCTAATAGGTGAAAATTGGAACACTGAAGCAATGCATTACTAAATGAATGAGTTGTGTTTCGATATCATTAACACACTTACACAAACCGATTGTGAATGATATATATTGTGCAAGAATTCAGATGAGCTAACTGGAATGTAAAACGATTCTGGACTTATTTTCTTTCTCACCATTTTATATTATTTGTTATAGTTTTTGCATTATTTCAAAAACTGTATTCACTGTATCTCTTGAAACCAAGGTGGTAAGTTTATAATCATTTTTTGAACAGATAGAGTGCCTGCCACATAACATGGGCAGTGCATTATGCTTTCACCAAACAATACCCCATCTTTGCATCCCCTCGTTACCCCCCCCCCGAGAAACCAGTACATTTGCCATTACATAAGTCCAGTTGTTGGAACTATGCTGAAAATATGAGTACAAAAAAATGGACTGTTTGCAAGCCTCATTTTCTGTGTATCCTATAAAAAGCACAGTGGCTCTGTCAGTGTGACCCTGATTAATTATATGTACCCAGAGAAAGCTGTCCTTCCTGTCACCAACCTGGAAGGCCCAAAGCCCTCAGATCCATAATTCTAGAATGAACATGGGAATTGTTTTAAAACTACACATGGAAAATATTGCAAAACTGCAAATATCACTATACCTACAGTATTACAATTGTAGCCAAGAATTTCACAATTTTGTGGCCCTCAGGTACCCAACTATGTAGGTTCCCTGTGTTTCTTAATCCCATGCTGAAGTCTAAATGGTAGGTCTAACTGATCAACGAGTGGTCGCCTAAGGAGATCTAAAACATTTACTATTAGGGTTAAAATAGGCCTGAAATTAATATTTTAGTCCACAAACCCTCATACACAGTGGTTGTCACAGTAGCTGACAATAGCTTGTTGTATCTGGCTAGTTATCAGAGCATGATGACAGTTGTAGTGTCTAGCAGCTGGACTACCGGAGATTGTCCTGGCTCTAGTTTAATTCAAGGAGATAATTTAAATAAATAAGCAAATAATGTTCTGTGATTTAACCCATTAGTCTGGGAAGTGTCCGTTTTAGCTATTAGAGTTTCTTAACATGTAATTCAAATCTACTGACTGTGGCTATAAATCTTTTGCTAAGAACAGAGAAGCTATTTATATGGGTGTCTACTGCATTACCACCACAGTACAAAAAGTTCCATGTGGCCTGTATTAAATGCCTCAGCAGGTTAATTTCTTTCATATGTAGCTCTTACATTGATGTCCTCTGTTCAACTCATTCACTTTAATTGTTTTCTGAGGTCTTCAGCAAAGGACGTATTAATAGATCATATTGCTCCCAAAACAATATTCTGTATTGTACTGCATGCATATTACTGGTACAGCAGACTAAACTACAGTGTAACCTGATATATGTATAGGTTGTTAACGACACACACAGCCTTACAGGTCACAGTAAGAGATCTCTGCAGACTCAGTAGACCTAGGACCTTTCGAAAACACTCAACAGTCAACTAACGTTTCAGTGTTTTCCAAAAATGTATCAAAAGTAATGGTCCATATATGGATACGACTGGTTTTTATACAAAGCCACCAGATGGCTCTTTTAACTAGGGAGAAAAAAAATGCATATTGTGGGGCCTATATTTAACCTCTGCTGGATGTGACTTTAGTACCCCCCACTTTCTTCACTGTGCATAATGAAGCCCCCTAGTAAGGTTCTTATTTAAAATGGTATGAGGGCCATATAAGGCATGGTTAAATCAGTGAGATTAAATCTCCCCACATTAACTAGGCATTATGCAGGGTCAGATCAGTCCTTCTTGCAACCAAATCTCTCTGGGGCTGTCCCTTCCTATGCATATTAAAGATAGGGTGATGTAATAAGCCATGATGAAGTCAGGGAGCTGCTCAATCCATGAATAAACGCTAGGATTAATAAATATTCCTCCAAGTCATTATCTATAAGAAAGTAGTGGTGCATTCTTTGTTTACCAATTTTATTATCGTGTCTCTAATGGTAATGTAGTAAAACTACCAAAAGAGTTTATTACAAAACACTGAAAACAAATGGTTTTCTCAGTGATACATTTCATTAAGAATTATTATTTGAACTGCACTATAAGCAAGAGAGAAATACTGATTCATTCATTTTTGTGACATTTTACCAAGCCACTGTAAAATGTAATTTAACTAAAGTATCTTAAAGACAGGTGAAGTAATTACGATAGGGGCATTCAATCACAGAGATGTATTACATCGTGCCTTGCTCTTCTGGTTTAGAACAAATCTGTTAACCTACCTTTTTAGCAAGTATATATATATATTGGAATTGTAAATAGAAAAGCACTAATGTGAATTTCAGGCTCCAATTGTCTCTTTTTATACAAGCCACATGTATGTCAATGGGTAATAAGGGCTAAGGAAAACAATTCAGGAGGGCCCATATTTAACAGACTGGACAGAATGAAATGCATATTTAGAAAAAATAGATATTGTCATGCAACATTCTGGGGCTTATTAACATAACAGCAATTTGCTGAAGAATTTTATCTCATCACAATAACTATACAATATACAGTACCAACTCAACCCTCCTTGGAAGGAAAGCTTTTTATTTTAATTCACATAATAAACAGCCCTCTGTTAGCAAATAACCCATATTTAAGGCCAGTGCTACATACAGGCAAGTTAGGTGCCGGCCAAGAGTGCAGATTTACTGGGAGAGCGCCAGGCATAGGGTTACCACATGTAGAGCGCCCACATGTCTTAAATCACCCAGGACAGTCCCGCATTTTGAGGCAATGTCCCAGGTCCTGGGCACCTTCATTCCAGGACAACGTACTGTTCCAGAATGAGTCTACCTTCCTTCTCCGCCTTCCGCGTCCTTTTCCTGCAGTCAGGTGAGAGGCTGTCCACATGATGTCAATCACAGGGTCAATCAGCCCTTCATCCTTCTGATGGGCGATAAAAGAGTACCTTTGATTGGGTAATAATAACATCTGTTATTTAGCTTCCGATTCTGTTAATTCCGAGATGCATGTGCTAAAAGCCCTTTGAGTCCCACTGGGAAAAAGGTGATATGAATATTAGTTGTTACGTCACGCAATGAAAAGAGTTATACTGTACCATCCTGAGTATCTGGAACACTATATAATGAGAGGAACCAAGTTGTATCACCTTCTGTGCCTGGCTCATATATAATGTTGGGAGTCATGCTGTACCACAATCTGTGTCTGGCTTGCTATATAATGATAGGAGTCAGCGCTTTCCGTAACGTCCTCTCCCCCAATTGGAGGATAGGGGAAAAGACTTCACCACAAGTGTCGCCATATAGGTGGAAGTTCCCACCGGGTTATGCAGAGTTATACAGAGATGAGAAGGGAGAAGGTAAAAGAGAGAAAATGAAGAAGATGAGGAAGTGGTCGGCAGAAGGGGAGGGCAGAGAAAATTGTGAGCTTTTTGCTTTGTTTTCGTCCAATTCATGGGGAGTGTCTCCTCGTTTTTGAGGCTTCGTACAAATCACTGAATTAACCAAAATTTGGTACATTTGCATTAAACAGTACAAAGAATAATGCTTCAAATGCAGAATTTGCAAGTAAAAAGTTAAGGTTCAGCTAAGTTGGTTGAACAGTACCCTTTACAGGGAAACACAAGTAGACTTGTTTCTTACCTCACGTTAATGACATGGTGGAAAAACACCCCCAATTAAAGAAGAAATTGGGCGGGTAGTGGGCTGTGTCAAGACTTCCCTCCTACGATCCTGAGGATTCTGGTGTTGAACCGGAGAAGCAGCGCTTCTTCCAGAGTTCTCCAGGCTAAACACAGATCTCCCAGGTATGTTAATGAGGTGTCAGTGATATTAAACTGTCCCTTAAAAAAAAAATGTTCAACAGTGTTTGCTTTATTCTTTGCTACAGGGACAGATAATTAAGGAAATTACAGCAAAATTGGTGTAACTGCCGCCCCTTGTCATTTAAAGTTATGCAGCTAGTGCAAACACGCATGTGCAATTCTGAAGCATGGGTCTGGGAACCTACTCTGAGCAAGGATTAATGCATTTTATGCCAGATCTTCTGGTCCTCTGTACCAAAAGGGTTCACTAAGAGATATTAGTGTATCAATTTTAAAAATTGGGTATTATTCACACTTTAATTTGTACTGGCTCTGCTGAAATTGTAATAGCAGCTGGTAAGCAGTTTGTTGAAGATTACATTTGGTAGGGAAGGCAGCACTGAAAAGAGCCAGTGATTGCACAATTTACCCAACTTCCTCCAGGCACATTCTGCACAGGAGAATATTTCTGATAGCTCACTGCTTCAAGATTTCCAAACATGTCAAAGAAGCACTGCTACTTTGTGCTTTAACACAGATTCTCTAAATGTGTTTAAATCATGCAAAACAATCTACTACTTATCTTAAGTGAACCAGTTCACTTGTTGAACCATCAAAAGATTGTTTGTAAAGCATGTACATTAAAAAGGGTTGTGGAATGTAAGATGGAAAAAAGATGTTATTCTGAGCAAAGGGAAATTCTATAGGGAAATTAAACATCTATCGGTCACGTGCACAATGCTGGGTCTCCCTGGGCACTGACGGGATAAAAGCAGTGTATGCTCTTTAGCCAGTTAGGACTGAAAATCCAAAACAAAAAGGTCACCTAATGTTTGGCCATCATTGTCCATTGAGTAGAACTAGGTGCGCGCGCTGTTTGCTCATTGATGTGACATCTACCTCTAGCTAGGGTTCACAAATAAACACTCATGTCCTTGGACTGCAGTCCTTACCAGGCAGTCCATAAAGGGAACTATGTTGTCACTATGATGTGTCCATGCTTTAAATAATTCTTTGATCATATTTTTTTACAACAAACATTCCACACAATGATACCTTTGGCAAATGCTCGCTACAGGAGACCTTTGCAGATCATCGCAAGATGCATAGTGAGAAGTAGTGCAGTAGCTTGCTTTTAGCCATTCATAAGGCAAGCAATATTAAAATGATATGCAAAACACCTGCCGTTAGAATGTGACACTCTCATAAAGAAAACATTTGTCTTGTTTCATACAGGGAAATGCATACATTTCTCTATATGCATTTCCATGTATCTTTGTGATTTCCTTTCCAATTCTGGTTAACACTTGCTGTGCCAGATACATAATTAATCCTGACTGGCAGGTGTGATATGGGAAAATCTACCATTTATCAGGTTGCAGCACAACTGTGATATAAGAAGAGTCTTTTTTTTTTTAAAGCACTTCTTAAACCACTTATCGGGAAGCACCAGTGGTACAAGGTTTAGGGGTTATCCAAAAGTGTTTACATAAAAATATGAATAAGTACTACTCAGAGTGGTTTTAAAGAGATTGGTTAGAGAACTTTTAAATGAATTGAAACTAAGCAATCAGCCATCGGTGAAACCAACAATGAAAGGAGTGGTAATCAAACATATGGAGCTGTATGATGTTCATTTACAAGAATGTGTGTGTGTGTATGTATGTAAACTAGGGTAAGACAATCATTTAGATGTGTGTGTATATGTATATATATATATATATATATATATATATATACATTCATACTTCTAAATGATTGCCTTACCCTAATTTCCATGCATTCAATAGACAATGTGACATTGGTGTGCACCTGCATTTAATAAAACAGATGCTCAATTAAGAAAAACAAACACTGACTAGTATTTGCTGAGACTTGTTCCCTACCCGTCATCAGCCTTTAGTGATATGTCGTCATACTGAAGGCCTTCTGCACTAACTCTAATAACTGAACAGGCTTTCCTTGCCATGGAAAAATAAACACCAGAATGACATGGTATCGGCATTCAATCAGTGATTTTCTGTACAACTTTTAAGCAGAAATTGCCTTAAGATTTAAGGAGATCAATTTATATTAATCCTCAAAGTTACCGTAATTACAAGATTTGAAACAACTATTTTATAGATTCCCCCCCCCACCACGTATTGTCTACAATGCAAACATTTGTTTACAGAATGCTAATATGATCTTTATTTATGATGGTGCTCACTAGGGATGCTGAAGCTGGAAGTGGGAGCGTCTTGATTAAGTTCATCTGGCTCATATCTAGCAGCTGAATATTTGGGTGTAGCTGCGGATCGGCCCTGCTCGCTATACCATATAACACCAGGGCTCTTAATTTTACATGTGCTGCACATCTGAGATGCATATGTTGTCCGACTGTAAACACAGAGGAAACGCTGCAGAAGTGGGGGCTGCAAAGTGCTTGGAACTGTATGTGTCCTTCTGTGAGCGCTGCTTAACTCTTACTGACTATTCACAGCTGTCTGTGCTAATTCTCCCCGAATGTGCCTCCTAGAAGCGGTGACCAACAATAAGCCTGCTCTGCTCAGTGAAATAACAAACACTGTCCTGGATAGCGTGTTAGCCTGATTAAAACACAGCTACCAGACCTGGCACAGCCATTAAGCAAACTAAACAACACGGCAAACTAAGATAACAATATATACCATAAGAAAATCTTAGGCAGAATTTGCACTTGTTTTAAAAAAATGTTTAGAATATTCATAATAATATTACAACGTTTTTGGAAAACCTTTACACAGAACTTATTTTGTTACTGCTTAGTTACTAGATATATATATATATATATATATATAAAATAGTATTTATTAATGAAGTTAATTTATTAACAAGGTACATGAGTAAAGTAAAAAATAATAAAAACTAAATATTAAAGTAATTTTTTATTTTGATACATATGAAACAAATTAATAGTAAATAATATAAAACTGTATTTTATACCGGCTGTGGTTTATAGAGGTCAAAACATGGACTGAAATGGGCTTTTAAAATTTTAACACGTGCATGAATGGCTATATGCGTATTTAGAAAATTTGTCATCTACTGGGAAATAATCACAAAGAACTTTGCCTAGGGTGCCAGATACCCTTGCACCCGTTGTGTCTGCGACCTGTCTGTCAAGCATTTGCCTTGTGCGTTGCTATCCCTACTTAGATTAGATCTGGTTTTACAAGTGGGAAAAGGGCACCCTGGGGCACATAGAGATGTTGTGTGTACAGCTGAACAAGCTTTTGTTAAGACTGATATTTCTCTAAGGACAAGAACAACTGTCCTCAGTTCAGACGTAGAAAGCAGCACCTACAAGGTCTCATCCATGACAGTCTGCCCATCCTTCCAGCTGTTCAACATGACTAATGAAAATGAGACTTGCTTATAACCCTGACAATCTATGAAAGGATAATGAAAATGAAGCAGTGCCTTGTGAACACTGGTTATTGTTGCTTTTCTCATCAGCAAATGATAGTGGTTCCTTTGTAATTTGAGGTGGCCTATTTCTGACTGCCGAGAGGGGGGGGGCATGGCCATATAGAGCTGATGCTGTGGGGAGATCACCCTTCATAACACCATTTCAGCACATGCAGAGTGAAGAATAATGATTACTGGACATCTGTTGGCGTTGACTGTAATCACAGAAGGGCTGTCTTTAAATATAAGCAAAAGACCCATGTTTTCTTCAGGAGCTCACAGAACCACTGCTTTTTTCCTTCTACACCCCTACCTGTTGAAAGATAGATATGGAATCTGTAATGAGGACTGGAGAAAAAAGAAGTGTTCGGTTAGGGGTGGGGGAAGGAAGATGCAGAGACATAGGGTGGATAGGGTCGCAAACGGAAATTGAACAGACATGTTTAAAATAAACATGACCCCGATTCAAAAGATTATCAATAAAAAAATATGGGTATTGGTATATAAAAAAAAGAATAATAGCAATGGACCATACCACAATATCTGCAGACAGTGAATAAAGAGAAGGTCTTGCCTATCTTAATGTTTCAGTGTTGGTATCTGTTTCAAGTATATGGATCTGATTCAAATGGTTTATCATTATTCTTTATCCCAGAATGTAAAGCTCTCTTAGTTCACTGTGCTAGTTGACCAGTTGTACTTAGCTGCTTACTTTCCCTGCTAGGATGAACTTCACACAAGTGGGTTATTAGCTGCTTTATGAGATCAGAAAGCACATGTTCAGCTACATATACTGGTAGATCAATGGATTCTGCTTTTCGATCTATGAACAGTAAGTCTCTGTGTTAGATGTATTGCTGGTCCTAAAATATGGCTAATGTGTAACACATTGTTTCCAGCAGAGTCTGTTTTTAGGAAAAAAGTATCAAAGATCAAAAGTTAAAATAAATCATAATAATATTTAATCCTAAAATGTTATAGATTGAAAAGGCAACTGCTTACAGGATTTTTTTACAAAAAATTAAAATATAGCTCATTTTAGCTCATTTGATAAAACTTTCAATCTACAAAATGTACGCTATTTAACCCCTTAAGGACAATGGGCGGTGCCAAAACCCATTGAAAATGGGCTTTGTCATTAAATGTACGGCCTTTGTCATTAAAAGATGTAGCAATTTGGGCTTTAATCACTTGTTTTGTAAATCTTTATATGGCTGTAATAAATATTTATATTGTCCGGATGCACGTCTCTCCACAAAAGGAAATCAATATAACAACTAAAGAATTCATTCTTAATCAATATTTAAAAATATATGTAACAGTATATATGCTTCGTATCGTTTGGACTTGACCTAGGATGAGATATGTAAACAACAAAATATTATTTATTGTGTTATATAGCACCAATATATTCCAATGCGCTTTAAATGGGTAAACAGAACATAACCATTTGGACTTACTGAAGCATAAAGTAAGGAGGGCACTTCTTAAACCAGTTTACAATCTAGAAGATTAATATTGAAAATTCTCATATCATGGATGGCTTTTTCTGTTATTCACAGAAGGTAACAGATGTGGTCCAAACTGATGGGTTTACACATCTTCTAGCATGGATAGCCTTGGGGGATTTGGTTTGTTATATTTGCATTTATCTGAGCTGTGAATAATGGAGTGCAGTTAATCACAACATGATGGTGGACTAGTTCTTCATCTTATTAGCAGGGTGACTATATTCTCAGGGGGTTTATTCACTACAACAGGGGTCTAAAGGAACCTTGCAGTTTCAACTTGCTGACCTCTTTATGAATATGTAATTTTTTCACGGTTATATTGGTAAGTGATTCTAGATCTTTGGAGAATATAATGCTGTTTTAAATAGGAACAACTTGTACTTTGTATTTTAGCTTTAATTTTCTTTTTATGATTAAAACGTCACTAAGGATTCTTAACACGTCTTTTCGTTCATGTGTCCTGTTTTTTCTTTTGTACATCACACACAGCAAGATAGCTATACGCAAGTATAAAGTATATTAAACTTGCAGAGAAATAGAGAATTTGTCTGCAGAAGAAAGCCATTTGGCATTGACATCTTGTGTGCACGATATCCGTGGTCTTTGGCTTTGTCTCCTTTGTAAGGAAATCCCTAGGTCATTCCCATGCATGTGTGAATTCCCTCACTGTATTAACCACTTTTGCTGAAAGTCCCTTCCACTTATCGACTACCACTACTTTGGCTTTGTGTGTCATTGTACAGGCACTTCTTGCAACTGTGCACTGTTGTTTTGTTTATGCCCAGCACTGTATAACTGAATACATAGCAAGATCATGTTAAAAATAGGAGCCAGTCTTTGGTTAAACTTTTACACTGATCGGGTCTATTCACTAAAGTGAGGTCTTGCAGGTGAGTTTGCAGGAGAGAGGTGGTTTAAACTCACTTGCTTTATTATACATTATTGAAGGCTAAACTCAACGAGCATCTCCAAGAAAAGCGGAGTTGTCCCTGCATAAGGCATGCTTCACACAGTGAAAATCTGCATTCGCTATACAGTATTCAGGGCCAGCACAGACCCTTCATGCCCAATAATCTGGGATTGACAGTAATTCACCCACTTAACGATTACATGTTTTAGCAATGGTTTTAATGAAGTGTCTATAAAATGAATTGATAATAGATTTAGTTAATGCAACTGTTCTCTTAGTAGTATATGTCACTCAAAAAGTATTCTAAAAGTACCTCTGTAGAGTAATAAAACACCAAACACTACCAGATTGTTTACTTTTGACGAGTGATGTCATAGTGATTACTCGACACAAAGATCAAAGCTACAACAACTTACCTCTCTCAGGGAAGCAGTGTTACGACTAAAAGCCGTATGCAAGTGTTTACCACTAGGGGTTATATTAAATATTGCCATTTAATTGCTATATATGATTTGTTGTTTCTTGTGCAGTGTGCTTTATGAATTTGTGGTATTGATGGGGAGGTAAGTATTTCTACTCATGACAATGTTTTTGTCCCAGTACGTTAAGATGTTTTAAATGCGGCAGTCCAGTCTACTTTTCCATGCTCCTATGCTTTTCAGTTCTACACACACACAAAATGTAAGGATATGTTGTTTAAATATCTGATACATATATATTTGATTATGCATTATATATACAGTACCATGGGGAATGGTAGACTACATATACAAGAGTGTGTGAACAACAGTTCATCACACCATGTTGGATATGCCATTTCAAAATCATGGCCACTAATATTGAGTTGCCCCCCATATAAAACTCTACTGTCTATGGAAATGGCATGCCTATGTACTTCATTTTATATACTCAATATTTTTTACAATTTTACACAACTGAATAGTAAAGAGGGGTGTCCACATACTTTTGGTCATATAGTGTATATCAAATTTCTCTTCTCAGGATATCCACAATTATTCCTCCCTTCAAGCTACTGCTTACGTATTGTTAAGCTACTAATTGTTCTTCTTTGGTTTAGACAGTCTTTGTAACAGTACAAGCTTGTAGAAGGGAAAGAATGGAGGGGGTATACATTTTAAAATTAGAACCTAGCGCGACCTCTGCCTCTGTTAGTCTCTATTACGTTTAACTACATCTTCAAAACAATTACACTGATAGAAAAACAAAGCACAGCAATAAATTAATTTAGTTATGCTAATTTGCTAAAAGCCACATATGTGACAGTCTACAGCACCTACCCACAAACACTGGGTGTAGTATACTTACAGATTTAGAGACTTGTTAAACCACATCATTTTTTTATTCCTTATAGCAGAATATATTAAAGTATAATTAATCCCGACAGCCACATAAATGTACTTACACAACATCAGAGAATTCTGTAGGGTAAACCCCATGAGACTTTCTCTTTTTTAATTCACTATGATTGCACTATATTATTATTTTAATCAATTTACTATTAGTAGTATTTATTATTCAATTATTATTATTAATTTACTGTTATTATTACTATTATTATTCCCAGTGTGCCAAGACTTCTTGCAGTATCTGTTGCTGATCCTTGTTCACTCCATTTCATTGGCATTCTATTCTATTAACTTCCAACAAACATGTTATCTTTCTGTTTGTGGTCGCTGTCAGTGGAGAAGCAGTGCAACTGATAAAATGGGTTCAATTACACTATTAATCCCTGTTGTCAAAGCACCATTGACCCTGTCAATAAAAAGTGATTGGGAACTTAACAGCACATATTATTATGTATTGTTATTTTTTATTGATTTATATGGAGCCATCATCCGCAGTGCTGTACTATCGGTAAAAAGGACATAACAACTACATCACATAAAACTTTGGATTACAATATGAAAATCATAATGTCCGCAGAAGTAAGGCTTCATACTAAAATAACAAAACACCCAAATGACTCCCATTTTATTGAACAAAAATGTAAATAAACTATCTGAAAACAGACTGAAGAGTAGATATCATCATTAATGGCCAAGGGGCCTGTCGTGTATTGGTTATGAAGATGAAGTGAAAGCTGAAAGGCCAAAAGTGGTAAGATTGTCACATTTGCAGCCAGGAGGCCAGATAAAAGCCCCAATTCCTATAGGAATAATACGCAAATATTTGTACATAACCAACCAATGCTGGCTACTTCAACGATTCATATGCCCAGTGGCCCAGTACCTCATTAGAATGAACAGTAATGGAGAAGGCATCCACAGGGAGTAGGAAATAATAGGTACAGAGCAGGAAATAATGTCAGCGGGGAAAGTAGGACAGCTACGCCAGACACAGCATGGTGAGGGGTGCCCAACAGCAATGCCCATGTGCCTTCTTGCACTGCCCATTGCTTCTGGAAGTGGATGTGACATGAACAGAAAGCACAGCACCTGACCCTGCATCTGGCTCCGAGATACCTAGTTACAGTTCTGACTTATTATCAATGAATGTGGGGACATTATAAGGTTAATACCTTATTTTGACTGCTGGAGTGTTAAAACAAAAGTGAAATTCATAAATTTATACCAAATAGCAATCAGTGATAAGAAGTTTATTCTAACAAAATACATGAAGTAGTTAAAAAGCAGACTCTTAGTATATAAACTAATGTTGTCTTTTTGTTTTATTTGACATTGTTTGTGAAGAGGAAGTGTTGGGGGGACCTGTGATGTCACAAACACTGATCTCGGCATGCTGGCAGGGATCAGGATTATTTTCCAGCATGCTAACCAGCTGATCTCACAATAGATTAGCTGACAGCATGTTGTCACTTTTACTTTTTCACCTTCTCACTAGTTCCCTCTCCTCAGCACCACATGACCATCATGTTTGTGAATGCCTTACAACGCATGGGGCAAGGAGCGAGAGAAGCTGCCCTGTCGCATGGCCTTCATGTAGTTGCCTGACACTAACATGTTCTCTTCTGACCATTTAAAGACCTCTGAATCAGCTGGTTTAACACAAAGAGATCTTAATTGAAAATTGACAAAGCTTTGTAGAGCCTAATTATAAGGGTCATATAAATTATATATCCATGTGTACTGTATGTCTTATTTCTTTATTAATTAGGCCTTGAAATGATCTTGAGATTCAATCCACGACAATTTCCTCCTTTGGGTAAAATCTTTACATTATGCTAGTGAGGTCATTAGTAGATTTAAAAAAAAAATGTTATCTTGGAAAATGGTCTGCACACATCTAAGGTCGAATTTATAACCTAAGGTTTTAAGCATTGCACCAGAATGCTTAGTTGTCAACTAAGTAAAAGCTGGGTGAGCATAATTTGAGAATAGTACAGAAACAGCCAGAGAGGAAATGGTTAATCAGTCCTAGTCTTGGCCATTTAAAAATTACCTTATGGTTAAAGCAATAATAGTTTATATACAGTGTATGTATATATACACTATATATATATATATATATATATATATATATATATATATATATATATATAATTTAAGTGGAAGGGTTTCCATCACCTTTTACCCACCATAACTTATGTAATGGTATTTCTTATATATATATATATATATATATATATATATATATATATATATATATATATATATATATATATATAAAAAATGTATTTTGCCTGTTATGTGGTAAGTTTAGCTGCGGCTTGAATGCATGTGTTGGGTGTAGGGATGTAAACAGGGCCTTACCGGACCTTTAAGAGGCATGATGGCGTAGACACACCGGACAACGGGAAAAGTGCAGCCGCACACAGCGTTTTAATGCTTATGTAGCATTTCCAGCCACTGGCTGCGCACTACAGCACCTGATCTGCCACTGGAAGAAAATCACAGCATAATTAAATGCTATTGATAGGGAGAGTAAATTTACAGCTAGGTGTAATTATATTACCATACCATACATTCCATTATGGGCAAATGTCAAATGGACAAAGAGGGACACTTTGGCATTAGTGGTGTGATTGGAGGTGCGGTGTGGTGGTGGGACCTTGTATGTGACTTTGTGACATATTCACAGCCATTTAAGTATGTAACATATTAGGACATGTTGCCATTATACACATAGTACTTTGACCTTTAGGGCTGTATAACTCTCAAACTCGCATTCAGCAAACGTTCTTATTTCTTGGAAAAGAGGGGCAGTAAGGAGGAAAGAGAGGGAAGGGGGATTTGGCTATCCAGATAGCTTCATAGCTAAGAAAAAAAAGACTGCTAGCAAAAAAAAAACCTCCCATTCTGGGAGGGAAATGGTGAATGAGCAGTCAAGTGAGGGTGTGGTAAATGTGTGTACATCCACTTGTTAACCCTAATACAACACAAACCTATGTCCAAACCTTAGTCACAGTTATTTTACCCCCTCATGACCAACAGTTTTTCACACCATAAATAACTAATTTTTCCAACTTTAACAATATCTATATATATATACTAAACGTAAGAGAGAAAAAACGTGAAACATTTTGCAATTTTGCCTTGTTTTATCACTTTATTATTTTTTTAGACTGCATAAAATGAGCGCATAAAGGATACAGTTAGCATGTAAAGTCTTCCTCTAGTCATATATAAACAAGTGTAATAGTCACAGGACCGAATAATTGTTATATTGCCATGGTGTCCAGAAATGGTAATTACTTCATTTATCTATCTATGTATATGTATGTATGTATGTATGTATATATATATATATATATATATGTATATATAGTTCAGAAGTGTATGAGTCTTTGCAACATGTAAAACATCCGTCTTTTACAATTTCGAAACAGTTCTAGTCAAACAACCCTGCTTTATCGCTCTCTGAATGCATAACAAATATGTTACATTTTCCAGCGTAGTCATGAAAACAATAGTCCTTGAGAGTGCCGGCTCCTCTGCTCTACAGGAAAAAAAAAATCCTTACTTTTTGTTTGCTTAAACACACATATCCATCCCCTTCACCCTAAATAGGTTTTTTGTTTACAAATTCTATAGAGACCATTTAAATTTTTTTTTTTTTAAAAAGCTTGGCGTGAAATGGTGACGTTGTTGGCAGGGCGGCATACAGAGGCCTCTGCTTTTTGTAAACTTCACTTTGCTTTCAATGTTTTGAGTAGAAATAGGAATAAAATGGAAAGGCTCACCCTAAAATCCCACACAAGAATGCAAGCAGAGGGCAGTAACAATTGTCAATGACCTTTGGCTTGCCTGCTATTCATTAATCACATACTTTTTAGTTCTGCTTGTTCTAAAATGCAAGCAAATATTCTGGCCATGCCATTAAGTATATTTGTACTGTTTTTATATGTCAGCTCAGCAGGCACACTGACAGAGTTCAACATTATTTTACGCTTTCCTATATATTCAAAATTAACATACATTACAAAAATGTACAATAAACATTTATATTTTTGCTTTCTTTATAGCCCCGATAAACAGAATACACATTGGCTGCTTTGTGAAGATATGTAGGAAAGTAACAGTGAATAGGTTTGTGTGGGAGCTTCGGTGCTGTGTAACTTCCACTTGAAAACTGCTTCAAGCCAGAGGCTTTATGGGGGAGGGGAACTGCCTGTTTAAACTGTACTCTTCAATTTAACTGTTTTAGGCTGTGCCGTATTTTTTTTTGTCCCTAGTCTGAAACAATATCCACCTGTCTCTGGATATCACTCTCCAGCTCCTAAACCACTCGCACTATCCCACAGCACCCCGGCCTTAACACTACACAGACTCAAGTACACCATATTATTCACTCTCCCTCTATTCTTGTACTACCTTAGCCCTAATCAACTGTCATAAGAAGTTGAGATTGTCACAAAGGGTAAATTCTTCTCCTTAATACAAGGCAATATCAGTATTGTTTGCGCTTTGCAGAACTTACTCAATACAAAATATTGTATCATTTGGTCAGGTGGCAGTTGAACGGTTAAAGTGGACCTATGGAGGTCAGCAAACAATAAGTTGTACTAGTGATGTCCTCGAATTACCCTTAATAGCAAACATTCATAATCTGTCTTCTTAGAGCAGGTCACCAATTCTCCCAAATTCTACATTTTATATTTCTATACTATTAATGACCTATGAAATGACATTTGTATAATGAAATGAGAAATAATTGTAATAATATATGGTATTGCTAATGCTAAATATCTCCAAAACAATTATATTGACTAGAAGAATATGTCACCCCACAGAAAAATTCTTAACCTCACTGTGTGATGCCTAGTTTATGCAAAAACATTATTTTTAAAATAATATATAAAAAATACATTGTTTTATTCTAATAACTTTTTTTTGTTAAAAGCCAAAATAATAGCAATCTCAATATTGAGCCTTGTAATATATCCTAGATAAATTAAATATATATCATTTTGTGCTAAAGAATCTGTAATGCCTGCTAATTTTTTATATGTCATATATGGTACTTTTTATACATGTCGTATGTAATATGATATTGTTCCTGCCATGTTCTCATGTCATTTTTAAGGAAAGGAAGAAGACGACGACGACGACAAAGAAGTAGAGGAAGAGGAAGAAGACATTTGAATTTTAATTAATGTGCCCGATTTCAGGAAAATTGGCCTGCGATGCTGTCCATGGCCCGGGGGAACCCAACCTTTATGAGGCCTCTGTTGCATTGTACAACTAGGTGGTTCCTCCCAAACAAGTCTTTTATGCAGATCAAAAAACTAATTGCTGCACAATAATGCCACAGTCTGTAAGATATAGAGATGCCGTAAGGATCCAGAACTCCTCCATCCCTTTTGAGATCTGCCTGGTGTAAACTTAAATTCTATGGCCTTCTGAGGGATCTATGGTATCTTCAGGTATGTCATCATTTTAATAATATTAATATCATGTCCTTTTTACATCATATATTATGTTCTAAATATCTAACATAAGCCTTTAGAAAGCAACAGTAGATGGAATTGTATTAACAATTCAAAATTATTGGGCCCAAGCTAATACTTGAGACATTGTGAATTGTTTACTATGCTGGCAGATTTTATAGATAATTTGCATTTCAAATGGACAAAGAGGACAGTTTTATTTTACAGGGTTTTCGAAAGACTTTTTATGTTGCATTGTGACCTCTTGATGGGTGTTTATCTAGTTTGATTCATGATGCTTTTCACTCACATTATAGTTTCATTAATGTTTCGCGTAACATGTTTCTACATGTTTACAACACCAGGATACACTCATATCAAGCAAATCAACAAAACCTCCTGCAAAAGTTTTGTCGAAGAACTGTTCCTCCTTAACAGGTACACATCAGAGGTGTGAATTTGCTTGAGTGACTTTATCTACAATTATTGGCACCCCTATGAATTCATATGAGAAATATATATATGAAGTATATTCCAATTGATATTTTACATTTTAGTACATATTTTAGTGACTAGGAACAGGAAATTGTTCAGCCTTGACTTCCTGTTTCACAGAGGTATAAATATTAGGTAACACAAAGGCCGATTTCCCTGAGTCATTCATCCAAAGACCATATCTGTGATGTGCAGCAAAAGGTTGTTGAGCTTCACAAAACGGGAAGTGGCTATTAGAAAATAGCAAAATAATTGAAAATACCCATTTCCACCATCAGGGCAATAATTAAGAAGTTCCAGTCAACTGAAAATGTTATGAGTCAACTAGAATTTAGTTGCATCTTGGGATCAGAAAGTCTATACACCTACAATCCGATGTCACCCACAACACCGAGGGTGTTTGGAATGGTTTCAAGAAAAAAAGCCTCTACTCTAATCCAATAACAAACTCAATCATCTTCAGTTTGCCAGACACTACTTGAACTTCAAACCGGATCGGGTTTTATGGTCAGATGAAACCAAAATAGAGCTGTTTGGCAATTAACACCAGCGGTGGGTTTGGAGCACAGAGAGGTAACCATATGGAAACATACCACATGCCCATGGTTAACTGCGATGGTGGCTCTTTAATGTTTTGGGGCTGTTTTTTGCCAGAGAACCTGGACATTGTGTTAGCATACATGGCATCATGGACTCAAATCTCAACAGCTATTAAATTGAAAAACTGACTGCTTCTGCCAGAAAGCTTAAAATGGGCCGTGGTTACACCTTCCAGCCGGACAATGTTTCAAAACATATATCAAAATCAAATCAAAATGGTTTACTGACCAAAAAATCAATGTCCTTCCATGGCCATCCCAGTCCCCTGACTTGAACCCCATAGAAATCATGTGGGGTGAACTGAAGAGCCGAGTACACCAGCATTGACCTCAAAATGTAATGGTCTCAGATCCCTTGTCATGCATTCTCCAACCTCATCAGGCATTATAGGAGAAGACTCAGAGCTGTTATCTTGGCACACATATATTGAAAATATCAAAAGGTTAAACTCTGTGGGAGATATGACCAATATCTGCATGTAGAGTTGTCAGTGGGTGGTGATGTCTGAGTAATGGGTGATATATAGCAACTGGCAGGGGGATTTTTTTCCTAACAGGTGTACTGTGGTGGGAAATGAAGGCAAATCTGGGTTCTCTGCCTATAAATGGAGACAGTGTACAATGCAGCCCGGCCAAATGCCCACTGTATGAAGTTGCGTGTGAATAATCTGCTTAGTTTTACAGAGTAAGAATACAGTATATACAATCCTCTTCTGTCTCTGTAATTAGTTAAACCCTAAGATAATGATAATTATTATTATAAAGTAACAATGGAGTTAAATGACAGAAGACACTACAGTACATGCTTATTTGTAATGTGCTTTGACATGGTGTTTGATAAATAATTCATACATCTGTCCCTTATATCATATATAATACATTGATACTATGGTGCTGGATGGAGAAACACAGAAGTAGGTTGCAGTACCTAAAGCCCTAAGCAGAAGGTGAAGTGATCTGCAGTCCAGATGGAATCTGTGTAAATGATCTGCCTCTCAAGGCTTCGATAAAGGGCTATGAAGATCCAGAGGCAGCGTGAATTCATCTCTGAAAGACCGGTGTTATTTTGTGCCACTGAACATGTTTAGCGTCATTGCATATTGTCAGCTGAAACCGATGATCCCTGTCTCGTGTTTTGTGCGGTGTGACATAACTACTGTAAATTGCAAAGTGGGGGGACGTAGCTACATAGAAAAGAGACGCAGCAATCAGCCGTCAACAGTCTAAGATATGACTAGCACAAAACAATTAACATTATTTCTTAAAATGAGTTTGCTAAAGATCATACATTTATTAGTTAATAAAAATATAATACATTACAACCTTTTGGGACTGTCTAGGTCTCCTCCTCAGGCATATTGTATCATCTATATACATTATACAATAGTGGTGTTTAATTAATATGCCTAATGTCTCATAAGCAAACCTAGGGGCTTCTATCTAATGATTAGATTCCCACAGTGACACAATCTGGAACTGACTCCTTCCTATTCTTTGTTATGATTGATATCCCTGCTTGAATGCAGGTGACTCAATTAAGTGTCTCTTTAAATAATGACAAGTCAAGGTTTCCTAGAGGATGGAATTAGAGCTGTTTGGTTAACACGTTTGACGAGTCACTGCATAGAATCTTCACAATGGGCTATCAAAGGGTTAAAGCCTCTGGGTCAGCTCATTTCAAAAGTAGCCAGGTATGCTCATAAAAAAGGGGGAGTGTATAATCTGTAATACAGCCTTGGTAGTTCACTTCATCGCAGAATATTTAGCATGAGAAGTGGGTGTGAAATGTCACTATGGGGTGCTATTCGGTATTAGGGCAGAGCGTAGCTATAAAAGGTGATTGAATCAAATAAAAAATTTTTTAAACAAAAGAGGATTTATATACAATATATATATATATATAAACAGAGATATTATACAGGACTCTTAGAGACATCAACTAGCTGGGATACATATTTTGTGTAATCATGGTGCAAGATAAAAATGCAGTTAGTTGAGAGCAGCCATGTAAGTGCCATGCCATGCAGGGGTTAGTGCCATGTCAATAGACTCAGTGACAGGGATATGATGCTGATTGAGCACTCTGATCTTATTGTTCCTGTGTACTGCAATATTTCTGTAAACCTCTCCCTGCTGGGAGGAGCTGCAAATTGCACACAAACATGTGTAACAAGTGTGCCCTAAACATCTGCTCACATTTCAAGAAGCCAGATTTACAAACATAAAATTGGGGCTTGCTATATGTATATGAATAGTAAGTTTACCCATAGTGAGTATATATATATATATATATATATATATGTATATACACATATATATGAAATATAACTTTCTCACCAAGCTGTATTTAATTAAAGATCTTTAAGTCATATTAGGTTTCACTGTGATGCATTCTTCTTCCTGGAAGAGCATAACTGAGAATGATTCGGTGCCTGCAGACTTTCCCCACGTTGAAACAGAACTTTGTGCTGATGAGACAATAGTAGATAGTGTGTGTGTGCATTTAATATAGGACAAACCATTGCCCGGTGTGCGGGGGGAGCTAACATATATATTAGTGGAAAAAGCAGGTAAGAAATGAGTTATTTCCCCCCACTGTGTTCTGTAGATAATTAAAAGTTTTCTTTTTTAGTAATCTCTGCTACTTCGATGTTGGCATATTTTTTTTAGGAAGGTGTATTTGTGTGGAGGACAGCACAGGCTGGAAGGAGTCTTCCCTCTGATGCAATGGTGCAGTCGCAGTCAATCATGTGCAAGTCTTTCCTTATTGCATTCAGCGCATGGTTTCACCTTCAGAATCCTGTTTGTCTGTGTCCTCAATAAAATATTATATATGTTATCTAAAGCGAGAGGTAAGTGATTGAATGGCTTTTAATGTACATATAGTATGCAATTAAGACGCAGGCAAACTCAGATTGCTTAATTATCAGCCAATATGTTGAGTATTTTTTACTGACTTAAATGTTAAGTTTGCTTATTTCTTTTTATTTTTTTATTTTTTATTAAATGTTTTAGTGCATTTGGGGATATTTGCTTATCCGCCATCCCGATCCACATTAGGTAAAATAGATGGGTGGAAATTGACTGCACTCTTGTTGTTGTTGAGTGTTTTCCTGTAAAAATATAATAAGTGTAAAGCTTGGAGGATGGTGATGGGTCATCTAGCTTTGGAAATGAAGCTACTTAAATTATTAAGGGGCTTTGCTGATAGTATTGATCCTGTGTTTGCATAAATGCCTGCTGATGCATTGTGCTATGTACAATGTTGCCTTTTTTTTTTTAGTTACATTACTGCCTGTATCACAAAGCCATAAACCTCACTGAAGTATATCATTTATCAAAGGAAGTTGGAGAGGTGGGGGTGGTAAGGAGAGAGCATACAAAGCTAGTGAACTATTATTCATGATTTAAGGGGTTAATACTTTAAAGGATCCCATTGTCTTAACTAATGTCGATCAGTGCATTAAATAGAATTGCTTAGCCTGGGAAGATTTATTTGTTTTCTTATTTTGTTTTTTATTATTTATTATTATAAATGTATATGTTTATATATTAATGTAGCTTTAAATGTATGATCAAATTGATGTTACCCAGATCCACATAAGGATTTAATTGGAATGTATGTGCTAGGACAAGTTTGGGAAAGTTTTGTGAAAAGCTAACAGGGAGGGTGGGGTATTGAATTGGGCTGTGGATGTATG
Organism: Spea hammondii; assembly: GCA_029215755.1. NCBI lineage: Eukaryota > Metazoa > Chordata > Amphibia > Anura > Pelobatidae > Spea > Spea hammondii. The sequence continues at coordinate 40,877,167 of JARDYJ010000005.1, read as the reverse complement.
GAGGTTGGTGTAGAATGACAATCAGCCCTTGTTTGCTCCAAATCCTGCTAACCTCCTGTAATTAAGTACTAGAGGGTCTTGTATTTTAAGGAGGGTGGGGGGAACTATTGATGTGTCCTTAGCACCATCTACTCTAGCCATAATAAGCTTTCAGTAGCAGTGTCATTGCTGAGACTGTATTTACCAATTGTTCATTACTTTGACATAAAGATCAGTGTGTGTGTGTGTATGTGTGTATATATATATATATATATGTGTGTGTGTGTCTGCTGTGGCCGGTAGATATTGTTGCCTTTACATTATTTTCTGAATAGGCGACTGCTGTAACCTGTGGAATTTGGAATGCAAATAAAAGCCTGTGGGAGTTCACGCAGAACAAATCAGCATTTATAAAGTGGGTTGGAATAGTGGAATGATTTTTTTTTTGGAATCATTAGATCTCTTTGTTTTCTTAAGAATTGGATAATGACGTTAAGTCATTGGTGTGTGTGTATATATATATATATATGTATGTTATATAAATTCTATATGTTTTAATGTCTGAAAAACGGGTATGCTAAGTGCTTACAGGAAAAACAGATTACAAGATTAACATCTGTTAACATGATCGTTTATCTCCAACCAAAAATAGGTCAGTCCTTTCTTAAGGAAACACGATTGCTGGTGCATGATTAAATAATGAAATGGTATTATCTGGCATGTATAGATACCGCTACCTGATATTCGGGGAATTAGGTGTGTGTAGGTGTGGGGGGAATAACATTAAAATCTGCGAATACTTGGAGATCAGTATAAGGTCAAAGTCTCTTTTTTTTGGGTAGAGGCACAACTCCCTTCCCTGCCCCACCCCCACTGCTGCAATTGACTGTTTCCTGCTACCAGTCTCGAAACAATAGCATTTATAAGATGTGAGTATTAAGAAGACAAGCAAAGTCGCTTCTAAGGGGCGGAAATGGAAAAGTATGGGAGGTCAGATGTATTTTCGTGCATCTATATGAGTATATGAAACAGTTGCAATGGGAGAATAGCATTCGCTGATGCAAAGTAGCTGAGATTTGCCTATCCCCGCCCATGGCGAAGAGGGACAAGGAAGCGGACCAATCCGTTCCCTCACTCATTCACGCCTGCTTTATGCTTACTCTATACAGTGTTACATAGGGTAGCCTGTGTCTCCCAGGCTGTGAGGCAACAGCTCTTCTCTGCTTACTTCTATTTCATATATATATATATATATTCTCAAGCAGATCACACTCCATTCAACCTATAACCACAAAATATCTTCTGAAAGTTGCTCAGATGAATATATATATATATAAGACCTGTGCGTATATACTGTTATATTTGTCTCATTGTTTTATATTTACAGTAATTGAGACAAAACAGGAATTGACAGACTGATATATATATATATATATCAAAATGTTTTTTTTTGTTAACCCAAGTCTATATGGCTAAAGAAATTTAATATATAATGATTAGCTGTGCACACATTTGGCATATTATCCCTAATTAATGAACTGGCCCCAAGCCCCTGACATCTTTTGAAGGTGCCACATACAGTATAGGCTTACCTTGCAGATCCGGGACATAATTACCCTGGTAATGAGGCGGTTGTATTGACCAACATTTTTATAGGCTTTGAGAGTTTTCTATGCAAGTAACGGAGGCTGTGTGCGTGCGATACACTTATGTTATTCAGTAAAACTGTTAGAAATATTAAAACAATGAATGGGGGCGTTTGTGGTTTATCATTGCAAATCATTTAACTTTAAAGTTAGTAGCTTGGGAATGCTGCTTACCAACAGATCCATGAATACCATGAATAATGACCATTTCTGCACTGCACAAAAGGCACATTCAGTAGAGGAATGTCTGTCAAGAGCCCATACCACGTTTTATGCACAGCTAATCCCCCCACCCAACTTTACTCAAAATATAATCCTTTATAAATTGTTGTGCCTTTATGAAAACAGCTTAAAACCCCATGATGCTCGATAATTGTGTTGAAGCAAACATGTAAATGCAGAGTGTGTGCATGTATGATTTTTTTCTTTCTTTCATTCCTGGGCTTTGAGATCTTCTGTTCTTCTATGCATGCGGATTTGTCATTGTGGTTGCTTTAATTAAAGGTGGGCAGGCGTACATGGAAGGACAAGCTGCAAGATCCTCTACAAGACATTAATTTGCAGTGGCAGAGGGAGATTACTACAGAATGTGGCCCTCCCAAGCTGTAGGGAACTAAGAGTTTGGGGCAAGTGAGGCTATATAATCATTTTTCTTGGCCATCTACTTTCCAGTGCATTACAAGGAGTCTTACTTTTCTACTATAAATCAATTAAAACTCCAATAAGGGTTTTATGAAGTCTACTTGCCAACTCTGTTACTGAGACATTTTGTTTCTCCCCAATCACTTCACTTGGTGCTAAGAGTGACAATGATTTAAAGAAAAATTATAAAATGATGATACCTTTTATTGGCTAACTGAAGTATAATAGATTGCAAGCTTTTTCTATATTTCTATGTTGTAAGATTATGTGAGCAGGGCCCTCCTAACCTTTTGTTATGTTATGCACTACTTGTTCTATCCTCTTTTGCCATTGTACAGCATTTCAGAACATGATGACGCTATATAAATCAATCAATCAATAAATAATAATAATATGCTTGGAGAAGAGAAGTTCATTTTTCCTCTTTCTACGACTAACCTGATATAACTCCGCCGTAAAGAAAAAAAAAAGCAAGCCTTTAAAACTAGACAACTCCAAATACTTTCAGCTTGCTGAGTCTCAACCTATCTACTTATAGCTGGATTATCTGTGTGTCCTGCCTCTAATGGCTTGTGTCTGAATGAGAAGCTTATTGTGTTGTCAAATGGGTAGACAAGAAGAGGGAGACAGAGTTTTCCCTCCCTTAACCACTCTCCAATGTTAAGTACTCTTAACCTTTTTTTTTTTCTCCACAACTCCCATCAGCCTCAGCAAGTTGTAGTACACAGGTAGCTATAATGGTTTACCAACAATTTTATTTCTTACTAGAATTGTTTTCTAAATCTATACTGTAAATATTTATATAAAAACTGTTTCAAATATTTACTAAATGGCAGCAGTACTATGTTTGTGCCAGAATGGGTGAAAGAGGAGGGGGAAAAAAACTATAATAAATGAATAGGCAAGCACCGGCCAAATTTACACACATTTTTTTTTTCTTCTTCTCTACAAACACTAAACACCCACCATACACATGAAAGGGGAAACTGGATTGCGATTAACTCCTTGAGTGCCACCAGGAGGCAATGTGAGTAGATAATCCATCTGCCTGCACAGTGTACACCGAGCCCATTGCTGGGAGCTGTACCTGGCTGGCCAAGCTGTTGCTGTGCTGCTTGCAGAGGAGGAGCAGGCAGGAGCTGGGCGTGATCTTCTCCGTGCTGCCAGTGAGGACGTCACCCAGTGTAACTGGGAGTGAGTGAGTGAGTGAGAGAAACCAGCAAACAGGCAGAGCCCAACTTCTAACCCCAAACAAAGCCAAGCACACTCAGGGACACATCTTCCACGGCTTCTATTCCGCATTCCCTGTGATCATCAAAGATCCCAACAATTAAAAGCAGAGCTAAACATTCTACTGGATGATTTTTTCCCCCTCTCCTGCATCATTTCAAAGGATTTTGGATGAGAGTGACGCTTTATCAGATCTGGACGTTTTACTTGAATTAAGGTGGATTGGTTTTTGGGAATACTGCTTGCAGAGAGGCATTGATTTGGAAGGTAAAGGGCTGCGTAAGTTTGTTTGTGGTGCAAGTGCAAGGCGTGGCAGCAATGGAGGGGGGGGGCTCTGTATGGAGGGGGGCTGCCACCCTTTTGTTATATTTAAAGGGGGGCTTCCTTTGGGTACAAGAAGCCAGTGAAAGCCCCTCCAAAACATGGGTCCTGACTAGTTGGATTGGTCTTCCCATAGCAGGGCGCATGACAGTGAAACAATCTAACTTTCAACAACAAAGGAGAAGGGAGGCTCACAAGCTCCTCTTTCTGTGTTCAGCCCCCCGGGCTCTTATGTTTTAAAAAAACAACTTTCCTGCATGTTCCCATTGAATGCCAGATCCCAGCACAGGGGCTTTAAAAAAAAAAACTGCACTACTTTACCTTAATGGTGCAACTTGATCATTACTCCACCTCCAGGCTTTGAAAAGAAGCTTAATCTTTGGAATGCTCAGTTACTGAAAGAGCTACTGGCCTCATTAATAATTCATTGCTGGAGAGCAAGCTGCTAGAAATAGGGTTTTTTCAGACCCTACATTCTTTTTTTTTTTCTTTTAGCGGGCACACTCTGTGCTGGCTTTGCTAGTATAGAAAGGTACTTGGTTCATCACCATGTTTGTGTTCAGGAAGCTCATGTTGCAATAAATCCCGAGCAGTGGATTGTCTTTTAAATGTACTTGAAGATCACTCGGATAAGCGTGTGTGTGCGTGTGCAAATAAATACAACAAATGAGAACGAGTGTGCAAAATATACCTGCTGCCTGGCCAGAATTATTTGAAGCTATAGTTTATTGCGTAATATGGTTTCTTGATTGTGTGCTACCAAGAGCATTGGAAAATAATAATATATTGAGGTTGTTAATATAAACTACTGTGTGTAATACACGTCGTTGCTTTATACTTCACATTTGTAATTGAACTGCTGTTATTATGAAACAGGAGTTGCTCTGGAGCAACTGTGGTGTAATTAGTGGTGCAGTTCAGCAATTCAAGGAGACATCTTTAGTTTCCCAAGGGTAATGACTATAGCCATCTTGTATGATGTGGATTATGATACCTCATTATGCTTTTTTTTTTTTTTTTTGTCTCCCCACTGTGTTTATTATTCTGTAGTGAGGGTAAGTATTTCAGATGGAGTTGCCTCTTAAGTATTAGTACAGTAGGCAGTGAACACTGAAATAATTATTCACTGTGCTAACAATGGCTACTCCAAAGAAAAAACAAAAGTGCGATTCTGGCATCTGAGGCCACCCATGACATAAATGTACTTTACTTGTTATCCACCCCCTTCTTTTGCTGTAAGGCTATTTTGGCTTGGTCACAATGTCTTTTGATGCAGCTGTGGTTAGCAGTTACATACATGTTGTTTTCATTGTGATTTGGTATACAGGTGAATGACTTCATTGTCTTAAAATATATAAATGAACAGCTTGTGTATTTTATACATGTGTGTGTATATATACTATATATATATATATATATATATATATATATATATAACCTGACAATATCTGTATGTCCCAGATGGCTGGTTGAAAAAAATAATATCCATCTGGCAGATATGTATTCCCCCCTCCATTATGCATCTGCAGCTAACAATATGCCTCCATTCCATATTCAACAGGTGGCCATTTGTATGTATTGGGTATAGGATTCTCCAGTCATGTCACCTGCATGCTACAAGTACTCATGTTCCCAGACACTTTTTTTCATTCTCAGAACGCCTGTATTCTTGTATAACTTGAGATTTGATGGTATGAAAATACCTTATTTAGGTATTATTGGGCTGTATTCAGTGCTGGAGATAGATCAAAGGCAAGTAAGTGAAGAGAGACTCTCCCATAGACTACAATGGAGCAATTAGATTAAATTATATATATATATATATTGACCCAAGTTAACTGTTTGTTTTTTTTTTAAATCTCCTTTTTGTCCAAGGCAGTTTGAGTGTTCAATTCCTTGTGTTAGGTTTATCCCATGCATTGTATCCAACCCAGTTTTTTTTTATACTTAATATGGATATGCTATATTTAAGTGTTGTTTAATATAAAAAAAAATAGTCTGGGGTAAAGCTTGAAATGTGTTTATTGTCCTTTATTAAAACTGCCAGTAAAATGTTCCTGTCGGTTGCTATGGTGATAAGACAACTTTCCAACCTTTTTACAATTGAATCACTTGTTGTACATAAGCTTCAGGGCAAGTTTTGAATATGGTCAGAAGCTTATTTGGGCATGAATATGGCTTATCCTCTACTTTAACCTTGTAATTGTCTCAAGGGATTCATATTCAGAAATCCATACCACCAAATTATAAGATTGATTTTATTATTTTTGGGGGAGTTAACATTCATTGTTATGGAATAGGAATATTTTGGACTGTCCATAAATGCGGCATTGCACTCTTCCTCATCAGTTGTGTTAAAGATATTAGATATTTTCAAGTTGTGCTGCTTATTGGGTATAAAAGCCTGTGTAAACACTTCTAATTAGGGATAGTCTAAAGGAATGCAGCTAGCAGTTGGGCAGTACAGCCACAGGTCTTGTTAGGCAAGTTTGTTAGTAGGTCTGGAAAACTTTGAGGTTTATATTAAGATCAACACTCTGCTTAATACAGTAAACTTTACATAACGAAAAGCTGTTTGTCTAAAACCAACAATGAATTTAAAACTGGTTTTATTTTGGGACTTTTTTTTTCTTTTTGTGAATGTTTTATCAGGTCTGGCAATAGACGTAAGATATGTTATGCCAGATTCAGGAAATTCCTTTGCGTCTTTATGAGATAGCATGTTCTTCTTGCACTGGTTGGTATACACATTTTGAATTGCAGTTGGGTGCTTACTGAGTAGAGGTCTGCTCTAACCACCCCCTAGAGAGTCAAAAACCATCTTTAAAGTCTATGGGATCTCAATTACATAGGTCCTTCATCAACACACAAAGGAATTATACCAGAAATATATTTTGTATTTTAGTTCCAATGGTTTATTATATAATAAACATATTGCATGCCATCTGCAGTGTTTTGTCAATAAGTCAAGCACTGTTGTGTTTTTAACATTAGGTGTTTTTTGTATGGTGTCTATAAAACATACAGCATATGTAGCATAAACTATCTTTTTTTATTATGTATGCACACGCATTCCTGTTATTGTGCTACATTGTTCTTCTTTGTGTATGTACAGAGCAGATCAAATCTTTTAAATGCTAGGATCCATTAATTTTCCAGTTTGTATATATTCATAAAAAGAAGGGCTTTTAACCTAAGCCCCTCCAACATACTGGCACGCTCAAACAAGACTAAACGGCTACTCCAGCTGGTCAAGTGGGCCAGTGTTTCAGTGTCATGTAGAAGTATGTGCTGCAGTCATCATTCAACCCTTTTGCATGTGAGAATGGACTAGGAGTACATCATTGTGAACCAGTGCTTGCGCGTGTGCAGGTATTTCATATGACTGATAAGTAACTCTGAAAATGACCATGTTTTAAAACAAAAATAAAATTGGCATTCTACTAAGACTGCTGTCACTCGTATACCCTCTTCTGTGGTTTTGAAAATGTGCTGCCCCCCCAGCCCCCTTTTACTTGGGTGTCAGGACTCATCTACCAGTTGTCCTGATGACCATGTTTAGCCACCCTGCAGGTGTACATTATAACCTTTTTTTAGGTGTGCTACTGCTTGTATCACTACTGCCTTCCCAAAATCAACTGCATATTTGTACAAATCCTAGACCTCCATTGGAATGTTGTTTGAAGAGTATTCACAGTATGACAACTCTAAATACATGCTAAACTATGTGCTCATGCAAAGCCTCCCTGTGAATAGGGTATGAAATGGTGTTGTGTGTATGTGTGATGTCCACCCCTATCTTCCATACAACATTTCTGTAAACAGAGGCTGGCAAACGGCAGCATTTTATTGAGTTTTTTTTTTTTCCCCACCCACTTATTATATGGGACTTTTTTTTGGTTGTGGATGGCTTATTAAGATACCCTTTATCTTCTGGGCAAAGACTAAAAAGGAGAGCCTTTGGTAAAACATGCCTGTTCAAATAGCCAGCTTTCATAAAATTGTCGAAAATGTTGTAAAATTATTAGCCCTACATAGCTGTCCTCCGTTTCTCTCTGTTTTTCTTTCTGTTTTATTTGTTCACGCTCCTGTTTTTGCAATGGGGGAGTTGACAAAAATTCCACAGACCAGCTTCTTATGGTATATGAGACACAGCTGTGAGCTTAATTTCTACTGTCCTAAACTCCCCCGTTTGTAAAAGGACCATACAATTAATTACTGTTCTCGTTTCTTAAAGCCACTAACCCAAACTTGCTAAGTTTTGAAGAACTTAAGCTTTTTTTAATTATATATATATATATATATATATATATATATATAATTTTTTTTTATTATTATTATAAAGTCCAGTTACTGCTGTATGTCACTGAGCCTGGTGTCCTGAAATGCAAGTGCCTCTGAGAACACAATTTTATTTCTATTGGGCATTTTGATGAATTGCTATAATATTTACTATATAGACTTTTTTTTAACTGATTAAAATAGGATTTGTGAAGGCCACATGCCCCGTATTATTTTAGCTGAAGGCCTGGTTGAACATTGAGCGGTGCTTTGTCTGTGTTTGCACAAGCGCTGTGTAATTATAGCTTGTGATAAAAAGAATTGGGCTCCTTGTCACTTAAATTACTTTTCGTTACTTAAAATGCTGATAGTTGCACTTCTGTTTTGGAATATCTTTAATTTTGCATACTTGGTGTAAGCTGCAAATTGTTTCCTGTGTAGGATTGGACTAAGTACAAAAAATAAAATCTTAAGGTTTTCTTTGTGAAAGCGTCGTAACTGCCTTGACCTTAAATATTTGGATCAAAAAGCTCTTGTTGTTTTATTTATACAACGTTTAGCCAAGTACCTAAAATGCTTTACATTTTTTTCTTCTTGCATCTTATATTCCTTTTTGCAAGAAGAAAGAGGTTAATTGTTGGTGTAATTCTTATAAAACTGATTCCAAATTTAATACATATTTTTATTGCCCAGTGTTTTTGTACCTAAATATTGAGAATAATTATTTCCTATTTTAGTAGGATGAGAGTGCCTTTTGTTGAATAAACACTTAATTGTTACTGTTTATATAGCACCACAATACATAGATTGTGACAAATATAAACCAACAAAAGGGGTTTATTGAGCGTTTGCAGCAGAGTTGCAGCTTCATCTCACTTAACCTTGTGAGCTTCTGCTTTGCTAATAGCTGCATGTCTTTTTATAAAGCCTATCTAAATCAGTGGGATTGTATAAAGGTCGCTTTATCAGACGACCCTTTAAAATGCAAAGTGAATTCAGGGACTTCTCAACTCTCCTCCCATGTGAGTGAATAAACCCATAATGAGAGAAGGCCCTGGTCACAGGTTTGCTGATATGGAACCACATCCATTAAACAAAACCTGTTTGTGAAAATGGTGTGAATTGCATTGTTGAAGGGAAGCCAAGGAATTAAGGGATTATTCCTACAACATGAATATGCACTGTTTATTTTTATTTTTTTTACTTACCCATCTACTCTTTAGAATATATATATATATAATAGATATAAGCAAAATTAGAGTTCTGGCTTTGTTTTCCTAGTAGGCTAGGCAAGAACGTGGCACTGGATTTTTTTGTATTATTATTATAAAACAATAAGCAGCTTCTGCTTCCAAGCTAAATTGTTTATCTAGCCTCTGATCTGTGCTTTATAATTATGTTTTTACCAGTGGGTATAATTGTGAAGGTTTCTCTAGAGTTAATTTAAGTTTAATTCAACATTTTAAGAGCAGTGGTGTGTAGTTCCCAGAGATTTACTTTTGTTTTATGTTTTTATGTTTAGTTTTTTTAAGGGTTTTTTTTTTGTTACATGTGTCTACAGCTGTTCCTAGTTCTACCTAGGCTGCAAGACAAAGGTTTAGAAGTAGACATAAATGTCTGGTGCACAGTAGACAAGAATACAATTTAAGAACTTTATGAAATCCCTGTCTAAATAAAATGACTCTACATATCACCCAGGGGCTGCCTTCACAAAAATAATAATAAAAAAAAAATATATATATATATTAGTATATTCAAGGCAAAGGGCTAGGGGATTTAGGTTTTCTTTGACTGTAGCAAGTGTTGTGTGCTGTAAGAAGGGAAACTATAACTCTTCTCTGAAACCCACCCCTTTTCTTATCTTCATAAGGAATGTAAATACCTTCTCTGTGGGCCTTGCCATCCCATGAGCTTTTTATTTTTTTTCTTCTTCTCCCTTTTCTTAATTATATGCAAGCCAGTTCTCCAAGATGGATTTGCTGCTATGGTGCGTACTAATAAAGGAATAATTATACAATGTGTTTTCAAGATTAAACGTGTTGCTTTAGGTGGGTGGTGTGGCCTTGAGTTTTCTGTCTCTCCAGCGAATGGTTAAATGTGCCCATTAGTTGATTAGATTATACCCTTCTGCTTATCCCAGCTGCACCCTTTTAACCTTGTTTGTACAATGATAATGTATTCTGTAATACAGCAGCACATGTGCCGAAGCGTCAAACACATTTTGGTTGTTAACAGAAACATAGTTCGCTGTAAGCTCTCCTAAGAAAAAGGTGTTTAAAAAAAACACCCTAGTTCAACAAAATCATTACTGGTTGACACTCGCTTATACCCGTTCATGAGCATTGCACTTATCCTCTAGATTAATAAAGTGGTGCTGTAGCATTTTTTGGTGTTGAAATCTGCTGCAGCGGCTGGTGCTTATAGCCGCGTAGGCAATATTCCCCTTTCAGCTTTCAATACTGTAAGCAAATGAATCAGGTTTCAAAATATTCATAAATATAGTCATTTTACTCATTGACATGCTATTGCATACACCATGATCTCAATAAGCACAAGGGTAGAGGACACTGACATTGGAAAGAAAGACATAACTGGACTACCAACTGTATTTTTTTTCCTAATAATTAAATTAGGTTTTAATGTGCCTTTTGGATCTCATGTTAGCATCACTACAGCTTTATATTATGCACTGCTAAAAAAAAAAAAATAAACCCTCTGATTTATCATTTACACCTGTTGGACAACACCGTGGAATATGATGGCTCCATAAAAATTAAATGTTAATATATGCTGGTTCAGGTAATACATACTCGACTCATTGTTTTTATTGAATATATATATGTGAAATGCGGAATATTTGTAAAAACATATTTTTGATTTGATACTATAATAACAAAAAATGGGTTGTAGTTCCCCTTTTTGTCCTTGTCGTAGTTTAAGCTGCTGAAATATTGACATTCCATGCAATGTGTAAAGCTAAACATTCTTTCATGCGTTACACATATTGTATCTAGTATTTTATACTATGGCTGGGAATAACTTTGATATGTTTTTTTTTTTGTTTTTTTCTTTCTGGAGGGAGGTCCCTGCCTCTGTCCTGTCTGCTTGCACTGTCCAGTGGCTTGAGAAGTACTGAAAGGATCCTTATTTATTTAATGTTGTGGCACTTTTGTTTACATGACATTATCTGAACCATGTCCTGGAGGCCTAAAAGCTGGTTTCCAAAGTACAGCTGTCCATGTTGCTGTCTTGGAAAGCCTGGCACTTCTTTAACTGCCTTTTGGCTACGGAAAAAGTTTAGAACGCAGTGTGTTCGGAGTCAGCAGTGATCCCATGCAAGTGTTTGTATTTTCATGGAATATGCTAATTTTGTCGATATTTAGTTTTTGCATGAAAATGTGTTTCATTTACCAAACCTCTTAAAACTTTGTTTTGTTTACTAAGTTCATCAAAGTAGATAAACCTTAAATAGTTTTGTTTACTTTTTATTTTTAACTTGAATGTATGTAATGTCCCTCCTCGTACCAATGCATTTCTTTGCCTTTTTAGATGGTTAGTATGTGTCAGTATTTTGCTATAGATTGCCTATGCATACATACGTAACAAAATAGATTACTTTGTCAAGTAACTTTTCACTTAACTGTTCTCTAAAGAGATCTTAGGTTTGTTTACATTCGCATCCTAATTCAGAACCTTATCACCAAACACAGATGAACAGGCCATAAAATGAAATGACCGAGGTCGCACCCAGGCACTTGTATACATAAGTCTTCAAAGCCTAAGTACACTGTGATTTACTCATAAACACATAGTTACTGTTCTCTTCTAATGCTTGATTGTGCCAGTGGCTTATTTTTTTTAACATGTTAATTAGGCTTTTATTTTTATTTTATTTTTTTATCCCCCCCCCCCCATTCATCGAGTCGTGAAAGCCTCAAGCCAAATTAACGATGTTGTCTCATCTTTTATAGGAATAGCCTTATTCCTATACCATTAATGTTTACTTTCCCCCACTACTGTATATTAGCCTCTGCCACTTTTGCTGCGATGCTGTTGCAGTGCTGCTTGTTGCATTACATTTCTGGCATGTAAAGGGTTAAAAGATCATACGTGGTGTAACAAACAAAAAGGATTGAGATCTGAATTCTAAGTCAATATTCTGAACAAGCAATTTCCCTTGTTGTAGGTCCGGTTGTAACCATCTATGGCCAACCGGATAGCACCCAGGTGGTATAGTATAGGGAAATAACATTGTTTTGGAAAACTACATTGATAACTACAAGTTTGCGAACTTGATCAGGTATAGCAATGCTTCTTAAACGGGTCTAGAAGTCCAAGTTTTCTTTTTAACAGAATTGGTTAACTCGTGGGCCGCTGATGTTGCTAGAATACGTTTGGTTGTAATTAATGACAATAAAATTTGCCACAAATTAAATTTTTTTTCGTTTCTCCCACATTTGGCTGCGGTGTTGGTGCCATTTAGTGCATAGCACTATTACACAAACGGGACAGCTGCAGAGCTGCTTGTTGAATTGTAGTTCTTGGAAATATAGGATTCGGCTAAGACTGAGATGACCCAGCAGGAAGCGCACCCCCTCTGGGATTTTAAAGAGAACTTCCAGCATTTTTTTTTCCTCCTCTGACATATTTGTGTTGCCAGTAGGTTGTCTAGCAAAGTGTACTAATTAGTTAGAAAACTTGTAGTTTTGCATGTTCTTTAGTTCTTGTTTTTCCCCCCAGTGTGATTTATATCCAGTGTCCGCTACAGTTTAGCGTTGCCATTCCTAGCAGGGAAATCAGAAGTATGGTATGGTTCCTATGTGCCATGAAACTGCATGCTTTTTAAATCCAAAGGCTTGTCACAAATATAGGTGCGTTTAGCTATTTCTGCATCAGTATGTGGCTTAATTGCATTAAGAGGTTTGACGCTATTTGCGGCAACGATATTTATGTGATTGTCTTAAATAGCAGAGTCATGAGTAGATGGCTTTCCGTGTCATACGTAGAAGTAAATAATACACTTGGTATTTGTGTCACTCTTTCCCACAAATATTACACATTCCTTACAACCATAGGATAACAATAAAAGGATGTAAATGTATGGCAGGAGATCCCCTTTACTTAAACCATAACCAAAAGTGGAAATGCACCCAGTCATCCATTATGTTGGGAATTGTTCTACTCCTGGAGGCCTGAAAATCTTTTCGAATAGCTGGTAGATTCTCTTGGTTTACATATTAATGTAATGGTAGTTGGACTTGGGCTTAGCATGGTGTTCAGCCATCCACGTTAAACAGACTATTGTAGAGCACAGGGAGACTAGGGGCAACATAACTTTTTTTTTTCTGCTCCAAGTTTCAGCATTAAGATACATATTCCGTCTGTGTCCAAATATTGTGGGTTAAAGACACAGACTTAAGCGGTGTCTACTACAAAGGTACAGGGGCCGGTCAACTGTTATCTGAGTTTACTAATAGCATATCGGCTCCATAGCAAAGTAGTGCAGAAGACTTGCAGGCTGCTATATGGATATTTTTTTGGTGGGGGGGGAGTTTAAGGATATCAGATAATCCATCCACCAAGAGTGCATCAGTAGATGAACACGGTAAAAAAAAATAAAAAATAGTTGGCTTGTGAAATATTTAAACCTGTAGTGGGAATATGTCCTGTCCTGTCCTGATTTTAGCTTTAAGTCCATATCCGTGTTGATTTACGCATTCAGCATGACCTTTGTTCACTTTTATGACGATTTATTCTAATATAAATATATATTGCCATAAATGTGTTTAATGCCAAGGTGGGTTTGTTCTTCTGCAGTAACTTCTCTGGAATGCTGACTTGTTTGCAAGTCTTTACAACACTGGTCTATTGTGAAGGTCTCACCTTCACAATGGGGAGATTAAACCATTTCTAGCTTCCTTTTCTTTGGCCTGTTGGAGGCACTTCATTGTAGGTAAATCCAGATGGTAGTACAGTTAACAGACATGCCGTTTTTTTTTCTTTTCTTTACAGAAATGCTAATCTAAAACTTCAGAGGTTTCACTTCCTTCTATATTACATTCCTGTCTTGTGTCAAACTGTGTTGAGCAGGGTCTGTCTTCGTTAAAAAATAAAATAAAAAAAATACAGGATGTATCGCATACAGAACATATTGTTTAATTTCTAAAAGTAGTAGATTATTTTTTATTTTATTTTTTTACTTTTTTGGTTAACTGCCATACAATTTTTGGTATTTAACGTGTTTGAATTTTTAGCAAAATTGTACACAGAATGAAAACGCCACACAGGGTTGCCATTCCCTTCTTTGCTATTAAGTGATGTCAATATGCAATAAAAGCATTCCTTCATAAAACATGTTATATCAGCAGTTTGCCACTCCCATGGATTATACCACTTACATCACAGAGGAGGATGAATGAAAACATTATTCTATTTAGCACACACACTGTAAGACAGTTTTGTGCATGAATAGTGGCTCTTTAGATTAAAAGCTATTAAAACCGATTCATCATTTTGGGTAATCCTAGTTGAAGAGGCAGCAACTTCTAAGAATGGAGTGACTAACAAACATTAAAAATAATATAGGCCAAAGTTTGCCTTTTGAAAGTAAAACAATATATATTTAATGTTCATTTACACGTGAAAATCGTGCTTGATTTCCATTACGTTTCACCTGTAGTAAAGCATAATTTTTCTCTAATAAACACTAGATTTTGGAAACATAGGATTTGACGGCAGATAAGCATTTAGAGCCATTCTTCCCATTTTCTGTTGTAAATATGGATGTGTTAATAGGTCCTTGGTCCATGTTTTTGATACAGAATCGCAATATGCATAGCCTCTGCATGCTTAAATTCCCTCAGCCTGTACCACTTCTGCTGGAAGATTGTGCCACATATCTACCGCCCTCTTTGTTTATAACTATTTGGTTATCGATATAAGCGGCCCTCGTTTCTTGATTAAAGTTGTATCCGTAGGCTTCTGGTGCCAGTGGCGTGGAAAAGGTTCTGCTTGGTTCATTACTGAGCCCAAATACCAGAGCGAAATTCACCAGCAGTGCGATAGAGGCTCAGTAGTTTTGCAGGTGTGAGCATGTCTCAATACTCGGAGCTCCCGGCTGGGAACTAACATGCATTGTTTCCCTCTCAAGTGCTATTCGGACAGAAAGGCCAACCTATTTTGCTTCACAGGCCCTTTAAGTGAATGGACGTAACTAACTCCTTCAAATGTTCTATGGCTGGTTTCCTGAATCCTTTACTTTTGTTTTAAAAAAACAAACAAACAAAAAAAAAAAACTTTCTAAAACATAACCTTGACGACAAACTTTGTATTGACCCGTTGCTGTAATTTTTTACCACATTTGATGCACGTTTTAAATCACAAGCTAGTGGTGTTTTTATAAAATAAAAAAAATTGATAAATTGAATGTTATACTTCGAGCTCTTTGAACCTTTGGGTTGTTGCATTTGAGGAAATTATATCTTGCTTATCTCTTTGAGATTACCTTACTTCCATTTTCGCAGCTCACAGGAGGAACAAAAAAGTACTCTGTTTAACCGTATTAGTACCGTTTTGCTTTTTTTTCTATCAACAAAAATATTCGGTACTTTAATTGTTTTGAACGCATGAAAAGTTTCTGACTTTTCCTTCGGACGACTGACTGACTATATAACCATGTATAATTTGCTGAAAGTTCCTCCATTGTTGAATGGTTACGAACCCAGGTAATGTCTGTGAGTGCTGACTTCATCAGAATTGTCATCTAATGGATTTACTTAGCCAGGTAAATTGATGGAGCTTCTGAGAAGCGGGGCAAGTTCAAACACCACCGCTTCCTTACATCAGTAATTTATGTGCAGCAAGTATAAAGAAAAAAACATGGATATCTTATAACGTTGTTTGCACTAAAATCAATCCACGAGGAAAGTGTTCACTAGAGTTGTGGGCTGTATAGCCTACTGTTTAACATATGCTCGGTGCCTGCAGGACATATGTTTAGTAGAGGAAATGTACTCTGTAATATTGGTCTGTTTGGTCTAGTTATAGATCCGCTGCTCTGGAACATGGCTTGGCCGTTTTGTGTTGATGTATTTATGGATGTTACACTCCTCATACCAACAACTACCCATATGAAAGCTTGCAGCTTTCATTATTTC
Organism: Spea hammondii; assembly: GCA_029215755.1. Taxonomy (NCBI): domain Eukaryota; kingdom Metazoa; phylum Chordata; class Amphibia; order Anura; family Pelobatidae; genus Spea; species Spea hammondii. The sequence goes on along the minus strand of JARDYJ010000005.1, from coordinate 40,860,912 downwards.
ACTTACACGCTTTCACTTTTGTTTACTTATCGAGCATGTGCTCCTTACTGAGGTTCCACCGTTGTTGCTGTACAAACAAAGGAAATGTTGACTATAAAATGAGGTGCCATTCAAATATTTAAAGCCTTACACAAATCAGTAGTTCAACCTATTTCTAAGACATTTAAAGTTTTCCATGTTATGTTTTTATATATAAACATTTACACAGACGCTCTCATACTAACACACAAATTCACACACTATCATATAAATACACATTCATTTCAACACAACCATACACACACACACACAATCATAACCTGTACACTCACTCACACACACACTCATGCTAACACTCTATTACCATCATCACATCCTTTTTTTCCTTGCACACTGTGGAAGCAGCAACACTATAACCACAGGGTCTTGTCATATTGTGTTACATAACAATGTTCCTGCTATGTTGAACTGGCCCTGCTTAAAGAATTTTGGACTGGGGGGATTGCGCCATGCTCCCTGGGCCAGTCCACCAGCACTAGTTATCATTCATGTTGTTTGTTTGTTTTTTTAATATGGATGAGCTTATTTAAAAACAGGCAAATTAAAAAAAAAAAACAAAACAAAAAAAAAACAACTTTTCATTAGTCTCAATTTAGGGTGTTTCCTATCCAAATATCAGATAGTATCTTTTACAATTTTGTACCTGGTTGGTAGATATTCAAACATTCAGGAGGGTAATATTAGACTTGGACAATGTTTTTTTTATTTATTTTTATTGAAGTCGTATTGAACAGATTTCAGTACAAAGTGCAAAATATCTGTAAATCCTTTGCAACAAACCATGACTTATTGCACATTATCCAAACAACTAAATTGACACTTAAGGTCACAACTTCTCAAGTCTGACCTTACTGTTCTTCTGTGAGGTCTGAAGTTGAATTCTTTAAATTATCCTGTTACACTTGGCTGAATTTCGTAACTGGAAAGGTGACTCCCCCATCAATAACAACCTACAACTGCCAACAAGACCAGTTCTTTAGCACTGAAACTTTTACGTAAAGGTTGCCTATTTCTATTTGGAATCCAAAATGGTGATAGCTGCACATTGCCTTATTTATTTTCAGTAGTCTTTTTATACCCGAAAGCTAGTGTGGCCATCTTTCATTGCAATCTAAAAGTGTAGTTTACCTGCGAATAAAACACAGCCGGGATAGTAACTTTTTTGATCAGGAATATGATAACTAAACAATAGCACTGCTAGATGGAATCTATTGTGTGTTTTATAACCATCTGTTCTCCACTTCACTATATCATACACCGTTATTACTTTCGGCTTCGTGTTCTACATTTATGGATGATGGATCCAAAGGGTGTTAATCGTAGTATATATTATTCTAAATTGACACTGTGTGTAGCTGTTTCTAAAGTAGGGCTTGCTTGTTATATCGCCAAGAACTGATATGCAATATAAAGGATGACATTTTATTCCCATCTGACCTTGACACCGAATTCTAGTCGGGCATCATGAGCTATGTGAGCTGTTAACGGCTTGGAACTTGCTGTAAGTCAGTTGTCTCCAATTCTCTTCCCTTACTTTACTAATTTGGTGAATATAATGCATCATTTAAACCCGTATGGACCTCGTATATCTGTCAGTGAGCTATGTGATATATTTATATAGCACACATACACAAATACAAACATATTGGTATCCTACAGAGACTCTGACAACTATTCCTTTTTATTTTCCTAGCTGTGCGGGACTATAAATTTGTGTGTGAGCAGGTACACAGGGCCCTATTGTGTACGGCACACAGAAATACATTGCCTGTCTCTTTTTATTCCACCTCTCTTTAGTGGAGAATGCTTTCTGATGCCTGCCAGCTGTATTTTCCCCTCCTCCAGGGGCTTCACAACCGAACAACAATAATTATGCAGCGTCCAATCAATTATAATAAAACTTATGGATGTTTTGTTTATCTTAACCAAGAACAAGCAGAATAGAAAACCCACAGAAGAGTATTCTGTTCCGTGTAACTGGAGATTGAGTGTCCTTTAGCCACCCCCTTACTTAATAAAGGGAATGAACAACTGCGGTGCATTTACAGATATGCAGAGCATTTTATGTCGCTGAATCTATTCTGTTTATACCAGTATTAGATGTCCTGATGCTTTATGTATATTTAGTATGCATATACCCTAAAAGGAGATGTAAGGTGGTGTGTATGTTTGAGTTTCCTACAGCAGCTCCAGACTTCTCCGTAATAGATTTGCAGCCCACTTTCTTCTCTTTATGTAATGTAACAGAATGCATGCTTTTAAATACTTTGTAGTATAGTGAATTCCATCTGTGCTTTTGCTTACAGGGGAAAAAAATAAACAAATATATATATTTAAATTAGCTAATGGTCATTTATTTTGTTAAAATTTAATAATTTTAGCAGGTGTTACATGGTGATCTGGCTTGTTTCTTGTAACTAGAAGTGACGCTTTTGGTGATGGCACCAAGGGCATTCTGCACATAGAGCATACTTTCGTAACCTATTGCCCTGTGTAGGAAAATGTCAACATTTTATGTATGGACACTGTCTTAGGCATCTAGAACATTCTGATATCATAAGGAGTTTAGTTGACTACTTTTTATATGGGTTGTGTTATCGTATCCTCCTAACTTAGTGGCAGGTTCTTCAAATAGATTGCAATAGAGAGGTAGAACTCATTCGCAGGTTTGTGTTGTTATCCTATAGTAAACATGCGTCCTTCCTAAGGTTTAATAAATTGGGATACTCCCAGCTGCGTTTGTCCAACATTGGCGCCTATCTTAATTGTAATACCACCTCCCCACCATGAGCATTCTAGCTCTTTACTTTGCAGTGTTTCCTTCTCTCGCTGGCATTCCAGTTTTATAGAAAACAAAACACTTGGCTTAAGTATGTTCAGGTCATCATTTTCTTTGTTGCCTTTTGTTAATTGCCTATGACTTTACATTGATTTATTTTATACTAGGTTGTACGTGTTTGAGGAAAAAAAAGAAAATCTATATAGACAGAAATAATTTATTGTTCATGTATTTGTGAAACAGTCTACAGTGCTGGGCCATGTGCCTAGCTATGTGTTACTGGGCATATGTTCCAAGTCAAAATGTACTGCTACATTTGGGTGTCGCCTATAGGTAGCTCTCCAGCTCAAGTCAGAGGGTCTACGCCATCAAGCCACCATGGGATTTTTACTTCTAAGACACCTTTGGGATATATTTTATTTATATGCTATGCACAAAAAGCTGAATATTTTTAACATAATTGTAGCACATATCTTCCAAAGCATGATTTTAGTGTAAAAGACAGCACTATGTAAACCTCTAATAATTTTTATTCTGATTTCAGAGACCTGCTCATGGATGCCTGGAAATCTGTGATTAGGACTGCCTCAAATGACTTTGTAGATTATCCATAGTGAAATGAGTGGCCTGACCGCAACATCATCTACTTAAGGTAAGTTGTCATACCCCTTTTTAAAATACACAAACACCAATCAGCTTTTGGTTATTGAATAATAGGATATGATACACGCTGTGGTGGAAATGGTTTATCATTAACACATCTGTTGGTTTACTAGCATGTCATACTGTCTTGACATTTTGAGTTATTTCATATAATACTATCCAGGTGCACTAGCCCTTTTGACATGCAAATGGTTGATGCCCAAGATTGCCACATCACATTTAAAAGTAAACTATGTGCATGCAGAACTAACCAGGTCTACAGGTCATGTCACTTAGCAGCTCTCATGGTTCCACATCTGTGTTGAGTCCCTGGTTCACATCAGGGGGAGACAAGGGATATAGGAGTACATGTTAGATGCTAACAACATTGGTATGGATTAGGGTTATTGACATTTGTGTGTGTATAAGTACTTTTTTATCAGGCGTGATGTTTCTTGTGCTTTTAAAGTAAACCGAATGCTGCTTCTTTTAGACTAATGGAAAGTGGTTGGGTTGTGCAGAATATGAAACCGTATTGTGTAACATGTATATAATGTAACTCCTAATATGTTTTTCCTTTTCAACATTCTGTAGGGGAGCGTCCATCATTGTCCTCTGTCTTCTGAAGGCAATTCTTGATACCTACATGCCTATCCCACCCTGGAAAAGGAAAAAGAAATCATGATTCACTACTAGTTCCATGGGTCATTAACACACAACGGCCTCATTGCACGCTTTTTCCTATCGGTCAAGTATCTCAATATAGTCAGGTAATACAGCTGTCATATTATATACAGATTTTAAACTACACTTCATCAGGGAAAACATCCATGGTTCACTGCTGAGTTGTATATTTGTTATAGTATAATTAACAATCTCGGGAATGCCTAGTACGTGAGGGGCATAGACGTGCGTTGAATTAGTTAGTTTTGTATTCGTTAAAATTATTTTTGGTGTGGAAAGAGCAATCCAAAAAAAGGGAACGCCAAAAAAAGCTTGTTCTTGTGTCTAAATTGCTGCTGACCCATATGTCACCTGACTGCTAGTGATGGTGTGATGCAATCAGTGTTTCAGGGGACATCGTGTGACATCACTGGCCATCTGTTTCGGTCCACTTTCACACTTGGCATTCCAAACACTTATCCACCGAGCAGTAATTGTAGAATCTGTGTCTTTAGCTTAAGGCCATACGTTTCTTACCTTTCCATTGTAATTATTCACAGCATGGAATGTGTATTGATATAAGGGTCTTAACTAGGGTTAATAGGTGTCTTGGCATGGCCCTTTTTATAAACTGCCTTGTCTGTATTTCTGTCTTTGTTTACATCCTACTTCTCTAATATAGTACAACGAATATCAAAATTGTCTTAAGTTGTTACTCTTTCCAAAACTAAGGATTTGTAAGGATTCCTTCCTATTCTTAAGTTACTTTGTCTCTTGGGTGAAAAAGAAGAGGAGGAGATACATTTTAACACAACTTTTTTGCTCATTAAGTTAAAATAGCACTGTACTTTGAAACAGAATTACACACAACCTATTACATTTGGTTATTTGACTTCAATATCCATGTCTAACAATAAGTTAACATGGTAGTATGACGAGAACAAACATAATTTAGCACATGCCATATTTAAATATATATGGCACAGATGTGTCTAATTGTCCTTTTAATAAAGTTTGAACAAGTCTTCTATTCAATTACCAGATCATTCTGTAATCCATGCTTATTTATTGTGTAACGGGATTTAGTTGTGATCGGACCTTTTAAAACGGCAAGAGCTATTTTCTTGATGGAATGGTTTGTGGCACGGAATTTCAGGAAAGTGTATTGAAAACATCCTATGTAGAATATCCCAGAGACACTTGTGATACAACTTGGTTTGTCTGTCTAGTTGACTTTAATATAGAAAATACATGTAACGTAAAATAATTTTTTTTACAACCTTTGCCAGGATAATGCAGGTTTGTCTGTTGAATTACATTGACGCCTCTCAGATAGATATATATATATATATATATATATATATATTTTTATTTTTTTATTTTTTTTTGTTTGCTTTTGTTTTAGCTTGCTTTACTGCTTCAAATTTCATTGTATAATGGGAAATTGTTTTTTACTTGCCCCTGAATAAATGTATCTGCATCCTTGCACAGCCTGGTATTTTAAAGGGCATTTTGTTAAATGACTAGCATTAGGCAATCTAATGCATGGATGTTTATGTGTCAGCAAATGGCCTACAAGTTTAATTCACCTGATAATAGAATCAAGCAGATTTAAAAAAAAAAATAAAAAAAAAAATAAACAAAACTGAAATGCATGGGAAAGAAATACAAGTATTTTCTCTTCCCTTTAAATTTACATGGTGTCCCCCTTGCAAAATGCTTTGTTCTTTCCCCTTTCTGTGCATGAGAGGTGTTCGGCCAAACACATATCCCTCCACTTCACATACTTACCCCAAGTTAGCTCCAGAGCATTCGATTCATTTCAATGGGCGCATTTTCCAAACTAAATACTTTTTTACATTTTTTTTTTTTTAGAAGGAGCTGTCGGGGAAATTAGACTGTCCCCTTTCAAGGTACGAGACAGATTAAAATGCAACATGCACTTTAACTGCAACTTTGAGTCGACAATTTGGACAGAATCAACCATCTTTCCTTTGTTTCTAAAGCCGTCCTCTCGGCAGAGTTGCACAATATGGCACACACTGTTTCTTTTGAACCCAAAATGTGCTGCGAGTCTTCCTGACTCCCCGTGTGATTAATAAACATCTCAGATTGTGCAGTTGAGCAAGGTCAGAGAGAAGTCTGTACACTGCCTGAAACGCAACAATTCAGGATGGCAGGGGGGAGCTCTGCTTCCACGGCTTAAGCCCTACAATGAAATCTGTTTAGCAATGAGATCTGAAGTCCCTCGGCATTGTTCAATAGCTCTGCGAACACAGAAAAGGAGAAACAACCTCTTAATTTGAAGTGATGAGGCTTAGATTTTAAAAACCTCATGCTGTATATATATATAATTAACATATATTTTGAGGAACTCAAATTTCTGTTTGCTATTAAATCATCTGACTTTTTTTTTTCTCTTCTCCTAAAAGGATTAATTCACGGTGTGGTTCTGTTGTATGTATTTTTTTTTCTTTGTCATCTAATTTTATTATTTCAATTTTCTATTTAAATTTAACCATTCACCCAAAGAAAGGGAGGGGAGTGGGGGTTCTGACAAAGAAGGTACATTGTGTTGATAGATTTGCTTACGATTGTATTGCTCACAGGGAAAGAAAATAGGTTTGTTATGTATAACCTCCCCTACAAGATGAGTAATTAATTTGCTTGTGAGATTGAATGGCATCGTTAGGAAGGGAGTGGCTTGCCTAGTTTAAAACCTGTTTTTCCTCCTAGTATAGGAACATGTTTTTTTCTTGCTACTAAATCTAAAATATTAATTACTTTATATAATCAGGTAAATGTATCCCTGCTTTTATTCTTAAATATTTAAAAAATATTTTTAAGTAATGAATTTAAAAAAATAAATAACGAGCCACAAACCTAAGCTTTTTTCCTTTTCTTTAAAAAAAAATTTTTTTTTTCCTAAATTGTTTTTAGAGCCAATACTGTACAGAGTCCTAGACGTCCGTGACAGTTTGTGTCAAGTGATGATCACTTCGGTTGTTATCCATTGCAAGTAGACAGTGGCGTCGCTACAGGGGGGCAATTGCCCCCCCTAGGTTATTTGTAATTGCCCCCCGCCAAATTTGTAACCACCCAGGAGAGTCCCGCAATGGGACTTTAACCCCTTGACTGCTAACGACGGCATGGTGCCGTTGCTAGCAGTCCTAGTCAGGTGCTAACGGCGGCACCATCCCGTCACTAGCACTACCTTACCTTGATGGAGGTCTGTGGACCCCCATCACCACCTACCCCGGCGATCTGCCCCTCAAACTGAAGGGCATCACCGGGGCCACCCCATCTGCCTGGTGACATCTCGCGCAATGAAAGGATTTCAAGGATTAGTCGTACTAAATTGTGGCTTCAGGCTTCCCATGTTGAATGATCAAGTATTGTATAGTCCAATAACAAAAGTATCATTCCATAGCACATTACTTTTGGCAATATGTGTGTTTTTTCAGTGGTATGATTTAATGGTGGAAATGTATTAATACCCCCCCAGTTTGACTGTGGTATCTTGTGTGCCCCCTATATATTGTATCTAGAGTCGCCACTGCAAGTAGATGTTTGTAAGGCATACTTTTTTTTCTTCTTCATTCTTTCACCCTTACCCAGGGCTCTGTACCCACAGCACTGGTTTGAACTTCTTGCATGAACTACTTCAGAACATTCATTAACTTTTTTTTTTGATAATTAACCCTGAGCGATGCTGACGTTTTATAAACGTTGATTTGAAATCTAAATTCGGGAAGTGGGAGCTGGCTTGATCAGTAGTGATGCTGTGTGTAGTCGCCTTCGCTCTTAATCTGTCTCCTAGCAATGTGCTGCAGGTCTGCTCAATTACAGATCAAATTTACCAGGAGACGAGCGATTCTATTTGTGATGCGGTCTTAGGTGCATTAGGAACACACTATGATTATCTCAATGTTTGTTTCCCTCTCTGCAGCACGCAAATGCAAGCTGTTGCCTTCCACCCCTCCCTTCTGTAATATGTATATATGGAATACGTATAGTTCTCATATCTGCAGCGCTTGATGTTTTATAACCTGTCCGACACGGTTGCCGCCACGGCTTCACCAATTTCGGAACTGTCTTATAAATCTACGTATGTACAGTAAATGTTATAGCTTTGGTATTTTGTTTCTGCATTGATTGGTGCGGTTATATTTATCTAATAACGGACAGCCCTGAAGAACTAGGAAGTGGTGACTAAGGTGATTTGAGAATAAAATGTTGCAGGATGCTTGGCTGTTATTGCAGCTCCTCCAGGCTGTATCATAATCAAAGGCGCACTGGGAAAACTAACACAAGGTAGGTTTTAGGATGAAGTTACACGGTGCACTTGCGAAGAATTGCTCTGCATGCTACTGCACTGATTTGTGTAGCTTGTGATGTACTCTACTGCCCATCGAGGTAGAAGAACGAGGAATATCTAGGTCACGTTCAATGCTGCAACCCAGGGGATACCTGGAAACCCTGCACCTTGTAGGCAGAATTTCCGTAGAATAATATTAAAAAGCTGTTGCTACCACAGAGCCCGCATATGTATCTATGCCGCTCTACTGCGGAGGGTATAAATGCGAGCTGATTGTTAACATTCTCCAAGCTGTATTCCTGAAAGACATCATCGCGGGCGTAATATTTATGTGTTGACAGAGCAGAAAAGAAGTACCGCAGATGATAAAAGCTATAAAAGGGCTTTTATGCAGAGTCGTGTTTTTTGTTTTGCTAATGTTTGACTGTTTTTCCGGGTCGTTGCACTGGATTGTTCCTCTGCCGGTGTTGATACACAGGGTGCTACTAATATTATGATATGTATCAAATGGCTGTTTAATTATTGACGCAAAAGAAAATAACGCACTCCCTTTAGATTTGTGTTTCGCTTTGTGTATATTTGAGCTGCCCACTTTTGAATCGTTCTTTATGTGCGTTTTTTATATTTTTTAACTTAATGATAATTTTGATGGCTTACGTCAATTTATTTTGTTCCGATTATAATAACTTCTGCATTTTGGAATATATTAAGTGTTTGGAAAGTTACCTATTAATACACTTTCTGGTACAAATGCCTCTGAATCTATATATAAAAAAAACAAAACTGGTTATGTCATTGTGTATCTATGTAATAGCTGGTGAGCTCATTACCTCCTAGTTGTACTGTAACTATGGTCACTGGAGAGAACTGTTTACAGACTTGTACCATGTGCCTCCTATGTCTGTTTCATAGTAATTGAATTCAGAAGACTAGAATTGCTGCCATTTCAAGATTATGCCCATTAACTGGCAGTTTTTACAATAAATCTCGGACTAGAAAATGTAATGTATTCGACACATACACAAAAAGGAATGTTTACTCGGTGCAGTTCAAAGTGATTTAGCTAAGTAATTATGGATTAAGCATTATTTTTTGACGTAGTGCAGTGTCTCAATTATATTACTTTGTTATAATGTTAAATCATTCCAGGGATTAATTGATACCCGCTGCTCATAAGGTACAGTTTTTCTATGTCACGTATGCATATACACAGCATGTGTGTCATATATAATGTATGTACCTGCGCGCACACACCCTGTATGTGTGTGTATATATAATATATCTATGTGTGTATGTGTATATATATATATATATATATATATATATATATATATATATCTATTATTAAATACACCGCAGTAATCCAAAGCACTCAGCCTCACTTTGTAATATAAGTCTGATTTTCCTGTTTGGTTTTCATTGTATGTTCTCTGCAAATAAAGACCAAATTACCCCAGCTATACATGGGATCAGCTGTCGGAGTGGAAATAGTGACAACTTTTTAAAGAATGTATTGACTGAAACATTTCCTATAAACATAATATGCCGAATTGACTTTTGAGGCGCCCTTTATTTACTAACCCAGCATATACAATTTTTTTTTTTTTTTTACTTTTTTGACAACCTAAAACTGTATGTCTCGATGTCTTGTTTCCTTTGTTATCTTTTGAATTCCCCGTGCAGTTCGTATCAGGAGTTTACTGATGACTGGTGTACATTAAGCTTCTTTTTAAATCTCTGCATGGAACAAATGAAAATGTTGAGCAGTGAAAATGATGATGCATGTTTTTCATTCGCTAAATGCAAAGTGCCAAAAACTACAGTTCTATGCTGGCAGTCGTCATCTTTTCAGCGGTGGAAGAGCACATAGTGATTCTCTTCATCCATTCCTCCATAATAACGTACAAATGTGTGTTTGCTCATAATGGATTATTGATTGGCCTGAGAACAGCAAAAGCCCTGGGGCATTGTCATCAATGGTACTTACTCTTCCAATAGTGAATGCATCAGTTCATACAGCGACTCAGGACCCCTGCTTATAAGTATTTCATTGTTTGTTTTGTTGGGCAGTTTTAAGGAGGGAGGCACTGCGTATTGCTTATTTATTAGTAGCATTATTGGCCTTAACTAAGCATTGCAAAAAATAACTATTGTTTTTAGAGTATATGTGATACAAGTTGAAGCATCAAATAGTCTTTAAATAAACTTGTCGTAAAGTGCTTTATTGTGGCAAAGCCTGGTATGAAGATAAAGCACTGTAGTAGGTTATGAGAATTGAAAGTATCCGTTACTGTAAGCCTCTTGGCTACTAGTTAGTAAGGTTCTGGTGTTACTCTAGCATCAGAGAAGGTAAGGGCCGATCAAGCTGACAGTTTTAGAAGGCACTTGAGGCCAACCTTCGTTCTTTGTAAGCGATATGTGAGGACATGAAAAACAGGAAGTTTACTGTAACATTTCTTTAAGTTTTTGTTTCGAGAGCACTGTGATGTTTAGAATATATTAATACCTTATTAAATCACAATGTGTAGTAGGTAACCACTTTATGGGAACCGTACTCAGGATCTCAGTGTGGGCTACCTTGAGAGGGTATGAAAATTTGTATATCCCTTCTAGGTTCTACAGTTTGAGGCATTTTGTAGGCAGGCACCTTCAATCCTTGGAGGAGGGGAGGCAGGATAGTGTCTGGTTGCTTGATTTACAGTATGTACAGATGGCTGCACTCGGCATGTTTTCTGTATACTGGTCCCAACTGTCTTTTTTTTTTTTTCTTTTTCTTTTTTTACTGTTCAACTTAAAAGAAGAACATTCCAAGGTTACCCAAGCAACTCACCTGCTTAGTAATACATACACACACAACTGCTTGCAATGGATCCTTATAGACCACATAGTGTATATTAAGTATATGGACTACATTAACCCCAAATACAAGACACAAAATAGTCAGATGGTGTATTTCCTATAACAAACTTTTAGTTGTATACATGAAAGAAATTAAAATTCACACATATCAATACCACGCTTCTTCATCAGATCGTTTGTTTAAGGTGCCCATACTACATCTTATAGGGATAGCGTACATAATACCGTATTTGCTCGATTATAAGACGACCCCCCAAAATCTGAATATTAATTTAGAAAAAAAAAAAAAAAAGAAAAAGCCTGAATATAAGACGACCCTATAGGAAAAAAGTTTTACCAGTAAATGTTAATTCATGTAAACTATTACATTTTTTTAATAAAAGCTATGATTGAGAAAAATATTTTTTTGTTTTTATTTCCTTGTATTTTCCAACCTGCCCCCCAGTTACGCACATCTGCCCCCAGGCTTGCCACTCCAATATGGCACTGTGGCCCATGATATGCCTTTTAACCCTCTATATGCCACTGTGCCCCATGATATGCCTTTTAACCCCCTATGTGCCACTCTGCCTCCAGAAATGCCTTATACCCCTATATGCCACTCTGGCATTTAGGGGGTTAAAAGGCATATTATGGGGGAGAGTGGCATATAGGGAGGTATACGGCATTTCAGGAGGCAGAGTGGCGTTCAGGGGGTTAAAAGGCATTTCATAAAGCACTCTGCCTCCAGAAATGCCCTATGCCCCCATTTAACACTCCCCCCCCCCCACACACTTACCGGGGCTTCCAATTTCCTGCTGTATACCGGGGCAGCAGTCTTCCTTCTGTCTCCCCCCCATTTAACACTCCCCCCACCCCACACACACTTACCGGTGCTTCCAATTTCCTGCTGTATACCGGGCCAGCGGGTTGACGTCCACGCGATCCGTAGACAGCTTATGCTGCAGCCGGAAGGAGGTGTGGCTAGCAGCGGTGCGGGGAACTCTGATCTCTGACAGCCGGGGAAAGCCTGCGCGATGGACGCAGACAACCCCCGCTGCTATCCACACCTCCTTCCGGCTGCAGCGTAAGTTGTCTACGCGGATCGCGTGGACGTCAACCCGCTGCCCCGGTATACAGCAGGAAATTGGAAGCACCAGTAAGTGTGTGGGGGGGGGGGGGCAGAAGGATCCAGGTCCCCTGCAGCGGTGCGGGGGATCTGGATCTTAGTCTCATAGTCAGACCTCTATTTGAGGTCTGATTATAAGACGACCCCGATTAGAAGACGAGGGGTATTTTTCAGAGCATTTGCTCTGAAAAAAACCTCGTCTTATAATCGAGCAAATACGGTATCTATCACACATATTGTAGACACACTCCATCTATCATACACAATAGTAGTAGTAGTCAGAGTAGTCAGAGTTTAGATATAGACATATACAAATGTCTATGTGATGCCTGATAAGCGCCTTTGTTCGCGGTGTTAGCAGACATATTGATACCTGTAATTTACCAATTCATAATACATCTTATACAGATAGTATGTATTAGTATTGCATTTATGTATAGACATACTTTTAGGTATAGTTTTATACATAAAAAAATGCACATTAACATAAATCAATGTCATTCTTCTCCATCAGGTGGGCCAAGTTTTTCTTTTATTTTTCCCCAGGAACATTTAAAAAAAAAAATAATTTTTATGTTTATTCACTTTATGGTGCCCAGCTAGATATGCAAATACCTTCTAGATAATTGTCCATAATGACTACCTCCCCGTGTCTTCACATAATGTATTTGAGTATTCAAATAATTGATGTATAAACATGTAGAAGACTTTGTCTATATTCTACTTGCCGGAATTCAAAAATAAATAAATATGCACATAGGAACCATTTGGCCTGTCTAGTGTAGTCAAATTAGTAGCTACACATATGATGCCTAATGAGATCATTTATTTGAGGCACAGTTATCTATTCAGCCATATTGACAAATGTAAGTCATCAACTCAATGTTAGACTGTACTGTCCTTCACTGCATGTTTTTTTTTTTTTTAATACTAAAATATTCTTCTATGGAAAATATGTCTAGAAAAATGTACATACCATAGAGATAAACATTGAATACTCCATATTGTGGTCTGCTGGAGATCTTTACAGGTTGTGATTAATCTGTGAGATATTTGGCAAGTGATGTCATTTTTCCCCATCCTTGACAAGCTGTGTAACTTTCATCACTGGTATCTAATTATACCATAGCTGACCACACCTAGTTATACTTATAAGTTGCTTATAGTGTAGTTCACTTCTTTTGAACAGAGCTAGCATCATGGTGCTGCTGTTCAGGCTTGTCCTTTTGGCTACGATCTTATTCTTGGTTTCATTTTATTTTAGCTCCTGACAGCCTGTACTGTACAATTTGTACTGTGGTAACAAGCTGGCGAGCCTATTTAGGAGGCCATAGGCGACCTCAAAAGACTCCAAAGAAGTTGAAATATAACAATTTGCTTTAGCTGCATCACTTGCTGCTTTTTCTGTGTATAACCCTCTCTTGACTTTTATTATAGAAAGCAGCACATTTACAGAGAATTCTATGTCCATGTCCATTCTGCTTCTACTATGGCTAGGGAATAGCCTAGGAAAGCCACTCTTGGCCATATCCGGAAACTCTCTCCAAATTGCAGAGTCTGTCAAAGTTTCTTATTTTGACGTGTTTCTCGATTGAGAGAGTTATCTTGTTTTAAACACAGCACTCTGTCAGATTGGAAACAGAACATAAGAGTAAACAGTGTGTGGTTTCAGAGTCAGTCACAGCAAGAGTAAGGCTCATGACTGTTGCCAGATGATGATCACGTGTTTTGATTCAACATACTCACAGAGTTAATACCATGCTAGTTCTATATCTATCTACACCCATGTTTATAATTTTGCAAATATAACCGGATTTTCAGTAAATGGAGTACCTAGGAGAAAACGAATCTTCTTTTGAAAGTAAATTTATTTAATTTGACTACCGACACTCAGTAGTCACTGGGGTCTATGTCAATAACCGCCACATGCAGCTGAATAGTATAATCAACCATGACCCCACAGGCATTCTTAGAGTTGCTTAGCTGTTAGATGAGCTTGTTTATTCATGCAAAAACAGCAAGACTGCATATATCCAGACTCTTCCCTGCACACATCTAATCTCCAGAGGCAGCAAAAAACAAGTGGCAGAATCAGTCAATCTCTGATGCATATTGTGGAAATACTCTTCCAGATTATTACTTTTTTTTACACTGACATTGTATGTAGTTTTTTACATTGTATATATTATTCCTTGATTGTATGATTACATTTAGATGTACGTAAATATGTCATTGTTAGAATGAATGGACTCTACAATTACTTTGTAGCTGAGTTACTAGACTATACTGCATGGTGCGTTTTTAAAAGCTAAAAAAAAGATACAAAAAAAAATAAGAAAAATTAGGTTTGCCTCATATGGTTCAAATCATTTCAGTTATGTATGTAAAATTAGCGTATGAGTCCAAGTCTCTAGTGATCACAATGTTGAAATAGAAAACTGCTCCCAAGTAGGAAGTGCACTGCCAATTTGTTTAAAATAGGCTACTGAGTGACCTTTTACAAGTCAGATCTTTGGCAAAATGTCAGATGAACAAAACACAAGAGATTGAAGTATGTTGGTAAGGAATTTGTACGTAGTAGCTTGAATGGATCAAGTAATAACAAGTGTTCCATTTTTTCCCCCTAAGGTGTCCATCTTTTTATTGTCAGAAAACGGAATATCGCCTTAGAAGTTATGCTTATCAGTAGAGCTGCACTTGAACCACATCTCCGCTGCCAGCCACTGCTGGGTTGAGTTTAATGTTGTTTAATTCTGCCTAATGTTATGCCGATGATGGACCGTAGGAAGCAATTTGAAATGGAGCTGCGTGAGTCCAACATGAAAGCAGGTAAAAATGACAATGAAGAAGATAAATCATCATCCTTCAGCTGTGTCATCTGTGGCAAAAGTTTCCCCTTCCAGAGCTCTCTTTCACAGCATATGCGAAAGCACACTGGTGAAAAGCCATACAAATGCCCTTACTGCGACCACAGGGCGGCCCAGAAAGGAAACTTAAAGATACACCTACGAACCCATAGAACTGGCACTATTAGTCATGTACAAGATGTGGAAATGACAGACTCTCATGTCGGAGAACTAGGTGTGTCTGAAGGTATGGGTGGCTGTGCAAGCCCCACTAAAAGCACATCTGCATGCAACAAAATACTTAATGGCACGGCACAAACAGAAGAACAGGAAACAATGGATGATGACAAGCCCGGCAGTTACCCATGCAACTTCTGCAAAAATAAATATGATCGAAAGAAGGAGCTTGACCAGCACCTTCTGCAGGTGCACAAACCATACAAATGCAGATTTTGTAACTACATGACATTACGAGAGGAGACCCTGTTGAACCACATTGAGAAAGATCATATCACAACTGCAATCCCCTTAAACAGGGAAGGTTTTCCTGAGAATGGCAAAAATGAGATTGGCGGAGGAGAGTTCCCTTGTGAAGTCTGTGGACAGGCCTTTGGTCAGGCATGGTTTCTAAAGGCCCACATGAAAAAGCACCGGGGGTCATTTGATCATGGTTGTCACATTTGTGGCAGAAGATTTAAAGAGCCATGGTTCCTAAAAAACCACATGAAATCCCATGGTCCAAAGACAGGGAGTAAAAATAAACCGAAATCAGACAACGACCTGGTAGCCACTATTAATGATGTTGTACAGGAGGAGGCCATAATGACTGGCTTATGTCTCTATGAAGTTTGCACAAAATGTGGCAATTTGTTTACAAACCTGGAAAGCCTAAATGCACACAACCTTGTGCACTGCAAAATTGAAGAAAACACTGGTGAAGGCAAAGCAGATCAGGCAAGTGAAGGCTTATGTAATGGAATTTCAGAATCACCTGAAGCCAAGCAGTTTTTCCTAGACTACCTTAAACTAAAACCTTTGGAGGACTCCAGTAAAACATCAAGTGCACAGCAAGGTAAAAGAGTGCCTGAGCTTGACCCAGTCAACAGTTATCAAGCTTGGCAGCTAGCTACCAAAGGCAAAGTAGCGGAGGCTTCAGAATATGTTAAATACTTGGGATGGGATGAGACTTTGGCGGATGCAGATGTAACTTATGACAGAGAGAAAGGTGAATATGTTTTTGTTGGTCAGGAGAAGAGAAAACGTGAGTCAGAAGGACACAATACCAGCAATCCAAAGAAACGCAATAACTCAAGTAGTAACCGCACAGAGAAAGGTGTCGGTGCACAACCTGGAGAAAACCATATAGAAGGAACAAATGATTTGGAATTCAGACCACCATCACAGCAGAGCCGAAGGTCCTCTCAGAATAAGTCCACTGAATGCTTTGAATGTGGAAAGATTTTTCGTACATACCATCAGATGGTGCTTCATTCTAGGGTTCACAGGAAGGAGCGAAGGAGCCTCAGTGAGAACGGCTCCATTTCTCATCATGATAGATATGGCTCAAATAGCGATGGTGACTCTGCTAGCAGACCTAGCAGCCCAGACTCCACTTCTGCCCCAGAGGATTCTCTTGCATCAGGCATGGGAGATGATGGTGCTGATGATGACAGTTTTGAAGAAGCTGCTGCTCTGTCACCAGGTAAGGCTGTTTTCCTAATTAAAAGCTAAATAGTCTATAGCATATTGGTTAATCCCATTATTTATGCCAAATTTATACAGCACACGTTCAGTTCCTAAATCAAGGTAGTAATACAGGCACCCTTGGAAACAAAATAAAGGACTTTTTAATTTTTTTTTTTTCCAAATAAGGCATTATTTGGAAATAGTATAGGTATAAACATAGCCCTTTTTTTATTCAAGTTACTCAAGTTAAATTATTTCTTTTAAAATGTCCATCTTGCATTACTTTTTAGTTGGTTATGTTTTCATTTATATAAAAAAATGCTTATCTATATGTTCATAACAGTAAATATATTTAAACTGTGTCATGTGGGTAAAGTGTAAATACTTTTATAAAAAAAAAATGTAAGCAAGATTTATAATTACATTTTATTTTATAGCGCAGTTTATTTTACTATAATATCGAACCGCTGTTTTATACTATTCTAGTGCTTCCAGCAAAGTTACACAATATGCATTTGTTTGGTACAACACTACTTTACACAATGTGGTATAACTTTATAAATCTTGATGACGTCTGATGACCATGTGCACATTATGCCGTAGTGTCAAAGGCGCAATTTAAGTTACCTTCTGTTGGGAAATAGAGACTCAGGTGCAGCTAAGGTACCCTAAAAGCATCAGAGCCACTTTGAATAGCTTGGCCTCTTGCTGCAGATGGTGCTGATCTTTGCTTGTCCAATGAGGGTGATATATAATTCAAAATCACTAGAAGGGGGGGATATGAACCCCGTCAAATTAATCATGAAAAGGCCCAAGTCTGCTTGCAGAAAGACTAAGCTGTGCCATTTCCTTATGACCCTAAAGTGCACAGAGATTGGAGAAACACTATGTACGTTTTAAATTGCATATTTTATTACATTATTGTATGCAGAAAAAGTGTCTGACTCTCTGATATGCATTTTTCCATAATACACACCTCTTCTACCTATAATTATAATCCAAAGTACTGATACCTTTTAAGCAAAAACAGAGACAGAATGTTCTGAATTATTGAGTGAAAGGGTCAGAATAGTAGGTTAAGTGTAATCTAGCTTGTCTTGCAAGTGTTGAACTCTGCCAGATGTTCCCCAAATAAATGTAAATGTTTTGCCTACAGAAACCAGATATTGTGAGACTGAAAATCAGCCCATCTGCTTTCTTCCCATTAAATAGTTTTGGCCATGAACTATGCTCACAGTGATCATGGTTGCAAATTTAGTTTTAAATGTGAGTGGTAACCAAACTGTAAGTAGAAGATGGGTAGGTGTAGCAGTATTGTTTTGCTCGTCATGATTAAGTTGTGCCACCCTCCATTCCACCCCCCCCTGTTCCTTACTATCCGTGACTGCAGTAAAATGCATCAGGCTGACTTCTATACAAGATTGTGTGTCTTGACCTTGCAACATGATGCTGCAGACTGAAAGCTTCAGCATAATGCTGGGAAAATAAATTTTTGTGTAGATAACCAAGCTTTTAAGAAGGCAAATACACTTTGCAGCAGGGTACAATTTTAAGTGATAATACTGAGCAGCTTTCTGTACTTAAATTATGAACCAAAAATTACTAATCTGTTCATTACTGATTATCATTTAATTCCTCACGACCACCTCAGTTTCTTAGTGTATACAAATTGACAGTCTTATCTTATTTTAAAGTGTGTGTGGTCAGGGCTCTGTGTGGGCCAGTCAAGTTCCTCCACACCAAACTTACCCAACCGTGTCTTTATGGACCTTGCGCACTGGGGTGCAGTCATGCTGGAATAGAAAAGGGCCTTTCCCAAGCTGTTCCCACAAAGTTGGAAGCAAAGCATTGTCCAAAATATCTTGGTATTCTGCAACATTATGATTTCCCTTCACTGGAAGTTAGGGGACAAGTCCAAACCCTGATTTCAATAATTAAGTGGTGTGTCCCAATACTTTTGTTCATATAGTGGTGCACAAAGCAAGGTCCATAAAGACATGGTTGGATGAGACTGGTTTGGAAGAACTTGGGTGACCCACACAGAGTCCATCGAAGACCTTTGGGATAAACTGGAATGGGGATGAATTTCTATGTATTTAGAATGTAGTGTCATTAAAGTCCCTGTGCCCAATACGTCTGTCCATATTTATTACTATTTATTTTCTTTTCTCCAGTGCTCCAGGTTCATGTTCACTTGGTTTATAGTTTTTCTTGCTTGCAGTAGTGAGTGGGATTTGGGAGATTTAGACCTTAAGGCTATATTGTTGGGTATCCCTGAGGTGCAATATAAACCTTTTGAAATTCATGTCCCAAGGGGTCAGACTCTGTTAATACGATACCATATTTTAAAAGAGTCAATGATCCTCTCCAGCTGTACAAAATACATGGCATTGCTTTTAATTGTTTAAGCATGTATATAATGGTACCTGCCACATCTATTGTTTTTATTTTCTTTACATACCTGCTATACTGATTTGATTCTGAAATATATATCATTGGAGATGGCACTCTCAGCCCATTCCTCTGATTACATTAATTGATGCAAAAGGGTTATCATACAAGTAGAATAGGATGTTTTTAATGCTCAATAAGAGTTTGCCATCAACCAGAATTTTCAAAAATAATAATTTCTGCATTGCCTTTTAATGAGCACCACTGTAGATCAAAGTACACTAAAAATGATTTTATCCTTCCCAGTCAGGTTTGAATGGAAGGGGACATTTTCCTCTGACTTGTGCCGGTGCCAATTCCAGCACAATCCTATGTAACAGAGTTCCCAAAATAAAACATGCGTTCCTGGATGGTGATCTCATTCACTTTTACTAATTAAGTTTAATAGTGTGCTTATGAAGAGTTGAGAAGCTGAAGAGAAAATTAGGTCACGAGGATCTGTATTGTTTCAGAATCTACCATATAGCTTTTTTTATTTTATTTTTTTAATGAAAAAAATTAAAACCTATATTTCCTCTTTTTAATACCCTGACAGTAGATTACATGTATTCATAAGCAAGACTAGAATAGTATCACCAAGGCAATAAATGAAAAACATCTTTCAATGTAGTAGATGTAGATTAGTACTGTATAGTCATTAATCAGCAATTCAACAGAGAGTGAGAGAGAAATCAATTTCCAGTCCTGTTTAAATGTAAAATGTGTTTACAGCCAAGTTAACATATAGAGCAGATCCATTTTTCCATAATATGTCCTTTTCCCTTTAATGTATTCATTGGGACGTGAGTAGGAGAATGGAGTAGTTTCAAGACCTTGGGGACTTGACGTATATTTAAACCTAACCTTTTATAGATCATAAGTACCTGGTAAACTGGAGATCCATTTACAGAGCAGAGGTATTTTCTGTATATGACATGTGGATTTTAGTACCCAGCTTTTAAGAGTACTGCCTGTGGCAAGTGGACTTTTAGTCACATGATTTTACTTTTTTTTTTTTTTTTTCCCCCCCCAGCAAAAGTGCTTTTCAGACAAATAGTCAAAGTTAAACCTATCCACTTATTGTAATTCAGCCAACCCACAAAGCATTTTTTTTTTGTCCCCTCCTAAACTGTTTTGTCTGCATTTGCTGTCGGTCAGTAATACACATAGGGATGACGTATTACTCCAGAGGGGGCATGATAAGGAATTGGTGTAAGGGTATGTGTGGGGTGCGGGGGTCGGCAGTCTTTGTCCCTGTGGGCACTAATCCTGTTTCAAGATTTCATAAATATTAGTACGCTACTAAAACTGTCACTTAAGCATTGCAACAGGCATTATCCTTTAATCCCAGTTTGCATGCCGCACTTCAGACATTGAATTACAATTGCTTTTATGTGGCAAATAGACCAAGCCTGTCCTTGATCCAATGACTGTTGGACTACAACTCGTATCACTCGAAAGCATTGCAGATATTCAACTGCCTTAAATACAAATGACATGGAGCAATGTAAGTGTATTTAAACCCATGCATCCTAATCTATGAGGTTGAGGATTTTTAGTTAAATTGATGCCATATTTTTTTCCGATTTTCTTACAACAAAATAAATTGTACATTTTTCGCATTTGAATTACCGGTAGTCATGTCCATTACTGGTTAAAACCGTCTTTGCTCTCTTAAAGAAAATCTGGACTTTGTTCCCTTGGGAGCCTACTTCTCATGCTGTGTCTTAACACGGCTTATGGACTGCTACAGAAGTGATCTCTCACTGGGGGAACTCCTCTTGTTGTAGCTATAAAGGACACATTTTGGCTAAATCTAATGTTAAAGGAGCAAAATGTTTTGAAACGCTTCATTTTAAGAATGTTTTTTGGGTGGGACAGCACCTTTAATGTAATACACTTTAATTAATATCTTAAAATCTTTTGTCTTAACCCTCATAAATATTTGTCAACAAACTATTTTTGTATCTAACTGATGTACACGCAAAGTAATATGGTGAATGACAAGGTAGGGGAAATTTGTTAATTTTCTGAGCACAGATTTATGTTTAAAGCCGTGATAGAGGTTGTTGCCATTCACAGTAAGTATTTTGTAGCACTTACACATAAATCAGCCATAACGTTATGACCACCTGCCTAATATGATGTAGTTCCCCCATTTTGCTGTCAGAACAGCACTGAACTTTCAAGGGCCTCCATGGATGCATCCTGGTGCCATGTGTTCTCCAGGTAACGCACCCGGCCATCCACGTGATGTAAAAGAAAATGTGATTCATCAGACCAGACCACCTTCGTCCATTGCTCCATGGTGCAGTTCTTATGCTCACGTGGCCTTTGTAGATGCTTTGGGCAGTGAACAGGGGTCAGCATGGGCACCATGACTGGTCTGCGACTACGCAGCCCCATGCTCAACAAACCGCGATGCACTTTATGTTCTGGCACCCTTCTATCAGAATCAGTATTACCTTTTTCAGCAAGTTGAGCTACAGCAGCTCGTCTGTTGGATTTGACCACACAGGCGAGCCTTAGCCCCCACGTTCATCAGTGAGCCTTGGCCGCCCATGACCCTGTCACCGGTTGGCCGCTTTTCCTTCCTTGGATCTCTTTTGGTAGGTACTGACCTCTGCAGACCGGGGAACACCCCGCAAGAGTTTTGGAGATGCTCTGACCCAGTAGCCTAGCCATTTCAATTTGGCCCTTGTCAAAGTCGATCAGATCCTTATGCTTGCCCATTTTTCCTGCTTCTAACACATCAACTTTGAGGACAAAATGTTCCCTTGCTGCCAAATATATCCCACCCGTGATTACAAGATCATCAGTGTTATTCACTTCACCTGTCAGTGGTCATAATGTTGTGGCTGATCGGTGTATATATTCCTTTTTATAACCTTTTGCAATAAGCGTGCCGTTCATTGTATAATGTCACTAAGCAGCTTATTGAATTAGAAAAACTGGAAGGCAGGTAGTGTGAGGCAGGAAAGGATAAAGATTGCTTGCATAGTTTTTGAATGTCAGGTGCCTGGTCAGTGCTGAAATAAAAATGGACTTTATTATGTGAAAATCAAGGTAATAATATTATTTACATTCCATTTTGTAAACGTGTCACCGAACATCTACCTAGGGTCCTGTAAAGCCTGTGTTGATCGTCTATAATTTAATCCACTCATTGTGTAGAGGTATATTCCATTTTTAGTTTAAAGGCCCTTAAAACCTAGAAGTGCTCTTCTGAAATAATGTGGATTTTTTTTTTTTTTTATAACCTAAATATATTTCCCGCAATGTGCACATAAAGCTTTAAAAGAACAACTCAGTGACATTTGATCTGTTGAAGGAACAATGTCTAGTTAAGCATTTGCTGCTGGGTGACAAGGTTAGTTGAAAAGTCAATCCCAAGCGGGGTTATTAACCCCAAAGAAGCTTCAAGAATATTTGTACAAAAGCTTCAATAAGAAATATTTTCTTTCATTAAACCTGTTTTTATGATGTGTGTGATTTTATATATATATATATATATATATATATATATACATATATTTCTAATAACATATTTTATATATATATTTCTAATAACAGAAAATCACATGCTTTATCTGTGATTTATTTTGCGTCCAGCTGCTGGTGTTATTTTGTTACATTTAGTAGGAAGCCTGCGCTGTTTCAGGCTGTGGCTTCCTGGTGTGGCGTGTACGTTCTCTGCTAGCAGCAGCTGCAGGCCGATATATCCGTCAGTCCCAGAATAACATGCTCTCTGCATACCTAGCCCACTCGGGCAACAATGCAAATCGGGCTTTATCAGATCAGACAAAGAACTGAAAAATCTAATTACAGGTGCTGTGAGCTTTCGGGAGACCTAGGGGGAATAAGATTACAGTTAATCATGCAAAAGTTGTATAATACAGCCGATGCAAGTTATTTCATTGCATTTATTTTATTGAACAGTATTTAGGCTTAGTGTCTCTGTGGCAGAGATGGCAAACATATTGGGATGTATTAAGTGCATAGTGGACCAGACATTAGCCTTGGGGTGCTAAATCACGCTGTAAGTGTTCATTAAAGTATATGAAGTGCCAACCCAGCTCTTAGGTCGTGGGAAGCCTCCAACCCTTGCATGTCCAACACACAATAAAATGGCTACTACTAGCTGTTTAACTAGTAAGAAACTAAATACAATTGATTTGTCTTCTAGTACAACTTTCAGGCCGGGTCCCTGTTGTAATCCGAGACACTCAGCTGATGGAAACAGGCATTTCTTGGTGAATGGTAAACTCGCCAACCATCTTCTACTTGTGGCCTACTTGTAAGATTACAAGAAATTTAGAACAGGCTGGAATTGAACTGTGAGATCATAATATAGTTTCATGACTGGTATAAACCTGTACTATGTATTAGTTGTTTGGTTGTAGTGGAAAAAAGCTAATGTTGGCCATTCTTTAATATGGGGTATTTTAACCAAAGGCTACATTATTATTATTATTATTATTATTATTATTATTATTTATATAGCGCCAACAATTTACGCAGAGCTTAATACAATACATATATTCAAGGAGTAGGACAAGACGAGAATTGACAGACTAAGACAAACAGATACATTAGGTAGAGAGAGCCCTGCTTGCAAGCTTACAATCTTTGTAAAGCAGGTGGGAACAAAGTAATGGATCAGAAATCAAACATAATAACTTTTTGTAACATAATACACAAATTCCTGGGAAAGAACAGTCAGCATTCAACAAATGTCCTTTCCTATAATCATTTTGTTTCCGCAGAATCACAATACATGGTAGGACACTGCTTCTTTTTGGGATCTCCTTCTAGACATGCTAAACAAAAGTTCTGGGACCACTTTAGCCATGCTGTTATTGGCCCTTTACATCATTTGAAAATTTGAATTGACTCATCCTTTTCTACAGAGAAAAATGCTTTAGCAATAAAGTTTTGCCAGATTGTGTATAGTTAAAGCTCTAGTTCCAGTTTAAATGATGCAGATGGAACAAACATGAATGCAGTGCAAAGGTTACTTATGAAAAGTAATTATTTTGTAGTTTGAAAAGAGGTCTACTCACTATAGCAACAGGTGGTATGTTCTGCTGATTAAACAATTCCATTGTTTGCTAAATTACCTTTAAGCTTTGTAGGTAAAAAAGTTCAATTATCTGCCAAAATATAGTCATATGTAAAATTGCGTGGTTTTAATCATAAGTATAGTTTTTAACTGTTATATAAAAATCAAAGATCTGACCAATACACTCAACAAATTAGTTCTTATTTGGTATATTAGTTAATATTTCTTTATATGCCTTTTTAAAATTGATTCAGTGATGAGATTGGAAACATCAGGTTGAAGGAAGTAGGAAAACATCTTTATTTCAGTGTCAGCAGGTGCCACCTAGTGGTGACACGGTAGAGCTACATTATTCTGATAGTTGCTGGAACTGATAGCTTTGAATGTTTACTTTTCATTGTCTGCCTTGCATTAATACAAGTAACCGCCTCCTCTGATGAGTTGCATAATTATAGTTATTTTTGCTGGAAAAATTAATATGGAATTGTGGGAATGAAGTACAAAAAAAAAAATTAAATCTGTCAAAATCAATGCCAACATTGTCTTTGACATAGTATGGCACTGTCAGTCTTTCCCAAGTGTTCCATTCAACAGTGAATAAGGCTCTGTGTGTCGTGAACATCGTAAAGAATACTTTTAAATTAGTGTGGTGAGCCAATGTTGTCATCAGGCTACTGAGTCATTAGCAACTAAATAGGCAAAACCCTTCCCACTGTGAATTATTTTATTCTTCATTCATGTTTGGCTTTGTTTATCTTAAAACTTCTATGTGGTAAAATTGGTTTTGAGCAGTACTGCCAGTCTCTGCCATTAGTCAGTCTCCTCACCACGTCAACTACTTTCCTCTTGTTCTCTACCTCTAAATTGAGTAAGTTTTAAATAGTGTATCTTTCTCTGGAAGACTTATAAAATCAATTATACAGTAATGTCTACATACTGTGCCTCATGTGTAATCCATTGGGATGTACAACGCCTCTTATGAATTTAATGTGCCTTAGTGAACAATATCTCTCATTGATCATAATAAGACAACGTTTCTATTCTCCTTGTCTGCAGAAGTAAGTAAAAATAAAATATAAGGTTTTACATCATGAGATTTACAAAACCTGCTGAAATTAAACTTTTGGTCACTGGCAGCTGTCAAGGTTTTTAGTTGAACTCCAATTTAGTTTAGACACATATCCCTAGCTGTGTCTGTATTATATTTGTCTTATGGCTGGATACATGCTGCCTGAGATTCATGGAAATTTTAGCTAAAAAATGCATTTTTTTGGTTACTTCTGCCGTAAATACCTTCTCTAAGATGGTAGTTATCTACCATTAGCATTGTGCATTCATTTGTCATGTGCTTTAAGAACAAGCCTGTTACCATGACACACACAGCACTGAGCGAACTCTAATATTACATGTTAAATTACAGTTCTCTGTAGATAATGCACTGAGCAAACACACATGTCCTGTGTTTATATTGGTGCCGTTGCAGGGGGAAGGAAATCCTTCTTTTGCCAAATTGTTTAAGTTGATTTTCAAAATAGAAGCCACGGCTCATAGAGAGACAACCGTTGTGGGTTATGATAAACTTATTCATACATGAAAGGTTAAAGGGAACATTTACTGCCCCTGACAACCCCACCGAAGAAGTACTTTGTGAGTACATTTAGTATGCTTTTTTTAATGAAAACATGTATAAGGCACTCATCTAAGGTAGAAGCTGCCGCTTCTCTCCTCCTTCGTGGTACTACAATCCTTTTCGCTAATTTGCTGCTTGAAACAGACGATCAGTGGCCGGAAGGTGCTACCATTTAAATCATGGGATTAAATATGGGGTACTTCAGTAGTTATGGTCGTAGGTAGTAAAAATGACACCTTGGATCAGTTCAACTAGCCAAAATTACAAACAATAACGTTTTTTTAACAAAAATAAATGCTTTGTAGGCAAAAGATCATGTGACTAGCTACACTTAGGTTTGGTAACCTTTATACATAGCCTTCTGCAGTAAGGCTATAGAACAACACTTGAGCATTTTTTTTTTGTTTTGAAAATATATTTGTCCACCAACCCTTTATATTGCTAATACTGATTTAATCTGAATAATACAGGTTTTTATTTTATTAGACAAAAATGCATGTTTTCTTTGCCCCAAATCCTCATCAGCTGTTATTCCCCAGTTCAGCCATACAGTGGCAGCAGAGTTCCACTAGTTTTTCACTTCTGCTACGTTGAGTTCTTAAATCTGTTTTAGTAATTGAACTAATGATGAAATGAGGCAATTTCACACCTGAATACTGCTTCTTTGCCACATAGTAAGGAGAGCAGAATTTCTGGATATCTACAAAATTAGCTGTGTGAAGCATATGAGGAAGGGAAAAAAACATATTTATTTGAAAGAAATACATTTCTATAACTCACCAGACAAGAAGTTTTGAACAAATACGGATACCTACATATGCATGTTATGTTGATTTATGAGTGGTGATCCCTCTAAACGAGTTTAGAAAAAAGGAATTCTATTTGTTGTTGCGAGAAAAATAGCTGCCAAATTACATTCTTGGCTTTGATATTTTCCTCCCATTATGGGTCGATGTAAATGGGCATGTAGAGCTGGTTGCTGCCGAATAGTCTGAGGAAAAAAAAACACTTTTCAGTTTTGTTTTTGCTGGAATTGAGCATACTGCCCATCAGTACAAGCTTCTTACCCGGAATCCCTTTTAATTTCCTCTGAACTCTTCTCATTCATCCAAATACATGCATGCGTGTTTCCAAACAGAACGCATCACCTTAAACATGCTTACTTTATCCATACGTGTAGTTGGTTATAAACCGTTTTGAGGAGGATCCTGCTTAAACAAGCTTACAACCTAGAGGTTATAATTTTCTTCCTTAACCTTGGTTTGTGCTTTATGAAACACTAATTGGCAAATATCTACAAAAAATAGTATATATACCTACACATGACTTGCCAGGTTTTAGAAATATTATTAGTCTGACTTATTCATTTTTGTAGAAGATGCAGAACAGTGTATCAAGTAATCAAGTTTTTTTTTGTTTTTTTTTTAAATTCCTTGCATCCTGTAGTTTTAGGAGACCTCGCTAATCATGTTGTGTAGTAATACACTTTATTTGTACTTAAAGTAGATGTAATATCTTTACTTTTGTAAAATATGGTATATTTATGGTATACCATTTGCTCTGCTAAGATGTTCTAACAAAAATTACTTCCCCATCTTCATAGCTTTTTAACACTGATCACTTTTTTCTTTTTCTTTCATCATCTTCGTCTTATGTCTCGCGTTGGTCTTGGGAGGGAGCAATTTTCCAAGGGACATATCTGCTCATTCGGTTTAACTAAAAAGGGGTTTAAATGCACCAGATCATGCCTACTATATGATGAATGCTTATGTGATCACCCTAGAATCCTGGGATATGACAGCAGTGATGTGCATGTGGGGTCACACTGTGCCATTAGAAACCCAATGATACAATATCTACTAGTTTGCTATATTGCTGGGACCTTACACTTTGGAAAGCTGAGGCTTATTAGAAGGCAGTGCTTTTCAGTCGTAAGGTCAATGTGTATAGTTATCCTGTGTATAAATAAAACCTAAGTGACTGAGATAAGTATGTTAGAGCCACTTCTGAGTGACTTCTCTCGTAGCATTTACCGGGTCATCTCTGTCCTTGCTCTATTGATGGCACCCAGCACATTTCAGGCACTGTGCCTGCAGAAAAGCAATTCTGGCTATAAAATTGATATAGAGAAGGTTGACATCCCTGTGTGGTCCAGGTCCTTTACCGGGTCATTCTATAAAGCTGTCTTTTGCCGATAAAGCTGATCTTGTAAAAAGGCCATGTCTCCCACAAATAATCCAGCCCATAGTTGCTGGAGGCCTTGAACTGTTCACAGTCACTTTTCCTCGTATGAACTAATTGGAATGTCTTGTGTTTTCTTTTTTACCACCAGGATGGTAAAGCCCAAAGGTTTGATGCAGTGCACATACTAGTTCTTCAAATGATATAGCCCATCTCACTAGTTTATCATATATTACATTCCTTTATTGTTATTTTGTAACTATACAAGGGCAGCAAATGTGTGGATTTGTGCTGGCTCAAGTGTGCAGTACACCTTGTTGAGATTGTTAGGGTATATATACATACTATATTGGGGGGGTAATTTAATCCCGCACAACATATGTGCAATATGCTTCCACCCCCCATTGTTTATGTAATTTATGCAGGTACATCAGGCCCGGACTGGGACAAAAAATAGGCCCGGGCATTTAAGCCCGAGCAGCCCATATTTATTTATTTATTGTTAAAGCCCACCCTTCATGTACCATCTTTGCATTTCACACAAATCATTAACACATTCATTAATGCAGCCTCATTCAAGCAATTCATCCACACATGAATTCATTCATTCTCATACGCATTCACACTACCCCGTCGCCCCTTCTGACTATGTTCCCCCTTTTCACTATGTACCCCCTTCCCCACTTCTCAATATGTACCCCCTCTCACTATCTAACCCCTCTCTGCATCTTCTCACTGCAGCCCCCTCCCTCACCCTACTTACCTTATTGCCGGAGAAAGCACCAACTGTGACCGGGCCCGCGGCAGGGCCGGATTGATTTAGGGGCTGATGGAGCTGCAGCTCCAAGCCCCTACCTTAAAACCTCTACGGCTGCATTAACGTAGGGCCCCTTAAGCCCGCCGCAACTGCAACCGGGTCCGCCACTCTAAGGGGCCGGGAAGCCCCCACCAGGGCCGGCCTTAGGGGTCTGCGGCCGCACAGGGATTAAATTAAAACATCGGGTTTCTTTTTTAACTTTATTTAACATCCTCCATGTTAAATAAAGTTAACAAAAACTTTATTTAACATGGAAGATGTTAAATAAAGTTACCCCCCCCGGATGTTTAATTTAAACCCTGTGCGGCCGCACACCCGTGAGGCCGGCCCTGGTGGATGCTTCCCGGCCCCTTAGAGTGGCGGACCCGGTCGCAGTTGCGGCGGGCTTAAGGGGCAGGTGCCCCTTATGCCCTGCGTTAATGCGGCCGTAGAGGCCGCATAGGCCCAGTCAGTCCGGTTCTGACTGGGCCTATTTTAAGGTAGGGGGCTGAAGCTGCAGCTCCATCAGCCCCTAAGTCAACCCGGCCCTGCCGCGGCCCGGCCCACCGGGAAAATGCCCGGTGTGCCCGATGGCCAGTCCGGGCTGAATTGTCAAACAAATGCATCTATTGAAAACAGAGCTGGTGACTGTTGTGTGGCTATTGGGGTCTTGACTGTACTACTAATCCACATTTTACTTTCTAAAGTGGTCCATGGCCATTTGTTAGAGACGCCATGCATGCAGAAGTGTCTATTGAAAAAACTATACTTTTTGATGATTAACATTACTTAGTTTATTTTGTATCTTAATCATGTTCAAAAGCTTTAGCTTATAATTGTTTTTTTTATTTCTTAACAGGAGTGAAACAATATCACCATGACTATTCAACAGAGGATATGCCCATACAAATCTCTACGACTAACAGTCATCATAACTTTATTTCTGATAACACCAGCAAATTAGGATGGCCAATGCAATCCTCTTTAGCATCCAGCAAACATCCAGACTTTAGCTATGTCAAATCTGAATTTGCTTCCAGCTTAAAAATACCAGCATTCAACTACAAAAAAGAGCCTTGTGGTTTTGTAAACAATACTACCCAAGATGGTGGCAGCACTTCATTTTCTGCGATAGAACAAAGTTCAGAAAATGCTGTTGACATGAAAAAGGTTTTATCTGCGGAAAAGAACCCAACCAATGGAGTGACATTAGACCTTCTGAAGAAGCATGTGGAGGCAGAAAAAGGTGCTAGTGGAGAAGACTTTGTTCCATTAAATCTTAGTCAAAAATCAACCAGGGCAGAAAGCTGTAGTAAAGAATCTATTTCTGCGCTGCATGCTTCGTTGGTTGCTCATCAGTGTCCTTTCTGTAGTCATAAGACTTACTATCCAGAGGTTTTATGGATGCATAAAAGAATTTGGCACAAAGTGAGTTGCAACTCTATGGCACCTCAATGGGTTCAACAAAATGGATTTAAAAATTTGAAAAACAATGTACTTTTCTTAGCTAGGAGTGGACGTACAGGTCCCCCACCTGCACTTGGCGGCAAAGATTGTCCGCCTTTACCTATCGGCAAATTTGCTCATACTCAGTTGCCAGCTCGTTCTTCAACTTCCAAAGGAAACTCAAATTTAGGAAATGTTTCTAAGACAATTAGTGGATCTCAGGGGCGTGATAATGCCCGTGGCTTAGGTGGGTCTAAAACTACAAGTTTTGACATGCAGCGGCAACCTAAGTTGACACAGACACCAGAACCATATAGTCCCACAGTTAAACAACCTCTACCAAGTCCAAATATGAAGCCTAAATATGAAACAAGCCCAAAATTCCTTCAGGCCGGAAATCTCAACAGAAATCCATCACCTTCTCGGTCATCTGTATCTAGGCAAATTCTTCAGCCATCTAGTAGTAAGCAAATGGAAAAGTATCTCATGCCCCAGGGAGGACCTAGTTTTGCACCTCTAAATAGTAAACTGTCTGTCTCTGACACCGTGAAAACCAAGTACACCCTGCAGCAACCACCTTTCCCGTTTCACATGGTAGAACCCCAAGCAAAACATGAGAGTTCTCCAGCTCCTCAGCGAGAATCTCAGGGCAAAATAATGAATGAACAAGGGGTATTGTCCAACATTAGTGCAGGAGTCAAAACAAGCCCTGTTTCACAAACACCACCAGGTTCCACAGGAGGCTACCTACCTTTCACATCAGTTAAACAAGAACCAGGACCTGAGGGCAATGAAAAACATCTGGACATTTTAAATATCTTCAAGACCTACATTCCAAAGGACCTTGCTACTCTATACCAAAGTTGGGGCGCTAATGCAAATCATATGGAAAATGCAGGTAAATTGTTAGAAAATATGTTTGTTACAATTTTTAAATAGGGGTGGGGGGAAGTAATGGCTGGGAACAAACCCTGTAACATTGTTTCTGTATTTTGTCTATAAATGTAATCTGACTGTTGTAGAAATGTTGCTTGAGATTTGATGTTATGTTTTCAAAACCAATAATATAATCCCATGGAGATGGTGAATCCAACACATTGTAATGTTAGGAGTTCTAAAAAAAAACGTAGTGTGCCACAAAATGGTGCTTAATTGAGTTTCACTTTGGGTGCCTTCCAATCACTCCCTGTTGACATTTTTTTTCCAGAAACCCTAAGAACTTGCTCTAATTATGTTTATACTTATTAACAGATAGACTTGCTGTATTCGATCTGTGACTATGACTGGTTCTAGTCGAATGCATGCTTGTCACCCACTTATTTTTCATTGCCATTTGTATACACAGCATTGTAATGTGGCAATAACAATAGTGTCAAAAATCTGAAGAAAACATAATCCATTTTTATCCAGCTGATGGCATGAGGCCAAATGTATGCCACAACTCCCATATGATTTGTTTCCCAGCCCATGCTTCAATGACCACTTGTCTTACCACTTGGAAGTTGGCCACTAAATGCTCAAAATGTTAGCCTAAGACCTGATATAGGATGTTATTTTGTGTATAAAACTGCCTGTTATTGTAAAGCAAAATGGTGTGCATTCAAGTTCGTATTCCAGTCACCTGTTTATTTCAATTTACCATTCTTGTATAGAAATCACTGGGAGACTTTGTATTCCACTAGGTGATTTAGACATAGCTAAAGGACCAAATGCTGTTATTTTTGTGGAGTGGAGCAAATGATATTCAAAATGTAACATACAGAACTAAAAGTCAGGCTTGTCTTTCTTGATCAACAGCAAAGACAATAGCTAGCCCTTTAAGTCAGATGTTGTAAATTGACCTTTGGAAAAAAGAGAGGTTTGAATGGCTTTCCACAAATGCTAATGGCCCAGAAAACATGTTTACTAAAGACAGGAAGAGGGCTGTTATGCTCTTACTGTCTCGCCATGTCCATAATGACACTCTCGTTTCCAGATGTCTTTAGTCTGTACCTTCTAGGGCTTGGGTCAAAGCAGAACCAGCAGGCAGGTAGGTAAGGGCTAAAGGTTTGATAAGTCTGTGATGGCTCCACTCATTCTGAATTTGTCTCCAAGGTACATCCGCCCAGGGGGGACAGGCAAACTCTGCTTCTGCTCATTTTCTATTATCCATGTGACTTGTCCCTGGCACGCTGGAGTCACTTTGATTTGCCTGATACACTGTTTGACAAAGCTGGGTGATGGCTCAAAAGTGGATCCAGCTGCTCTGGAAAGCACACACCTGACATGCCAGTCCTGGTGCGGGCACATCACGGGGAAGGTTTTTTAATTCAATGTAATTTATGCATTCTCGCAGTCCTGCGTGTGCCTGGCCTGTCATCTCCAGCCTAGATGAAGGCTGACAGTTGTCATCTAGGGCCTGAAGGTAGCCTCACATGATGACACATTAGACATACTAATGATGTTTTCTTCCAGCATAATGTTTTCTTCTCAACATCTCTCCTTTTCTTCTCCCTCATGCCCCCCCCTCTTCGATAAACCAAAGGAATGCTTAGGACACAGGCACGACAAGGAGATTATGTTTGCATTGAATGTGGAAAATGTTTTACACAGCCGAGCCACCTAAGAACCCATATGAGGTCCCACACAGGTACATTTTCGGTTTCCTTTTTTTCCTTTTGCATAAACAGTTAAGGTAATCACTTGAATGCTATCCAATGCAAACCTTGCAGGTCTGTGAAACTACTGTTCTTTATTCTTTTGTTAAATAAGGAGTTACACAAAAGAGATTTCTTTTTTCTTTATGGACGTTTTTTTCATGGCAGTCCTCATGTCCGTGAAGCAATGCAGTATAAGGTTTTGTTAGCATAACAGGTAGCCTAACGGCACATTCGGCGCTTTAAATACCGAGTTAATTTTCTGCCTGATAATATGCACAGAAAGTATTCTGGCAATGGAATGGTTAATGACATAAATATGATATACGCTCATGCCAAGTCCATTTCATATCTCCATTGTTAATGTCATTATCACTATTTTTTTTTATTTTTTTTTTTGCTAAAGGGTAAATGGCATACCTTTTGTTGATCAGTGAAAGGGGGAATTGTAATCACATCTGTTGAAGCCTGCATGGATCACTCTGTTTAGACCCTGGTAGTGTCAGATTGTCATAGAATACTGTGAGTGAATTAGACTAGTGTGCTGTTCTTCAGAAGTGTGAATGATGCATACATAAGCCAGTCTGATGTGAACTGACAGAGGCCAAATGGTAAGTAATGCAAGAAGAGGGTCCCTTTAGACACACACACACTGATAATTAATGTTGTCAGTGATTGCTTTCTTCAGCACCAGAATCTGAATTAAAAAGGGCAGTGCCCTTAGGCTGCCATTAGCACACTCTCTCACTGTAAGTGTTATAGTAAATTGGTATGTTCTGGCCACAGGCTAGTAGCTGGTATTTCTTCTGTATTAATGTGGTTAAACGGTCTCAGTGATGTACACACACTAACGAAAGCCTGAATGCTCCTCTGTTTAACAAGACCCCTTGTTCCCACAGTGGTATTTGAGTCTAATGGACTCCGAGGTACTGAAGTTCACACCACCTCCGCAGATGCCCCAAAACAAGTATGTTGTCAATTGAGTGTTTTTTTTTTTCTCCTTTTTCTTTTGTTTCCTGGGGAGAAACATTGTACAGTGGTACTCCTCAGTAAAGCACTGGTCTTTCATCTTTCAAATGTATTACATTGTTGCCCATTATGTGCAACGGTCATTGATTAGTAAGTTCTTCCTCTTTAACATGGATGGAAGAATTCTATGGAAATGCATCCTGTAAATGTACAAGCCTACAAGGCCTTATTAATGCTAATTCCGTGAGTATGATTAAATAATATGTTCAATATGACGTCTGTGTTTTTCTGAAGAGTATATGTCCAAATGTTCCATCTAAAGTCTTTAGAGCAACTCCTTATCCTTAACTTCACAGCTTCTGTGGACTCTGTGGTGGTGTGCTATCCTATGTCTAATGTCGAGTTTTTCCTCTTTCAAAGAAAAACCTCCCTTTCGGCTTTTCTCTCATTTCCTCCTACTCGCAAAGACCTCACAAATGAAGTGCACACAGGCCCATGGTGAGCCGAATTTGGTGCTTTGCAGTGGCCTTTGTGTATTCTTGTACTCTCATTTAATCCAACAGAGGAAAAAATATTTAGCAGATTAGGGTTAGACAGATCCCAGGAACCAGGTGGCTATGAGGCCTTACAAATTACTTTGGCTATCTTACTGTATATGCTGTTTTATATTGGTCTCTATGTATTCTTGGCTCCTTAAAAAAGCCACTCTGTCTCCTGGGTTTACTTGAGTTTGTAATACTGTAATATTGGAGAATACTTTTTCTATAATTTTTTGCAACCGGGGCAATTCATCAAGACATTACATAATATATAAATTACACTGGCTCACAAATGATTCTTAGAGACACATCTCAATTGGTTTGGTTTTCAAGAATTGAGTTTCATTTATTTACAAATGTTTTTGCAACATAATGCATTTATCACTTAAAGTACTCATCCCATTCATCTGCACATCCTACATAAAGCCACGTCTTAAAGGCTAGAACAAGTATGTGTTGCTGGAAAAATCTTACATTAAGAAGGAAAGTATTTTTCCATTTATAGGTTTTTCCAAATACATAGGTAAACCCAATGGTAGCTGTTTCTCCTTTTGATGACCATTAAATGTAGGTGGGTGGATGATTTTTTTTTTTTTTTGTTGCTTGTCTTCTAGTCAGTGACCAGTCCTTGAATTTTGTCATTACTACTACCGTATTTGCTCGATTATAAGACGACCCCCCAAATCTTAATATTAATTTAGGAAAAAAAGAAAAAGCCTGAATATAAGACGACCCTATAGGAAAAAAGTTTTACCAGTAAATGTTAATTCATTTAAACACTTTTTTTAATAAAAGCTATGCTTGAGAAAA
Source organism: Spea hammondii (assembly GCA_029215755.1). Classification (NCBI taxonomy): domain Eukaryota; kingdom Metazoa; phylum Chordata; class Amphibia; order Anura; family Pelobatidae; genus Spea; species Spea hammondii. Next base: position 40,825,473 of record JARDYJ010000005.1, on the reverse strand, counting down.
ATATTTTGGTTTTATTTCCTTCTATTTTCCAACCTGTCCCCCAGTTATGCACATCTGCCCCAGAAGTGCCTTATACCCCCTATATGCCACTGTGCCCCATGATATGCCTTTTAACCCTCTAAATGCCACAGTGCCCCATAATATGCCTTTTAACCCTATATGCCACTGTGCCCCATGATATGCCTTTTAACCCTATATGCCACTCTGGCACTTAGAGGGTTAAAAGGCATATTATGGGGAAGAGTGGCATATAGGGAGGTTTAAGGCATTTCAGGAGGCAGAGTGGCATTAAAGGGGTTAAAAGGCATTTCACAGAGCACTCTGCCTCCAGAAATGCCTCAAACCCACATTTAACACTCCCCCTCCCTCCTCCAAACTTACCGGTGCTTCTGAGTTGGGGGGGGCGCATAACACAGGAGGGTCCAGGTCCCCTGCATCTGAGCCCCAGGTGCTTAGTCCGGGCAGCATGTAGAGCTCCACGCGAATCGCGTAGAGCTCTAAGCACCGGGGACTCAGAAGCACCGGTACGTTGGAGGGGGCATAACACAGGAGGATGCAGGTCCCCTGCATCCTCCTGTGTTATGCCCCCCCCCTCCAACTTACCGGTGCTTCTGAGTCCCCGGTGCTTAGTCCGGGCAGCGTTTAGAGCTCTACGCGATTGTATCGTGTAGAGCGTAGAGCTCTACACGATACAATCGCGTAGAGCTCTACACGCAGCCCGGACTAAGCACCGGGGACTCAGATGCACCGGTAAGTTGGGTCGGGGGTTAACACAGGAGGATCCAGGTCCCCTGCATCTGGGTCCCCAGTGCTTAGTCCGGGAAGCGTGTAGAGCTCTACGCGATTGTATCTCAGAAGCACCGGTAAATTGGGGGGGGGGGGATTAACACAGGAGGATCCAGGTCCTCTGCATCGCTGCGGGGGATCTGGATCTTAGTCTCATAATCAGACCTATTTGAGGTCTGATTATAAGACGACCCTGATTATAAGACGAGGGGTATTTTTCAGAGCATTTGCTCTGGAAAAAACCTCGTCTTATAATCGAGCAAATACGGTAAATTCCAAAGTGCTACAAGATTGAAGGCTCATTTTTTCAAAATTACCAGCAACTCTCTGTGATGACATATTTGGCTCCTCAGGATTTTTTTTTTTTATATAAAAGACCCTTGTCTTTAGACAAATCTGTACAATGACATATGTATTTTACTTAAAAAATGATTACGTTTCAGTAAAGCACGTCAATATTTTAAACTCTTGAGTAAAGTCATAATTCATCTTCGCAAATCAAGGTTTATTTTGATGCAATGTTTGTGCAACTTTTGTGTTTACAGAAATTAAATCTTGCATTTATCAACAATTTTAGTTTAATTCACTGCTATGAATGTAGTCCACTGCTAAATATTTTTTTTTTACCTGTCTAGTTCCACAATTAAAAGTATTCCATTATTAGTAAAGTTACTTTAAACTGTGTTGCTGGTGCATATATTTCCTTTAATCCAAACAGACAGCGGGTATCTATCATAAAGAAGGGATTTATTTATAAAAGCGGAACCCAGGCCATTTTATTACCATCATTGTACATATACATATATATATATCTATATAATATATATATATAATATAATTACTTCATAATGCCATGCCAAAAGCATTTCTTATGCTCTCTATAGATTTGACATATAATCTAGTTCTAGCTTTTAAGACTTGCATCCCTACGGGACGATGGTCTGATTGTGTATTTTTTCTAATGCAAAATGAACTCTTAAGTTTAACGGTTTCTTTGTTTAAGGTTAACATATTAATTAAACATTAAGTTTGCTGTGATATTTTAAAAACATGGCATTGTTCAGTGAGGTTTAAAATGGCATTTTAAAACGAAAACTCCAGGCTCACATTAATTCACATTTCTGCCTGCAGTATTTTTTACTTTAAGCTTTCTTATTTGTTCAGCATTTTGACAGATTTGTGAATGATTCTTTGGTTCTTGCCTCTGTCCTCTGCATACATTCGGAGTTCTCTTTAACTGTCGCTGCTTCTTTTACGTCCCTCGTTTTACCTTTTCTCTTTACTGTCTACCTTGGTGTGTTCCTTAGATTTTAGTTGTTTCGATTTTGTTTTTGTTACTCTGTATTTTACTCCCATTTTGTAATCAAGAACAATGTTATGTTTGTACTAGTAATATGGCAAGTAAAAGTTGAATACCAAGTTTGTAGGTGAGCCAAGACACTTCAACTAACTATGCATAATGAAAGGCAATCCTTGGTTAGCTTTTAAGTCAAGACCATACAAAAAAACCCCATTGGTTCCAAGTTAAGGGCAGCTGTTTTCCTATACCATGGTTGCAGCAAGAATTAAAATGCATAGTTAATGTAAGGTGATTTCACGATTGACAACCCACTAGCTATGCATTACATAGGGCTTACTCAACCTTTCATACAGGAGAATGTCACCAGGCTTAGTCTGAGTTAAATTGTTAAACGTATGGTATATTGAATAAACCCTGGGGTAAAATGTTGGTATGCAAGAGAAGCCCTGACATGATTGCATCCTCATAGGTAGGCGTTTGACCCCAGAATATAAATCTTGTTTCTCAGTAACTAGATGAGTCAACAGCTTTGTATTTTATGGCTGCGTTTAATGGCCTGTACATGTGGGTAAAAAGGTTATGTTTCTACTCTTTCCATAGGTGAGAGACCATTCCAGTGCAGATATTGCCCATACAGTGCCTCTCAAAAAGGGAACTTAAAGACACATGTCCAGTGTGTGCACCGGGTACCGTTTGACAACAGTGAGTACCCTGACAAACAGATTCTTAGGCCTCCAAATGATGATTCCAACATGGAGGATCAGCTAGAAAACATGCCTTCAAACCATCAGGTGGCTGGAGCTGTCATGTTAAAGTGAAGAAATGCTAAAGTGAAATGCTATTCAGTTCCAAGGATGATTATTTGTTTGCTAAGATAAAGTGAAAAACATCCAGAAGATATAAGACCGTTCTTAATGAAGCATATTCTCATCACAGATATGGTGAGGTAGGGTGCAAAATACAAAAACTGGACTTATTCAAATTTGAAGCACTGAAATCTTTTGCTGCTCCAATGGACTATATTTCAAAAGCAAGAAGGAGCAATATCAAATGGAGGATTGGCTTGGGATCCGCCTGCCACCGGATGTTCACAGTGACATTGCATCGTATAATACATTACTGGTCAAATTTTACTTTTTACTATGAAGGCAGTGTTTCACAAGGTGCCGTATTTAATGAGGGACACAGACCTGAACAAGGAAACACTTGCATTATATGAACACTAAAAAAAAAGAAAAGAAACAAAGAAAAAAAAAAAAAAAAAGCTTCTCCATTTTACTCTCAGGACTGTTTTATAATAGGGCTACTTTCTTAAACCTGCTCACACAAAAATTATGCAAACTCCCTTCCCCCTTTGTAATAACCACACACCCGCTGCAGATTTTAGTACTGTACTAGAAAGGAATAGTCGTTGCCATGCATGGATTAGCAAATACATCTACTGCATGGTCCTGGTTCCTTATTGCAAGATCATCCCTTCTCAGAGCCGGTACCTTGAGAGGGATTGACATTTCCTATTAATACTTATGCTTTATGGCATGTTTGGAAATCTTTTTATGAACCTGTTTTTGGTGGCATTCAGGTTGTGGGGGTGGGGCGGGGATACAATATATGAAAATTTTTATATATATATCTATATATAAAGAAAAAAAAAAAAGCTTTATATACCTCTTCTGCAGCATTTGGTGGTGAGGTGGTGGTTATTAAAATATAGATGATAAATCAAGCAGTGTACTTAATTTACCCCATTTAATATAGCAGGCAGCATCCAGTTGTTCTGCACAAGTGGGGACTACATATGTATTCCATAGATATAAATATTTTTTTGTATTGCTGTGGCACTGTGTGTGATGGCAATGCCGCTAATATTTTTGAATTTTGCACATATGATTTTATGCATTATCAAAAGTTACTGCTGCCTTGAAAGAAAAAAAAATGTTCTGTGAAAAAAAAAAAAAATCGCAAAAGCTTTACTAGAGTTTTTTTTTTTATTGTAACCTTTTGTAAAGGCAGGAAATGGGTATAAGAAATCGTAGCATGCTAAATATATTTTTCAAAAGAAGCAATAATTTTACATGTACAGATATGAATTTAACATTTTAATACCGTTTACTTTGTATTATAATAGTTTTTGGTTTTTGTAGTATGTGGGCTTCTGATATGGATTTGTTTAAACATAAAGAAATGTTTTAACAATGTATTATTTTTTAATGTAGGTTTTTTTTGTCTAATTGATTCTGGGATCCTATCATTGAATTTATGATCAGTACTTGGAAACTTGTATAACAGATCCACCCCCCCATGTACGGTTATTTTGTACCACATCTCCTCCTCTCTGCTTTTGTTTACCCCATTGGCGCAAATGTCCCATTTTAGACAGGATGGTTGCGTGTACCAATCCCATTAGCAGTGCTAAGTGCGCCCGTGTATATCTGAAGAAAAAACTCCGCAGTAGAGACAAAATGTTGTAGGCACTGTGTATGAGAAGTGATCCTGGTGCTTAATTTGAAAAGTGATCTTATCACCATAGCAACAAAGGAGAGCCTGTCAACAGGACATTCAATTGCTGCAGGTGATAACACAGCTTTGGTTTGACCCAGAATCACGTTTTAAACCTAACCCTCTGTTTTGTTTTGTTTTTGTTTAAGGGATGTTTTATGGATACATTCCATTTTGTACACGGTCTTTCAAATATTCCCTGGTCTCTTAATATATTGTTTCATATTTCACAAAATCAAATGGTTTTTTTGGTAGTTATGGAAAAGGGCCATGAACCCCCCCCCCCCTTTGACGTTATGGAAACCTATTGTTTTTAAATAAAGTAGCCTGCAATGATCTTATATGGGAATTAATTGGACGACCTCTTTCATTTGGCACAGTCTTGAAGAACATCTGACAAATGGCAGGAAACAAAGCTGTCACTGGTGTTACGTAGGTATTAATCAACAGAGTTTACAATGTGGATTACTCTGCATGGAGAACAACAGTATGGGAAATCACTGCAGGTAATTACATACTGTGTAGACATAAGATATTCACGTAATTGAGCAAGCATTAGAAAATTCCAAGAAGCTGAACAGTCTTTTAATATCACACTTTTTTTTTTAGCTGTGTAGTTCTATTTTGTGCCCCCACGTATTGTGTTGATTTGTTAATGTAGAAATCGTCTAGGCTATAGTATTTAAATGATTTTTGTTTATTTATTTAGTCAACCTGTTTTGATCATCTTTTTTTATTATTAAATAAATTACTTTTAGCCTGACACACTCCTGTTAACCATCTATGGACTGTTACATACATTTCCTACTACCTCTGCCAATCTGCTGTTTCTCACTCTATAACAGGTTATTTTTTACTGCGCTCTAATGTAATTTACACAAATAAAGGGTTTGATTGTTTACACTGCAGGTCTCATTTTTTTTGCTTCGTTTTCTACCATCTAAGTTTTTCTCATTTGGAAAAATACTACTGTAACTTTGTTTTACTGGAAACGTATATATGGCTAGCCTGTGTATGCTTCGGCCAAACACATCTCCAGCACAGAGCTTGGTGAACGGGTAGAGCGCAGACATACTATATGTATTTGCCACGTTTAAATGTTTCAGATCATCCAACTAATTTTGATTTAAGACAGACAACATATGTACATACAAAATGCAGCTTTTACATTTAATTTATTGAAGGTAAAGAATTTACCAAAACCTATATCACACAGGTAATTGACCTCCTAAACCTTATAACCAGTTGTCATTCCTGGTGGCGACAACTACAATTGGTTTGCAATAACTGTCAATGAGTCTTTTTTTATATCGCTATAGAGCAATTTTGGCCCACTCTTATTATTTAAATTTTGCCAAGTTGGAGGGTTTTTGAGCATAAACTGACTTTAAGGTCATGTCACAGCATTTCAATCGAAAATAAAGTCAAGAGTTTGACATTCAGCGGTGGGCTTGCTTGTGTGCTGCATAACCCAACTGTACTTGAACATTCAGTCATAAATGATGGCCTGTTATACTCCTTCAGGAATGTTTTGGTAGAGAGGAGAATTCATGGTTCCATCAGTTATGGCAAGTCACCCACAACCTAAAGCTGCCAGAGACCATCATGCTACTGACATCTTGTTGGGGCTGTTGGTATGACTTTATTATTGTCAAATGCTTTATGCCACATCTAACAGCGGGACTCATGAAGTCTAAGATAAAGTTCCACGTTTGACTCATCAGTCCACAGATTATTATGCCAAAAGACTTGGGGTCATCGAGATATAAGATGGCGATTGTGAGATTTAGCCTTTGTGTTCTTTTTGGTCAGCAGTGGATTTTGCCTTGCAACTTTCCCATGGATGCAGTTTTTTTGCAGTCTCATTCTTTTTATGGAATCATGCACACTGACTTTAACTGAGCCATGTGAGGCCGGCAGTTCTTTACAGGTTAGTCTGGGCTCTTTTGTGACCTCCTGGATAAATCACCAATGCAGCCTTGGAGGAATTTTGGTAGGCTGCCCAATCCTGGGAAGGCTCACTGCTGTTCAAAGATTGCACCATTTGTAGATAATGGCTTTCGCTGTGATTCACTGGAAGGTTCTATTTTATTGATGTTTAGATTCAACAAGGCTGGCAGTAATCATGCCTGGGTGCATCTAGTGAAATTGAACCCAATTATCAATTCAATTTGGTTAATTGGTTTGATTTGGTAACATTGGGGCAATAACTTTTTAACATTGGGGCAGGTAGGGATGTATACATTTACAGATACTCATCCATTCACACACATTCATTCATGTTCTAATTTACACTTTTACTCTCTCCCACACCCCATACCTGACCTGCAAATGTATATGTGTTGCTCACACACTTTTCTTTTACTAACCAGAGGAAGCAGGAACCCAGCAGTGTCGGGTAATGCGACGTAATGTAACTCTGTGTTCCTGCTTCCAGTGGGCGGTACAAGAGACTGTGTAAGCTGTGGGCTTGCGCAAAAGTGGTTGTGACCGCGGTTTTTGTGGGGGAAACTGCTTAGTATGATGGGTCCCAGGGCGAGTTGCTCCTTTTGCTCTGCTTTGAAGATGGCCCTGAGTTTAAAGCCATTTCAAAGGGATGGATGAAATGTTCTAAGCCCTAGTTCAGGTAAGAGTTATTTGGAATCATTTCTACTTTAAAACATTGGCAGACAAGCCTTTGCTTGGTTAAGAAAATTAAGCAAAATGGAAAAATATAGTACTATATATACTATAGCTTCTTAGTTTGTTCATCTGAAAGCACATAATGGGAAACTAGAAACATCATTACTAGTGCTAGTGAATACCCAAACCTTTTCCAGAAATAGTTCTTTATTAGTATTGTATTTTGTGTCGTTCTACAAAAGCAGACACGTATATGTTTTCCCATAGAAACTGAATAAAATCTTCAAATTTTAAGAAGGAATTTCTGACTTGCCAAGGTTTTTTTGCTTATGTTTGAGCATGCAACTTAATCTATTGTCTAAGGGAACAGCATTTTTAAGATATGATTTGGCATGCTCTTCTAAATTGTGATTATTCAGTGAATATTTTGTATCCTTTTAAAATTCTCTATGAAAAGAATTACAACTTGACCATAAACTCTTGGAGTAGAATCGGGACATAAGTCTCATTCTGGAGAATTAGACATTGTCTTTATCATGTTGCGCAAATGTATTTAATTGGGTAGGTATTGTTTATTGATTAGAACAAAATTTGCATAAAGCAATTACAGGAGAACAAGGCAGTAGGTGCAAAGCTGTTTAAATATCAAAACAAGTGACAGGTTATGTTACAAGTTTCAGTCTTTAACATAATTATTTCTAACTACCTTTCTTTTGGGAACTCCTATCAACCTGACAGCACTTCTGGGACGTGGCTATTTGATTAATTTATTTCAATGTTAATGTGGATATTGGTCATCCCTTTATTAAATATGTTTCTTCAAAATATCCATATACAGTTATTTATATTTATTATTTATTCACCTCAGACCTATTTGCTGTGCAGTTATTTCACAAAGTCCAACACTTTTACATTTAAAATGCGTAACTCTTCATTTTTTCATGTTGACTGGTGTACTCAATTTAAAGTCTACACTTGTCCAAGCAGACCTCTTGGCAGCCAACTGAATTCAACATAGGTTCAAAATTAGGTAAACTAGCTGACAAATTTGTCCAGATCCCCTTGATACTAACTGAAATCTTTACAAGATAAATACTACCATTGCATATATATATATATATATATTTCAGTTTCTAACATTATCTTTTTGTTACAACTGTTGTGCATGTCTGAGTACTTATCTAGTACGATTTTATGCAATGTGCAAAATAAATAAAAACTAAGCCCCTACCTGATACAGATTCTGCAAACCAGCAGCTGCCATACTTTTCCATGGTCCAGCATTTGTTAATACTGATTGCTTGAAACAGCCAATGGGAGGCAATAAAGTGCTCACATGGAAGTCAATTGGAGTTCTTTCCACACGTGTGATGGAAACTTTATACAATGTGTTAATGTGAAATAAGAGGGGTTGTCTGTTATTAATCACTTGTTAGGGCTTTATGTCAGAATTTTGTTTGTTATTTGGGGAAACCATTTTTTGTACATAAACGTAAAACCATATGAAAAAAAATATGAAAACGCTTACTACCATTGGCCCTAATTTTGACATGCTTTTGACTTGTGATAAAATTTTTATTTTTAGAAACAAATTTCAAAAAGTTTGGGTATCTGAATAGCAAGATGAAATGTGAGGAGCCTTCTCATCTGAGCTCTATCTATTAGGGTGTTGAGGGGAAATAGGAACCAAAACATTGTACCTTTTATATTAAGGTTCCTTTTACTTTTTCTGGATATTATATTTTTAAGGTACTTGATTCACAATGTAAAATGATATAACCCAAATGTACTGTATGTTTCAGAAACAAATTGGTTTGCTGAACCCTTCAGCAGTGAACAAGTTGATGAAGCTGTTTTGAAAAGGACAGCTCAATTGATTAGTGCTCACTCCAGTTGAGTGATAGGATCTACTGTTTGGCTTCATCTTAGACATGTGGTTTTACTGTTATGATGTACTGTACACCATTCATTGACAGGATCTGAGGGCGATAGTGTTGTCAAAGTACGCACAATTTATCTAAAGCTTGATGAAGCTTGTCATCCCCTTAGATTTAATAAAGAGGAGGTTAATTTTCTGTTAAAATAGATGTGATGTTTTGATTAATTTCATCGCCATGCTTTACTAACAAAAATTAACAGCTCAATGAGGTATGACCAGCAGTCACCCACGTTAAAGGAGAACTTCCACCATTATTTTTTGTACTAATAGTATTGCATTAAAATGAGTTATTAAAAATGTTATGCCATTTTCTTTTAGATTTAACAAAATGTTTCAAGACAAATTAGTCGTTTAAGCTTGAACATATATAATCTACAAAACAAGCACAATGACTTTTTATCATACTGCATTATGCTAAACAATAGAATAGTTCAATAGAATAGTCTTAATCACCCATACTCGGACCCTTTTACTAATGAAAGCCTAAGGGACTTGATGAGGTGCTCAGACCCTTAGCACAACTAAAATAAATACAGTTTACATGTACATTCTTCGCCATAAAATAGTTTAACAATTTACAAAACACATTTAAAGACATGCAACACGCTATATCAAGCTGAAACAAACATCTTTCATGTGCAGAAAGAGGGGCACAAATGCAGTAGTGACTCAACATATATAACATATACTATATACATATAAGGTTTTCGTATTATCAGGCACACCGTTTAGGTTTAGGCTTGGAACCAGAGTATGCTGGGTTGTGAACATAAAAAAAAGGTGTACATGCATCAGAGGAGGCTGTTTATACAAGGTCAAGACCTCTCTTGCCTTGAATAAAGACTCTATCTTCTCTTGGACCTATCCTGCTATATCCATTTTTTTTAATCTGAGCGGTTGGCTGATCGGACAAATCGTTTTTCCGATTTCGTTAAATAGCTTGTTTGTGAGTGTGATTAGCGTACTAATTTGTCTGTAAAACTCCAGTGTCTACTTTCTTAAATGATAAACTCTAATGACATGCTATGTTAGTAATATTTCTTATGCATAAGATTACATTGTTTTGCGTGTCAATTTTATGTAATTGGTTGGCTTGTTTTGCCAATAGATATAATTAATATTAAGTGGTTAAAATACTTGCTAAATTAACAGAAGAATCCTCCTAGAGACATTACTTATTCTGGGCAACCACATCTCCGTGCAGGCAAGATTGCTGAAAACTAATGGGTATGAAACCAAATAAGGACCAATACCAAAATGTTGTTAGTTGACCTGTGCATCCTAGGAAATATGCAGTTCAACTATATTTGAGTCTATAGGAATAATGTAGAAATACTCTTCTTTTCCAAGTAAATACCCCAGGGTGTATTCCTTGCAACTATTTGAATTCCGAAAATGGGATTGCATTACTCAGTACTATTTTCCACCTATTGTGTTTGGTTTGCTGTTTCAATCTTATTCACAGGTAGTTATTTATTACACTTTTTGTCTGGCTAACTGCATGCTGATAATACACTAGAAACAACCTTATAACCAACAATTTGTTGCATTTATTTGTGCATTTGATTTTGACAAAGAGATTTATTTGTTTTGACAAGTCTGAATGGTACTTATGTATTGTTCCACTGAGATGTCATAATATAACATAGCCCCTTCAATTAGCTCGGTAGTGTGATTTGTCGCTTTATAATTGGTGCCAGTTTGCTGCACATTTGAATGAAAGCTCTCACATGGAGAGAACATGTTTTCATCTATCAGCTGTTCCCCTGAACATTTTATTCTGGATAATAGCATGATTAGAATCACAGTCTCTAAGAAAATAAATTTTTAGGCTAAAGATGAAAATAAATAATACTCATTTTTCACCTGTGTGGTGGTTTTGATTGTCCAAAGAAATAAATCCAGAGGGGAATTGACATCAGTGCTATAAACCTTCGATGTCCTGGTTGGGCCTTGTTTGGTTTATTAAGCTCTATGGGGAATCTAGATCATAGAACTATTCTCTTTACATGTAATGATTCCTTTCAGGGAAACATAATGAAGGTGCTTACGTTCCTGAGGATTGTGACCAAAGCCTTCCAGATATCATCAAACCCTCTCCTTAACATTTTCCTGAGAAAATATTGCTTTATACATCTTGGCTTAACAGTTTCTGATTCATAAAGTAGTTTGCTTGTATTTGTGACAATCTATGTCCTGACTATTTAAATCTCCACTTGTCCTCATTTTACAAATTTTGAGTTTGATTAATGGCAGGCTTGATAAACCAAACTGATTTTGGTCCACCCCACAGCTAAGTTTCATTTTACATTCTGCATAATTCAAAAGCAGCTGTCACTTTAATATCAGCCACACATAAACAAGGTTTATACCTTAAGATATACAATATCTGCAACATCATGTCCAAAGCTGATTAAGCATATCGCCTAAAAATACCTTGTACCTCAATCCCATGATGCTCATTTTATTGACACATTCATAACTCATTTTGATGTGATGCTTCAATAAGCATGTAACAAACTGCTGTACATACTGGATGGATATAGAATTATTTGCTTTGCTTTCCACATCTCGATCATCATTTAGCTCCTTTTATAGAGACACTATATGTAGCGCTTACAAATGAGGGGAAAATTGGTGGCTACTAAATATTGTATTGGAAATGTGCAAGCAATTTTTTTTGTAATGTAATTTTTTATAAAACTCCTTAATTTGACTTTATGGCCTTAGACTCTCTTCATTTATCGAGTCCAAGTTAAGTAAATACTCCATAAAGGCCCCCAAAACATAAAAAAATCCATTGGTTCAGTTTTCTGGTGCTGGCATGCATCTCACAGAGTCAGACATGCAGCAATGTATGTACCTCTAGCTGGTGCTGTAGAAATCTACAGCTTTGCAGATAACACAGCTGGCAACTAGCATGCGTGTGTCTTGAAGGTGATGCAGATATCTTGGGCTTCCTCAAAGGCTGAGAACACTCCAATGTAAGAATTAACCCCTTCAATCCCCTATAGATGTACTGGGACGTCCAAAAAACGCCCACTTAGAAACCCCTATGGACGTCCCGGTACGTCCAGCCCTTCGTGCAGCTTCAGGGACACATCCCTGCCGCTGCACGGGAGACCAGGCTGTCGTTTGACAACCTGGACTCCCCCCTGGCAGCAGAAGCCGGCATTGCCGGCTTTCTGCTGCCCGATCTCCTGTAACAGCTTCCGGCATGAAAGCCGGTAAGCTGTTACATTTGAAAATGCCCGATCGCGCAGTTGCAAACGCGCGATCGGGCATTCCCTTCCGGGGATATCCTGCCCTCCGATGAGGCACAGAGACGCTGCGATCTCTATGCACGTCTGTGAGGACCTGCATAGAGATCACAGTGTGATCGGTGCAGGGGGATCGCGGGGAGGGGAGTGAGAAACCATGTCTCTCACTCCCCCTCCCGATCTGTAACAGAAAAGCTGGGAAAAAAAACCGGTTAGTCATTAAAAAATATTAAATAAATCATTAAAATAATAATATAAATAATACAAAAAAAAATTATAATGTGAGCTGTGATGTCATTGTGACATCACTGGCATGTTCAGGAGGTCCCTAGGAGGACCTCTAACCATTACTGTGTAAAAAAAAAAAAATATAAAAAAATACAAAAAAAATTTAAAAAATTAAAATTTTTTTTTAAAAAAATATAAAAAAAAAGATAAAAACATTCTTAAAAAAACCTTACTTCCCATTGCCCTAGCATAACATCTAGCCAGTATAACCCTCCTGCCCCCGTTCACAACCCCCAAACCCATTAAGCCATAGGCATAAAAATTATGCAAAATTGTACACCTGAATTGATAAACTTGGAGGGGATTTTCCATCACTTTACCTAATTTTGTGAGGATTGAGAGGGAAAATGTAAAAAAAAAAATTTTTATTTTTCTAATTTTCGCTAGTTTTTACTAAATGTCTCATTCTACATTTTCAGCTAATCATCCAACTATGGTGTCAAACGAAAGCGCTATCTCTCCTTGAAAAAACAATATATAGTTTACATGGGTACACTATTCACAGTAAAAGAAAATAATCGCTAAACCGACATACCCCAAAAATGGCAAAATTGCTCTGGGCTTTGAGGTACCAAAAACCCCTGGGATTGAAGGGGTTTAAATGACATTCCTGTAAATGGATAAGTAGGCTAGTTGTTAATCAGATTTTACCTAGCTAGTAAAATACTCACAATATCTAAGTAAGCAAGATCCTTACTTATGTGTCTGTAAATCAAGTTAGGATCATGTATAATCATAAACAAATTAAGCAGGAGCATAGTTCACATAAAATATCTTGGTCCAAATTGTTTGAAACAAGAACGCCATGCCACGGTTATCCAGTCTTGTGCTATCAATGTGCAACACGCATCGTCCACTTTGCTACATGGACATTTTAGTAATGAATGGTAAAACTAATGTGTATTTAGATTTTAAACCATTTGTTTCTGGATTCTTTGGAATGATACACAAGAAGAATACAATAACAGATATCAAATGTTGAGGATCTATTGATGCTGTTACTTTTCCAGAATCATACACATGTACTGTGTTTACACCTATATATATGTAAGTAACATATATTACACTATTTTAATTGATAGTTCCTGGTAATAACATCCCTTGACACACAAACATTTTACATTAAAACTGTATATTAAATAAATTGTACACACAGTATGTCTTAAATAGTGCATTCTTTGGAAGAAATCAAATTGCCCTAAGACTGAAGAAATTCACTGATATGTAAAACTGCTAGATTTGATTTCACTTGTAAGTAATCACATACTTATTCCTGTAAATAAGACTGCACGTAGTTTGGAGATGCAGTTACGCCAAATGTCATCTTATTCAAATAAGCACTACTTATTGGAAAAAGAGAACTGAAGCAAAAAAGTGTACTTCTTAAAATACAAATGTGATAAACACTGACTTGTATTTGCTGACATTGCATACATGTATTATTTAAATCAGAATAACCATAGCCATTTGTCATTTTTTAAATTGTATCCTTGAGACATACTCTTATACGCAATAAACGTTTTGAACATATACTAATATGTTAAATATACTTACTGTATATACTTGTATGTTCAATAAACCTGCATACTTGTGTAATAGGTTTTTACTATTGGTACCAGAATAGGTCACATCTAAACTGGGCAACCATATTATCTCAACTCTAAAAATTCCCACAACTCTCTACATCCATCCTCCATACCCCACCGTGTTAAAATTTCTAATATCCAGAATAAGCCTCTCTGTCAAGAATAAACGTACTATACTCCTTTTAGTAGAAAGTGTTAAATACTACATTAGGATCTATCCGCTAAAGGGAGAGATAACAAGAGAGGAAGGTAAAACCCCGGAGAGAGTCTGCTGTAGGATTATCTGCTGTAGATAGATGTAGATACACACAGGAATCACTGCCATATAGGTAACTAGAGAGCTACCTAGAACATTGTGCTGTTAAAGTTGCTACCATAGGATTCTTTCTTACGACTCATGAGAACGGTGAGGAATCAGCCCAGTACTAAACGGGAGGATTTTGTCAATGATCTCAAGGCAGCTGGTACCATAGTCACCAAGAAAACAATTGGTAACGCACTATGCCGTGAAGGACTGAAATCCTGCAGCTCCCGCAAGGTCCCCCTGCTCAAGAAAGCACATGTACAGGCCCGTCTGAAGTTTACCAATGAACATCTGAATGATTCAGAGGAGAACTGGGTTAAAGTGTTGTGGTCAGATGATCCCAAAATCGAGCAATTTAGCATCGACTCAACTTGCCAAGTTTGAAGGAGGAGTGTTGCCTATGACCCCAAGAACAACATCCCCACCGTCAAACATGGAGATGGAAACGTTATACTTTTCTGCTAAGGGGACAGGACAACTTCACTGCATCAAAGCGACGATGAATGGGGCCATGTACTATCAAATTGTGGGTGAGAACCCTTCTTCCCTCAGCCAGGGTATTGAAAATGGGTATTCCAGCATGACCCAAAACACACGCCCAAGGCAACAAAGGAGTGGCTCAAGAAGAAGCACATTAAGGGCCTGGAGTGGCCTAGCGAGTCTCTAGACCTTAATCCCATAGAAAATCTGTGGAGGGGGCTGAAGGTTTGAGTTTTCCAAACGTCAGGCAAACGTAGAAAATCAGCAGGGAATCAAATAATTGTTTTCTTCCCTGTATCCTTGCTTCCTCCAGGTCTAATGGTCAGAAGTATTACTTTGGCTTGACCTATGTGGACAAAGAGTCTGCTTGTAGGTGCAGAGTATGGTCTATAGTTATTCCATTGCAACCAGGATTTTATTACTACTACTACTACTACTACTACTACTACTACTAGGGCTGTTACTGGATTTCCAGTAGATACCTGACCTACATCACCAGTTTTAGGAGGAAGATATTTTGGTGAGTAGCCAGGTAGTGAACGGACATGCTTCTCTTTTTGACATCACTCTTTTGAAAGCTTTGCTTGATACATTATATCTCTATATAGTATTGCCTTATTTTAAGACAAATGCAACTAATTGTACAGCATCCGTAGATGTTTCCTTGTTTCTAAGACAAATTAGTTTCAGCTTGCCAGTATGATAATACGTAACAACCTGGTCTGCAGTGCTTTTAATCTATTGTGCATGGATCATTTATCTTCTAGAAGCCTGTCCTAAAATCTAGTGTGTGATCACCACTTTGTATGGCCTCTGGTGGCCACTTCATAATGTATTTAAATGGAAAAATATTGGAGGGGAGCAGACAACCATTTACTCAAAGAGTAGTTTAACTGTTTATGTTGAGAAATATCTATTGGTTATATATCGTTTTTCAATATATCTACTTTGATAATAGGTAGTTTGGTAACCATGTGTATTAAATGTTCAACTGCTAGGAGGCTGAGTTAACGTTTAGATCCATGCATGCATTATTCTTTGACTACTGGTAGAAGTGTATTAAATCTAAGGTTTTTTTTACATGGTTTCATTGGTTCTCTAATAGTTAACCTTCCTCCATACATCATCACTTTGTTAGGACTTTGAGAAGTGCTTTTGCGTTCAAGGACTTTAATATTACAAATGTTATTATGCATTTAAGCATGAGCAAATTGCATTTCATGAAACAAATTTGAATAAAAATAAAACTTCAAAAACATTTTCCTCCAAGTGATTTAAAGAGACTCCTAATGTACTTACACATTCTCTTGTTTCCTAAAATCACCAAGCTATAACAAGCTAAGCTATTATTCAGCTAATAAACCCGGAAAGCTCTTTCAAAGATTGGTTCAATTGGCAATGAACTAAAGGCTAAGTTAGACAATAATGCAAAAAAGTTACAGTTCAGTTAACCTGTTTCTTCTTTTGCAGTTAATGTATGTATCAATTACTTAGTGATGCATTACATAGTACAATCTAATTCAGCATGTCAAACTTTTCATTCCAATTTATAAATATAGCTGCATCAGCATCTGCATCATTTGCAGAAGTAATTTCAGACATCTCCAGAAATCAGTTCCTCTTAGCAACTGGATAGATTTATTTTATCTGTGATACTTAAGGATCCAGTTTGCTCAGTGAGCAAAGCAAATGCTCAGGCATCCACATTATTAAAACTAGGTTTGCTTGTAACTAATAGGTCAAATAATTTGTTATTTGGAAGCATTGCATGCATAAGTATTGTGGACAATGTCATCCAGTTTACTAATTTGGTCTTTTAGTTTCATATCATCGACAGTGAAGCTAGTCTGTGTATTTTTTTTTTTTTTTTACTACTATCCAAGATTTAAGCAATTGGAAGTATTATACTGAGGTTTATTAAGGGCCAATTTAATAGTATTTTCTTCCTTGGAATCAGAGAAGTTGGGAGCTGTGATAATCAGAAGAACTGTCCCTGAAAACAGTTTTAATGGAGAATTACTAATCATCTTGTTTGTGGTCAACATGATTCAAGATATTTTTTTTGTATATTTTATTATTAAAGTGCTCTCTACATTCTTTACAACGTTACTTTTATTGAGTTTATTGAGGTTTGCAGGCTTTTGTTTATGCAGAGCTCTCTTAAGGTCCCGCCACAGCATTTCAATCGAGTTTGGACAATTTCAACACCTTGACTCTTTTCTTTTTCACCCATCTTGTTGTAGATTTGCTGGTGTGCTTGGGATCATAGATCGACTCAATGACCGCAAGGTCATCACCCCTCCACCACCATGCTTGACAGTTGGTACGAGTTGTTTGTGCTGATATGCTGTGTTTGGCACTGTGCATTATGGCCAAACATCTCCACTTTGGTCTCATCTGTCCAAAGGACATTCGTCCAGAAGTCTTGTGGTTTATTCAGATGCACCTTTTCAAACCTAAGTCGTGCTGCCATGTTCTTTTTAGAGAGGCTTTTTCTGGGCAACCCTTCCAAACAAACTATACTGGTTCAGTCTTTTTTTAATTGTACTGCCATGAACTTTAACATGTTAACTGAGGCCTACGGAGTCTGAGATGCTGTGACGTCCACTCCTGGGAAGATTGGCAACTGTCTTGAATGTTTTCCACTTTTGAATAATCTTTCTCACTGTGGAATAATAGCGCTTAAATTGTTTAGAAATGGCCCTATAACCCTTCCCGGATTGATGGGCAGCAATAATTGCTTCTCTAAGAGCATTGCTGATTTCTTTCCTCCTTGGCATTATGTTAACACACACCTGAATGCACCACAACGGTAAACTGCTAAAATGACAAAATGTAAGATGTCATGTGTTGTTGTTCATCTAAGGTTGTATTTACCTAATTTTTAGACCTGCTAGGAAGCAGATCATTGTTATGTCCTATGTATGTAATATGCAAATAGAATTCAAAGAGGGTGTACTTTCTTTTTTACACAACTGTGTGTGTGTGTGTGTGTGTGTGTGTCCATGAGTGGTGATCTGGCTACTGCACTTCTTACCCAAGTTTTGTCTAAAGGCTTGTACTCACGTGACTCCTCCATAAGGGCAGTATACAAGGGGCAGAGCCAAGGGGGTGTGTGAGTTATTGCCTAGGGTGACAAAAGTCCTTGCACTGGCGATAGTCCTACATATGTGTAACAAACTGAACACTTTTCTAACATTTCTGCAAAAACTGTTATGATCTAAGATGTTCTGTATCTGTAAGTATTATCTCATATAGCTCAAATTACATTTTGTCCAAAGCGTTTGTATAAAACTGCTCAATAAAATAGATTGGCAATAATTTGTGTCTGTTTTTTATGTAATTTTACTGGGAACAAGATTACTTTTTGTTTTCCTTTTGCATTCTCCTTCTTTGGGCACTTGTTTATTGTAACACAAAACCTGAATATCTATTAGATTGGTGTGTATACCACAGAGGAAACTGCTTAATATTGTCTTATCATCACAGCATAAGGAAAGAAACAAAATAAATTCACAAATCAATCCATCATATCCAGTATAATGTGGTTCATGCTTGTGGGATGCTGTAATGTGACTTCATTTCCAAATTCACACAAAATACCATTATTGATTCTGCAGTGCAAGTGAATGATGATCCCATGTTATTGAAGATCAGAAAGTTCATGATTGGTGATACCTTGCTAGAATGTGCCGATGCAATAATTCAATAACATTCTTACAACTTCCAGTAAATTTCCACCATTTAGAACCCTGTGGAGGCCATTAAATCAAGTCTGGCATAGACATGAATTTTTCCCTTGATAAAGTAAAAAATATATAAAAATAGTTCAAGGTACTAAAAGGTAAACCTTGTAACTAGTACCTATAAATTATTAAAAAAAATACTCTCCACCGTTGCATGTGCTAGGATTATATTACATTTATTTTACCACGTGGTATGCCTAAGGATAGATTAACTACAGTCATGTTAGTTAAGAAGCCTCTGCATAACAAACATTTTTAATTCACTTTTTCAGTGTAATCACAAAAATGATATAATTATGCATTCTATACGAAAGGCTAAGGAAATTTACAAAACCATCATGCATTTAATAAAAATTGGGTTTTATGTAAAGATTGCACTAATAAGAAGAGGTTTTAGTATTCCAAATGCCACAAAAGGTTATGACCCGAAGCCCTGGTCATACATATCTGAGGGCATACACTAAGTAGCTTTGAATGGCAGTTTCCACAGGGTATTTAGCATGTGAAATAACCTCCAGTAAATGTCTTACGTTTTTTTCCTCTTTCAAAAACATGACTGTAAGGATCGTCTTACCAGAAGGAATCCGGGATGCAGGAAAGGAACACGCTTGCTCAGTACAGGACACGCACAAGGGGCCTGAGATGGATAACAGGGCACTTGGCGGTGTTGCTGTAAGCACGGGTGATCAGGACAGCGCCGTTAAGCAGACCAGGGTCAGGATACCGGAGGTTCTCAGAGTCGTTAGGAAAGCCAGGGTCAGGATACCAGAAATACACAGGAGCCGAATGGAAAGCCGAGGTCAGGATGCCAGAGATACACAATAACCGTTTAGCGGACCGGGGTCAGGATGCCAGAGATACACAAGTCGTAAGAATAGCCAGGGTCAGGATTCCAGAAGTTCACGATAGCCGTTGAGCAGACCAGGGTCAGGATACCAGCAATAGTAACAAGTTACAGGAAAAATACGAGGGGCTCAATAGGTACGGAAGCACCAGTACAACTGAGCACCGGTGGATAGGTTAGAGAAGTTTAAATAGCCCGGGGAGGCGTTCCCCGGCATCCCTGACGTAACCGCGCCCACCGTCGCCATAGCGACGCAGCGGAATCCAGGCGGCGGTCAGCCGCATAAATATTCATGAAGCGGCCGCGCGTGCGAGCGGCTGCTTCATGTAGCAGGGAACGGTGCCGGCGTTTCTGCCGGGAGGATGGAGAGGAACTTCCCCGCGTCTGCCAGGTAAGTGCCTTACAATGACACTAATGAATGCAAAAAAAAAAAATAGTTAAAAATATCCACCATGAAGGTTATTTACACCTAAACTGGGGATTAGTTGAAGATTCTCAATTTCCTTAGAAGTAAGACCGAGAACATTGTTTATTCTACAAGTGAAAAAGATGAAATAAGATAGGTGTATAATTAGAACTACACATGCTAAATGCTACACGACTTATCTGTTAATACCACAAGACATATTAATGTTTAGTTTTAGATGTATTTAAGTAAAAAGCAGTTGCCAAAACTATGATTTACATTGTTTTATCTTAATAATAAAAAATACAAATATAGTTTAAGTGAAAAAAAGAAATCATGTTGATCGTATTATAGTCAAAACTAAAGCAGTGTTTCTAATTAAACTTATTGGTTTTGTGTAACACATAAATATTTCTTGACAACAACGTCTAAAAATGCATTTTAAAAATGTTATTTATAATTATATAAAATATTTTTTAATTTTATGTCAACAATCTTTTTATGTATATTTTGAATGAAAATACACAAACGTGTGATATCACAACTACTGCCCTTTTAGGTCTGTAGTTTTCATAGCCAATTCACATCGACTCCACTTATGCACCCGGAATGGAAGTCTAGTCCGATGTGGTAAAGGAGAAGCTGCACTTGTTCGAGAACTGACAAAGGTATAGGCTTACAGGCACAGTATAAAAAGATTAGATGAAACAGAAAATTGTATATCCATTTAATTCAAAGTAAAAGGAAACCTTGGGGGAAATCAGCCTTACAATACAACATGTTCTTATTTTCTGCATATAGACATCTTAGTATTAATATTCCCAGATGAGTTAAGTCTACTGTAAAAGATGATTTCTTTAAGACCTTCACAAATAGGTCTATCGTTTTAAGGTATGCATGTATTTGAAGTGCTCTCTAATACTTCATTGCAAACAAACATGAAACAGATAAGAAAACTGAGAATTGTAAGTGATTAAAAAAGAACAATAATATTCAAGCTCTGGAAAAACAAATTAGAAGAACAACATCAGAGGCACCGAAGTTTAAATTGTGTATGTGAGATAAATAAAAAACACTAAATAAAATGCACACAAAATGTTTATGGTGGAGAACACTCAAATTCATGTTTGACATACTGCAAGTGTAGTCAATTTCAGATGTACAATGTCTGATATTTGGTATTGTTGGTGCCATTTTTATTAATCAGGCCCATTTAAACCCCTACGATCCTTAAAGGCACAGTCTGCACAGACTCTACTATGAAAACATAACCATATTTCTGACATCATAACTATAAGGATGCTAAATACCTCATCTCCTGCGTGACCCAAGTGCCTGCCCCTTGTACTACTCTGTAGTACATGTGACAAATATGCATCCGCCTAAAAACATATTATGTGAAAACTAGAATTATTTTAAAACAAAAAGAATATCTAAAAAAATTTATTTAATCTGATACTAATAATAAAACATTTTGGTGAGAGTCTCTTCAGGTAGTCAGGTATCAGTTAAAGCTAGCAGTGTATTTGATTTGTATAAGATTTATGCTGTAATTTTACAATAAAGGTAAATATCACATCATCTAAAGTCAGACAGGAATAATATGAGAACTGTCCAAACTAGGTTTGGAATCAGTGACAAGTGGCCTGGTTACTTTACAACGAGAGTTAATACTGTATGATATTTTATTTTAAAACTGTTTGTAAGGGGACATTGGTTGTATATTAGTACAATCTTATGAAGAACACAAAAAACTAAAATATGTTGCTTGCATAAGTATACATTCCTTATGCTCCACATATGAAACCCCATCATTGAAGGATCATTGGTAGGTTAGCTCTTATTTGTACTCTATTTATGCCGACCATATTGCTATTTTGCAAGGACGGGTATTCAAAGTTACCATGCCTGTGGGTGTAGCTGGTAAAGGGACATGGCTATGGGTTTGGTTTTACCAGTGTCAGCTAAGTGTTTGCTTTTAGTAGAACAAAAGGAGTGGGGAGATATAGAAAACCAAATAAAGGATAGGAGGGGATAAAAAGGTGAGAGGAGAGAGAGAACAAAAGAACAGGGAAGATGGAGATGAGAGAGGAGAAACAGAAGCCAGAGATTAAAGAAAAAGAATAGACAAAAAAAAAGGAGTTATAGGAGACGGGTGACAAGAGGGAGGAAAAAGAGGAGCAGAAGGAGGCTGTATAAGAGTAAAATGAGAGAGAGAGTGAGAATGGAAGACCATTTAACTGTCTGAGAATAATGATGTTTGGACCCTCCAGCAGCGGTATCAGAAAAAGATAAAGTTTTCCTATTACATCCTATTACATCTTCAAAAAAACCTGCTTACAATTTAGAGCTCCAGAAATGGTCAGCCAACCCCTTCACAGAATGTGCGCAGACAGGACTGTGGGCAGTGGCGTCTCCAGGTTTCATATTTAGGGGGGGCACATGGGGGGCCAGGGACCAAAGTAGGGGGGCCAATTATAAAACGGTACATATACACTATATATATATATATATATATATATATATATATATATACACACACACACACGTTAGACGTGCATTTTTAACTACATAATATGCACTTATCTCTTTGAAGTAAAGACTGTGATTAAAATATGATTTCAAAATAACAGCTTAAGTGACAGTTATTTTTCATTCTTTAATATTAGCCCCTGCTGACAATATATATAAATATTAGACCCTGCTTCCGATATATATTAATATTAACCCCTGCTGCGGATATATATTAATATTAGCCCCTGCTGCGGATACATACTTATATTATACCCTGCTGCCGATATACATAGAAATTATACCCTGCTGCCAACATATATTAATATTAGCCCCTACTGCCGATATATAGTATTAGTCCCTGCAGCCAATATATATAAATATTAGCCCCTGCAGCCAATATTTATTGATAATAGGCCCTGCAGACAATATATATTAATATTAGCCCCTGCTGCTGATATATATAAACATTAGTCCCAGCTTCCGATATATATTAATATTAGCCCCTGCAGCCAATATATATTAATATTAGACCCTGCTGCCAATATATTTGCCACACTGACTGCAGATCAGGGGAAGACAGTGAGAGTCAGGGCAGTGTTCCCTCCTTCTGACTGCACCGTGACATTGAGAGGTCCTCTCCCCTGTAATCATCCCTAGAGTCCCTTTGTCCCCTCATTCACTTAACCATAGCGCTCTTTTACTTACACCCTGTAGTTCAGGTATAGATCAAATAAACAACACATGGAAACAGCACATGCAACTGAATGAGATTAAAAAAACCTTGTATTTGCAGGTATACATAAATAATGTATGGAAACATAGCATTGCAGGTATAAACCAACAGAACACACAAACCCAGCATTGCAGGTATATATCAACTGGAAATCACATGTACACTCAGCACTGAAGGTTTAGATCAAATAATCAACACATGGAAACAGCACTCCAGGTATTGATCAACTGAATAAGACATGCAAATCCTATATTTGCAGGTAAACATTAATAATGTATGGAAATATAGCCGATACAGATGAACAGAATGACACAAAACCCAGCTTTGCAGATATAAATCAATTGGAAATTACATATAAACTCTGCATTAAAGGTATAGATAAAACCCCCTAAATTACAGGCATAGATCACTGGTCACACACCCCAAAGCCAGCCCTGGTGTCCACACTGCCCATATAGAACCTGACCAGCACCTAAGTTACACATTATGTCAACTTTGTCCCCAAACAGCTGAACGTACGCCATTTTTGTCCCATAAAGACCTCTCCCTCCCAATCTATCCTATCTACCCCCTCTCCCTCCCAATCTATCCTATCTACCCCCTCTCCCTCCCAATCTATCCTATCTACCACATCTGCCTCTCTATCTACCACATCTGCCTCCCAATCTATCCTATGTACCCCCCTCTCCCTCCCAATGTATCCCATCCACCCCCATCTCCCTCCCAATCTACCCCCTCTCCCTCCCAATCTATCCTTATCTACCCCTTCTCACTTCCTATCTACCTCTTCTGACTCTCTAACCCCCTCCTAACTTTCTAACCCCCCCTTTGAAGTTCACTTACCTTGGGCTTGTCCAGCGGTGAGATCGCGAGGTCTCTGTATCCCTGGTTCTGCCGGCTTCACTGCTGGGCGCCGGATATGACGACATATACTGGCGCTCGGCTTGAAATGCCGGCACTGCGAACCAGGAAGAGGCCTCGCGGTCGCGGAGAAGAGTGAGAGGCGCCGAACGGTTGCTGAGAACTTATTCCTCAGCAACCGCTCGGCGCCTCTCACTCTCTCCTCCGGGTCTATTAAAAAAAAAAAAAAAAAGACAGCGTTTCAATTGGGGGGGCACACCGGGGGGCACAGCATGATGTAGGGGGGCCATGGCCCCCTCTGGCCCCCCCCAGCCGACGCCACTGACTGTGGGTCATCTCTAGAGCCTATCAATCTCCAGCACATTCACACCTGCATACTGTAGCGCAACCTCCCTCCTACGCGTTAGCAGAAGCATGTATGGAGCGTCAACTCTCCCCCTCTAATGCTTTAGATCGTCCCTGCATCTGCTTGCACTCCAGGGCCCCGATAAGCACACCAAATCAACCTCTTCACCTGTGCTTAAATGGGATTTTTTGGCCTTCATTTGAGTCAGTGCAATTAGGGGTATGTCAGATAGAGTGCACTTATGCCTCATTTCAACCTTACAAAATATATACAGTACTGTACTTAAAGAGAAAAAGACAGCGCTAAAATTACTTAATGCCACAATATATTTATATAAAAATAAAAAAAAGTTTTATTTAATATATACATAATAATTAAATCAAGATAACACAAAGATAAGGTATATACCAGAAATAAATACAAACATTGTATTTGATTTAGATTTTTCTTCTGTTCACTTTGCATTTTGTTAAATGATAAAATGGACTATTAACATGTCTATTTTTGAATGCATTCTTATTTAACAGCATTTTTCCACACATGCCTAAAACTTATGCACAGTATTTTGAAAATATAGTAGATACTACATTTGGATGATATAAATTTTTTTTTTGTTTTTTAAGCATGTATATATGTATTCATTTCAAGATTTCTTTAAGAGTAGATTAAAATTCCAGGCACTAAACATTTTCTCTAATTGTCTGCTTGAAATAGTTGATTATCAATGGCTCTAATGTTCATAAGGTGGTTAGGTACCTAAATTAATAAATGTTACAAGTATCAGTTGCTGGGTATTTAAATTGAAATGTTATTTTTAAAGACAAATTAATATAAGAAATACAATGTGATAACTGTATTCTCTGGATGGGTGCTAAAAATTGCAAAAAAATATATGGGTAGTTTAATTAAAGCTGCATGATAAAAAGTGCTAAAGCTTTTAATGCGTCTCAGAGGTTCTCTGGCACATGTTAAGGTGGGAGTTGAAAAAAGAATTATGAAAATCTGGACATTAAAAATATTATTGCCTGAATAACATTTTTTTATTCATTCAATCAGAGCAGCGATTATCTCACTTAATTCAGCTAATTCCAGGAAATAATACAATCTTATCATTAATTCATTTTTTCCAATATTTTAAACAGAAAAATATCTTTACATATACATGCATTTGTGATAATGTCATGTATTGTATATATGTGGCCGTGCTAATGACATTCTCATTCCCTTTCTTTTTTTCTTTAGAAGTTCTTCTTACAGTCTAAACATAATAACCCTAAAACCAAACTTCTTGTTATCAACATATTTCCCAATAATAGCTCAGACTCTTTATGAACGTTATGTACTTTTTGGCAGGGAACACTTTTCCAACATTCTTTAACGGGCCATCTCTTCAATACAGTTGCAAAGAATTCCATAAATCTTCTCATAAGGTAATCTAACTGCGCACTGGTTTCAAAAAAGAGAGAAAAAGCATAGTAATGACAAAACAATGATGTACACGGTAGTATTTGTGACACTCAAGAGTTAGGCCCTTAAATGGATATTTTAAACATTTGTACAGTCAGTGTTCACTTCTGGTTCCCATCCTTTCAAGACATCCATGACATCCAACAATGTTACTGGTCAGTTTAAGGTGAAAGGCTGGTTGATGGCATTTTCACATAAACATTACATTATACATTACAAAGCCAAAGTATCTTCTAATCAGTGATGTGTTCTGGCCTAGGCTGCATCACATGTAGCATCAGGCTCCTAAAAACATTGCTATGTAATGGGCCAATTGAAACGAGATAACTGATCTCCCCAACCACCCCATTAACACTATGGAGAGATTTTCTGAGTCTGCACAATCCTACATAGTTTCCTTCAGTGCCGCACTTTCTTTAAAAGAAGGGCTGGACTGGGAATATTAAGTAGACCTGGAATTATTTTGAACGCCAGCCCCATATATTTTATTGGGTGGTACAGCTCATGTGCCCATATGCCACACGAGGGGTGTAACTAGAAACCACAGGGCCCCTGTGTGAAAATTGCCTTGGGGGACCCCTGCCTCACAAGCAATATGTTCCACTGTGCCACCTTTGCCCCAAACAGCATGTCTTTGCCATCTTTGCCCCAGACAGCCTGTCAGTGGCCCAAGCAGCCATTTTTGTCCCTAAACAGCTTTTCTTTGCCCCAACCAACCTGTTTGTGCCACCTCTGCTTCCTTATCAACCAACCTGTGCCACCTCTGCCCCTATACAGCATGCTTGTGTCACTTCTGCCCCTAAACAGCCTACTTGTGCCACTCCTGCCCCTAAACAGCCTGCCTGTGCCACCTATGCCCCTAAACAGCTGGCCTGTGCCATCTCTGCCCCCCAAACACGTGTACATTTATTCACTCATGTACTCTGGTCCCAGGGGACCGGCCGAGCAGCACTGGGGCCGCGTTGATGTCTATGCAGCCCAATGGCTTCCTAACATGGATATGCAGCTTACCGCTGTGGCATTTGTACATTGTGCAAGTAAACTCTATTTTCTTGCCCAGGGAAGCAGGAACCTGGGCAGGCAAAAGAGAGTTTCCTCGTACAGTGTGCGATTGCCTAGTACGGCTCGGGCAGCCCCCAGAAGTAGCTGCATTAGAGGTCTTTACTGCGAAGCAGTCTTCAGTTTTCCCCCACGCCATTCTTACAATTTCTTTAAAGAAAATGTGAAATACTCATATTTAAACTGCCCTTTTCACCTCATAGCTCTTCACATTCATGGAACTGTTTTGTCCATCTTTTCCATAAGAGTAACAGATTAGCTGAAGCTTTTAATGCAAAGCACATAATGCAGTGTCAAAAAGAATTGTTAAGTCTGCCTTCCAATAGTGCATTATGAAAGAGTTTTAGTGCAGTCCAGTTATGGGGTATTTCTTTCTGCTATTTCTCTTTGGCGCATTACTAGCTTGATATACGGTACAATAACTGTAATCCACGTCACTTCTCTTTAATTGCTCTTCCAATAATTATGTTACCACTTTTTTCAGACATTCTGGAATATTCTGTACAAAACCTTTGCAAGGTAGCTTAGGTAACAGGCATTGTGCCTCTGTGGCCTTTACAGACCTTCAAAGCTTTTAAGATAAAGGCATTTCATCTGGGAATGCTTTAATATTGTGTCATTTCACTTGCACCACAAGATTTTGTACCTATTTTACATTAAAAAGATATTACTAAAGAAATGACTTGGGACAAGGGTGGCATAAAGAAGTTGCCCTGAAGTAAAAACTGTCTTTAGTACTCAGAACTAATAAGTGATTTTTCATTGACCTGGGTAAAAGAGGCTGACATCTAGATAAGGACTAAATATATTTCATTGTTCTTCAACATCTGTGAAGCTAGCATTCACTTCGTATTCGTTTTCATTCAGGCTGTAGGATACATTCTTTTAATGTATTTCCACCAATTAATTTTGAATACTGTCATAAATACTTGTAAAATAGGCTTTTACGTTGATGTATGTATATATATATACAGGCCCGGACTGGGACAAAAAATAGGCCCGGGTATTTCAGACTGAGCAGCCCATTTTTATGAAAAAACATATATGTACATACATATACATAATACTTGGTCATTCAGCATGGGAAGCCTGAAGCCACAATTTAGTGCGACTAATCCTTGAAATAAATATTATAGAGTAAATAACACAATACCTTATCTTTTCCACTATTTCAGGGTGATTTCAGGGCCTTGAATGTTTTGTCCCCTGAAGTCACTACAAATTCAGGAGGGCATTTTATCTCTGGATAAGTTAAAATGAAATAGTTCCCACTGTAAATTAAGGAAACAGATAACCAAACACACACACCAGGACAGGCTTTTCCCACACCGACGCCCAGACACACACACCAGGACAGGCTCTGCCACACCGACACCCAAACACACACCAGAACAGGCTCTGCCACACCGACATCCAAACACACACACCAGGACAGGCTCTGCCACACCGACATCCAAACACACACACACACCAGGACAGTTAAAGAAAGAAGAAATGTTTCAGCACTCAACTCCCAGGAAGCTGGGAGCTAGCAGGAAAAAGGGCAAAACAAAAACAGAAAGCATAACAAAAATAGCAACGTTTCGGCCAAACAGGGCCGTTTGAGCTTGACAAAGACCCTGTTTGGCCGGAATGTTGCTTTTTTGTTTTGCTTTCTTTGACCCAAACACACGCACACACACTGGGACAGGCTCTGCCACACTGACACCCGAACACACACACATCAGGACAGGCTCTGCCACACTGACACCCGGACACACACACCAGGACAGGCTCTGGACAGGCACACCGACACCCAAACACACACACACCAGGACAGGCTCTGTCACACCGACACCCAAACACACACACACAACAAGACAGGCTCTGTCACACCAACACCCATACACAAACACACACCAGGACAGGCTCTGCCACACCGACACCCACACACCCACACACATACCAGGACAGGCTCTGCCACACCGACACACACACATACACACACACACCAGGACAGGCTCTGCCGCACCGACACCCAAACACACACACAACAGGACAGGCTCTGCCACACTGACACCCAATCACAAACACCAGGACAGGCTTTGCCACACTGACACCCGCATCCGGAGGGTTTCCACAGACGGTTTCACTCAGCCTGCCTGTGGCATCTTTGCCCCCATAACAGCCTGCCTGTGGCAGCCTTGCCACCAAAACAGCCTGCCTGTGGCAACTTTGCCACCATAACAGCCTGCCTGTGGCAACTTTGCCACCAAAACAGCCTGCCTGTGGCAACTTTGCCACCAAAACAGCCTGCCTGTGGCAACTTTGCCACCAAAACAGCCTGCCTGTGGCAACTTTGCCACCAAAACAGCCTGCCTGTGGCAACTTTGCCACTATAACAGCCTGCCTGTGGCATCTTTGCCCCCCCTTACACATCCATGCTATCATACACACATATTCATTCACTTGTTCACAAATATTTATTCACTAATTCACAGATAATCATTCACTCATTCAGATATTCATTCATACATTGATACTCATTAATTCCCTCATTCAGATACTCATTAATTCCCTCATTCAGATACTGATTTACATATACTCATTCACAAACATTCATTCACTCACTCCTTCACAGATATTTATTAATTCACTCTTTCATTCAATCTCACATACACCATACAGCCTCCCTCACCCCCTTACCTGAACCGATGATGCATGCGCCGCTCGCAGACTTCCGCGAATCTGCACAGGGGAAGCAGACGCACAGCAGGGTCATGTGACGTACGTCACGTACGTCACATGGCTCTATTGGATTCCTGCGTCCCTCTGGCCGTGGAAGGGATGCTGCTCGCGCGCGTCTGCCGGTAAGTAGCGGGCCCGGTCGTAGTTGCTGCAGGCTTAAGGGGCAGGTGCCCCTTTTTCCCTGCGTTAAGGACGACCGCATAGGCCCAGTCAGTCCGGTCCTGACTGGGCCTATTTTAAGGTAGGGGCCTGGAGCTGCAGCTCCATTAGCCCCTAAGTCAATTCGGCCCTGGCTGGCCCGGCCGCGGCCCTGCTCCGGCCCGGCCCACCGGGCAAATGCCCGGTGTGCCCGATGGCCAGTCCGGGCCTATATATATATATATATATATATATATATATATATATATATATATATATATATATATATATATATATATATATACACACACACACACACACACACACACACACACACACACATACATACTGTACATATACACACACAAACATTGGAACATTCACTGGACTTTATCTAAACTAATCAAGGTTCTAACTATTAATATTATTAAGAATTAATTCAAGCTTTGATTGATTTGTTGAAGGTTTTGTGGGTGTTCCTACCTTTGCATTTTGAGGTATATTACTAGTCATTTGGAATATACTGGTATGTACTGTGAGTGCCTTCATATCTGTCTTCTGTGTATCTGGTGATATTGTAGAATACTAGTTTCAAGAAAATAAAGGTTAGGAAAGCGAATATTAGAAGTAGGAAGAGAGTGTGATCACTTATGGTATTTTTCTTTGCTCCTTAGCTGCTACCAAAAACTGGTCATAGTACAGGTCATAGAGGAACATGCATGAGTGGCTAATAAGTCAGTATGCCTTGCCTCCAGTAGGTAAACCATTTTAATCCAATGTTATTAGGTGTAGTCTATGTCTAAAATCTGTTTCACACACTATGAAGCAGTGAAAAGAAGAGGATCATATAATTATTTATGTTTTCCTAGATATAATGCCTTAATACAGTTCCAATACATTTAAATAAAAAATAATTTGCGGTTGTATAGCAGATGTATGTTTACAAATATTTTCAATGAATATGGAATTTTAGCTATAGTTCTGGGTAAATTAGGACAGGGAAATAGAAAAGTCAGACACACCCTTGTTTTGCTGATGATCACTGCATTATTTCCATTATATAATGAACTTATCGATCAGCTTTTCCTGGCTCTGTTGTATCACATTAAAATATACAGTATGGGTGACTCTTGTTTTACATGAATACTACAGCTGAAGTTAGTGGGGCACTCTTCATGCATTTCACAACCTATCAGAAAAAGAGCTTCATGATAGAGTGTGTCTACGATGAAAACTCTGTCCACGATCAGTAGGCAACAGATGAGACTACTGGAACTCTGTTCAATAATGAAGCAATGATTATTTAATACAAACTAAAATGACAACACAACA
This sequence comes from Spea hammondii, assembly GCA_029215755.1. Classification (NCBI taxonomy): domain Eukaryota; kingdom Metazoa; phylum Chordata; class Amphibia; order Anura; family Pelobatidae; genus Spea; species Spea hammondii. Next base: position 40,794,236 of record JARDYJ010000005.1, on the reverse strand, counting down.
CAGAAGTGTAAAATGGCAAATGATTAGTAATGTAATGACACTAAAAGAATAAAAAAAAAAATATTAATGCATTATCTGAACCCTGACCACAACGTCCCCTAAATACTGTATGTACAGTATATATATATATATATATATATATATATATATATATATATATACACACACTATATGGACAAAAGTATTGGGAAACCCGACCATTACACCTAAAGGGATATATACGACACTGCATTCTACATAGACATTAATGTCCCCTTCAGCATACAGCAACAATGCTATGCTTCCAACTTTATGGGGACAGTTTGGGGAAGGCCCTTTTCTATTCCAGCATGACTGTGTCCCAGTGCACAAAGCTAGGTCCTTAAAGACATGGTTGGATGAGTTTGGTGTGAGAGAAGTTGACTGACCCGCACAGCCCTGATCTCAACCCCATCTAACACATTTGGGATGAACTGGAACAGAGATTGCGAGACCTTCTTGTTCAACATCAGTGCCTGACCTCACAAATGCTTTGCTGGATGAATGGGCAAAAATTCCCGCAGAAACACCCCAAAACCTTGTGGAAATCTTGTGGAATCCAAAAGAGTGGAAGCTGTTATAGCTGCAAAAGGGAGACCAACTACATGCTAATGTCGATGTATTTAGAATGCAATGTCATCAAATACCCTGTTGGTGTAATGTTCCGATGTCCCATATGTCAGCCTCCCTCTTACATTTTTAGCTCTACATTTTTTAGAAGAGCTATACATTTATTTGTACTGTTTATGACCTACTATAAAAGTAGGTTAATTAAACATGTTTTAGTAATTTATTTAAAAAAAATTGAAAACTGTTAATTTCATACTTAAGATTTTTTTTTGCATTTTTGCACACTTTACCAGTGTGCTCTCAGTTACGCAATGTCTTCAGCCACAGTGATATTAGAAGCTTTATGTTTTGTTATGTATCTTATTTAAGACTAATGTTTTTCAAATCTACAGTACTTTAAAATGAAGGGTTTGTCCCAGTTCTGAACAAATACATTTAGGGCCAGAACCCCACATGTGCAGTGTGCCCTAAAATGCCACCATGAAATATGGGGCTAGTATTCTATTATTTTCAGGGATGGTTTTAATTTCCAGTCCGACCCTGTGTCAAAGGTTTCTACGTACACCCCTTTACCATACTGATTCTCGATAATTAAGTAAAGAATTTAAATATATTTGAATGCATTAATATTATTCTGTTTATTATACTTATATTGCTTTTTAAGCAGGATCTGTTTTTTTCTGGCTTCTGATTAAACTAGTGTATAGGGCATATCTCATATGATCTATAAAGCCATCTTCAAGGAAATAACTGCAAACATGATTTTCTACCACAAGATGTCACTAGCACTGCTCTAGTTTCATGTTTGAAAATTACTTTCTATGATTATCAAGCATATTTTATTCTTCCAAATATCCTTAAACAGTTGGAATGATACAGAAAAAGTTTTTTTTTTTTTACACAATATGTTTCAGTCATAGCAATTTTCCATGTATGTGCTATTTATGCTTAAAAGACATTAATAAGCTAAAGTACATTCTAAAATTATAATTCTTTCAATTATATCAATGTTATTCACTACAAATATTACATGCTTTCAATAGCGATACTAAGTATATAATACTACTGACATAAATCAGATATTGTTGTTTACCCTATTGAAAGGCCCCAAATACCTTTTTTAATAGCAAGTCACCATTAACTTAAATACATTTAAGTACTCCAAATACTAATAAAATAATTTCACATTGTAAATCAGGTGTCCTGGTAAAATATTTATAACTTATAAGAAGAAAAATAAAGATAACCTGAGGCAACCCCCTTACACCAATATGATGGGACATCAAAACATAAAAATAAAAACTACAATCATTGCATGGATTGGAACAAATAACAGTCCAATAAATAAAGAGTGTCCATAAAATGTCTATAAGACCCTTCTCGTACAGCTTGTGGGAGGAAAATACCCAAATCCTGGAACTGTAATAGCCTAAACTAAAAAAGCAACTCGGGACTGGCATAGTATAATATTTATTAAAAACAAAATAGCCCCCGTGTCCTAATTTACAGAGTGGGATAAATCCACCTCACTCTTGAATAAGCTGTATGGATTGTAAATGTACTTACAATAAGTTCTTACAATAAATACATTATGGCCGCATTCTAAATAATACCTTTAACTTATTTAGCCGCTGTACCAGTATATATGGACCTACTGTAAAAACAGATCAACATATAAACATTACTAAAATAGAGCCCCACCCCAAAAAGTTGGGGAAACTTGCTCTATCACACTAATAGTTAAGGTGTTACAACTAGAACTAAAGAAAAAGAAAATAAAAGCATGGTTAATAAAAGTCTAGTTGTAGCACCTTAACAATTAGAGCGATAGAGCAAGTTTCCCCTACAATTCCTGGTGGTGACCATGTTGACAGACTTAGACAAAGGGACTCTTTTTAAACAAATTCTTAACAAACCAACCTAAGGGAGTCACAGGTGCCAGACATAAAGTTGCCACTAACCTTAAGGATAGAGACTTCCCTGACACCCCAAGTTTGGTGAGAAATTATTTCATAGGATTGCATATTATATACAGTATGCATTTGTCACTACAAATAACCTTAACTTTTTTGGGGGAGGGGCAGGGGCATAAGACAAGCATGTCCCCTCTCCCCCTTATTGTTTAATATATCATTAGATCCCTTTCATAGACTTATCCTGGCAGCAAGCCAATTTGAGAGAATGTTTAAAAATTGGATCATTATGAAAATATCTGCATTTGCGCAAAACATTATTTTCTTTGCGGGGGGGGCAAACTGACACCATCCCATTTGTTCTCAGTTTACTGACAGGAGGAGGGCTCGGGTTTCAGGGTAAATCTAAATAAATCAGAAACCTTGTGGTTAACAGTTTAACCTCCACCAGTCATAAAACAAGCATGGCCCTGATGCATATTAAATACCTGGTGATTTTCTTTCAGAGGGACCCAGAGGAGGAGTATTCCCTAAACCTAGTTCCAACAATTAATGACTTGATTGCACATTTGAGGCATTGGTATTGCCTCGCTGCCTTCCATTCTGGACATACCTCCAAGCCAAAGACTATGTGATGAGGACTCTGCAGGCGATACCCACTTAATATGCTGTTGTGGCCGGGCAAGGTCATCAGTTTCTATGTGTCAGGTGTGTAGGGGTTGGGTCACAGCGCAGAGAGACACCAGATAAAGTAGCAGATGCAAAACCAGGGTACAGTGCAACAGCAATGGATTTATTCCACTTGTGCAATAAGAAAAGGCAAAAACAGTACCATACAGCATTCCGTGGTCTGGGGTAGAGAGAATCAGCAAAGTCTGTTAAGCAAGCCATGGTCAAAGTCCATAGAATCCAAAAAACAAGTATCCAGCAAAGAGGTACGGGAATACAGGAAGGGACTTGAACAATCAAGCAATGATGGATCAGTGCTGGAGGTTTAAGTAGCCTGTCAAAGCCTGACTCCTCCCCCAGCCCTCCTTCTCCTATACCCATAGTCACCACTTATCCCGCCCCCTGGTCTGCCCTCCTGTGTCATCAGACCACATGACACACCTCCCCCGTCACTCCTTTCCTGAGGCACGTCCTGCGCGCCGCGTGCCGCGTGCCGCAACAGGTGTCATGGATGCGTCCTGGACGTCATTGATGCAGCCCAAAACCGCCTGGTCCACAGACGAAAATGCCAGTGCCTGGTGGAGTCCCTGCCGGGTGAAGATACCCACAGACGACGGGGAATGAAGGTAGGTACCTGACACTATGCTTTATAGACTCATACACAAACCAATAAACTACAAGCAGCATGATGTGGAGCCAGGGAAGTTGCTGGAGAGCTAGAGATACTTTTTTGTCGCAATGGCTCTGTATTTCAATAAACAGTATTTTTTTTAGCTTGATAGTTGAGATAGGTGGGTGTAAGGGGAAAAGAACAAAGGTTATAGGGAAAACTAGAGATGGATTTGGTAAGGACATTAAAAAGGGGGGAATGTGGGATATATAGAAATTACATTGGGGAGATTATACAGTGGAGAGATAGATGAGGAAACAATATACAGGATGTGTGTGTGTGTGTTTGTGAAAGATTACAGATATTGGAGATAAAAAGAATGATAATTGTCAGGGAAGGAGGCAGTAGTAGCAGAGTAAATAAAAAAGGGGATAGATGTACAGCTCATGAAACCATAGACTCAAAATCTATAATAATGTCAACTATGAAAGATAGTGAATCGCTGCTGAACATTTGTTCATACACAGGATTTGTGCATTAACTGGAATTGCCACCTGTCCAGTTTTAACCTGGACAGCCCCTGCAAACATAGGTTAGCCCGGGGTCTAGCATATAGCAGGGTCCTGAAATGCACTGTGGACACATCTAAGGGGAAGGACCATGTACAGCATGGGTCAGGGAGAAACGTTAAGCTAAGTAGCAAAATTTGCATGTTATGGAAATTTGTAGACTTAGGGGAGAACCTATGGTCCTACCATTGCAGATTCTATGGAAAGTGGGTGCCGGAAACTACAGCACTACAAGTGTGAGAATGTTTTGCTTGAAGATGTATTGGGTGTATTTTCTGTTTAATTCATGCAGCTAGAGGAGGTTCAAATGTCATCATTTCTCTTTTCTCTCTTGTGAGGCTGTTAACCCCAGGGAGATGATTAGCATGGCATTTGGGCGCAGGTGCTATGAAGATCATACATATGGGTCCCTGGGGTGGAGCAATTGGAGAGCAGGGTGGTCCAATGCTCCATCCCCCAGTCAGTGGAAAATCCTTGCCAGCTTTTCCAAGTGGTTAGAGGTCTGCAGGATCCGGTCCGGGATTACTATGAGGCCTGCATCAGGCCCAGGTGCTGGGTATTAAATCCTCCTGGAACCTGAGCTGAGAGAGAATGTTGGGGGAAGAGAAAGTTTCCCTGTACTCTCCGAGCAAGGAGAGGCCCTGAAGTTGACCATCTCTGAGCCAAGTGAGGCATTACCTACCTGGACCGTTTGTGGGCTGTTTGGGGGAGGTTTTCCAGAGCCTGGCTTAGCTGGGTCTGGCTGGGAGGTCAAGTTAGTGGGTGATTAGGCTGGACAATCTGGGCCAGCATAGTTTTGTTAGAGAGGGCTCCAATTGGGAGCTTTGGTTTTGGGGTTTGAGCAGTCAAAAGTAAAGCACTGGTTTTGCTACAAGCTGGTGTTCCTGACTCGGATTGCCCTAGAGGACTGTGCTTAAGACCCCTAACTGTGGCATTTATGGCCCTCCTGCTACAGGGTTTGTCACACTCTCCTTTTCCTCTCTTTTTGCTCTTCTCCTATTCCATACATTATTCAACCCCCCCCATCTCAGATCTTTCTAGTTCAGACTTCAGTTTAAAATTAGAAGACAAAGACAGAACTGATTAATTTATATTTAATCTGAGCAAGATAGTCACAATGCTTTATGAAACGAAATGCTAAACAGAAGGCCTAAAAAGCAAATACAAAATAGTATTACAATAAATAAGGAATAAACACAGGAAACCTATATTATACCAAACTATAATAAGCGGTGGGAATCTCCAGATGTTAAAAGTCTTTTGTCAAAAGATGAAGTTTGCCCATTTGGAATGACATGAGAGGGGAGTGAGTAGCCCATGGAATTTATGTTACTTTTAATGAGTAATGTTAAGACCTGTTAAGACCTGTAAATAAACTCTGACCTTATTCTTATTTTGTATTGATTTGTATGATGCTATCATATTTTACAGTACTGTACGATGGGTAAACTGGACAGAAACAGAAGTTAAGTAGGGCACTGTTTAAAAGAGCTTTCAATCTAAAAAGGAGTTGGGGATGTGTCACACAGGAGGTGTAATTACACATATACTAGCCACACAAGTGTAATGAATAATATTACTGGAGAAGAAAGGCAGATGCAGCTGGATTGATGGGCATCCCTGAAGAAGTGGATATTGAGAAAAAAACAGTGTCATGGAGACCAAGATTTACAAAAGAATTTAAAAAAAGAGTGTGGTCCATGATGTCAGCAGCAGCAGAGAGAAATAATTTGTCAATTTAACAAGAGAGGGTTCGCTAGAGCATCAAGAGAGGAATTCAAATTGCAGTGTATCCAGCAAAGAGAAAGGTGGTTAGGTATAAGCTGCTCAAGAATCTAGGGGCACAAGGACGTAGAAAGATGGGGTAGTATTTTGACAGATTGGTAGGCTTCAGGGAGAGTATTTTCATGATGGGAGGATTGGAAGGATTCACATATTTTGTCATATGTGGGGTACAAGGGATGTTCAGCAGTGAACTCAGTGATAACCTATAATTCTATGTCTTGAAAATATTTCAATTCATTCAGAGCCACAGAATAAATCATTACCTATTAGCAATCATTGCCTTATCCTAGTGATAGTGGTTATTTAATGCTTTGGTCATTTAAGTGCAAGGCGTAGCTCCCATATGACTCTCCCATTGTTGGTAAACTACAACCACAATGACTCTTGACTAATGTTTGGATAGCCAATAAATACATGTTTTAAAAAAAAATTCACAATAGTTGTGCTCAGGTACAGTTGGAAAGTTGGTTGTAAAAACAATTGCATACACTGTCATCAAAAAGGGATTTAAAATATCAAATTTTGTCTACAAGATGTTAATATTTTAAAAATTGATTGAGTATTTAGGGAACAATTGGAGCCTGTGGAAACCTTATTTATTATTAATATGAAAAATATGCCTTTTGAATAAATGGCCAGCAGCAGACAACCTGGCAGACACATCAGCTAATGTGAGAGTTGGAATTAATAATTATTGTAATACATACAAGTCCATACATTGGTCATTACATTTAAACATCTTAAAAGTAACACTAGACAGAATAATGTGCATTTAAGAACAACACTGGAGACTATACTAATCTTCATATTGTTAATAACATTTTCTTGTTCACAAAACAAAATATATTGAGAATAGATAGGGTTCATGGGGCAAATGGTAGATTATGGAATAAACGTATTTCAAGTTCCAATATCATATGCATACAGGAACACTGTCTAAAACAAGGCAGTTATTGTAAATTATCAAGTATAACGGGAGATGGCATATATTTTACTTTATTTTATTTTGGTAAACTCATATTGTTAGTATTTCTTTGGAAATGTGGAAAAGACATCATTAGTCCGTTTTATTGGCAAAGTGAGATCTAGGATCTTTAGATTAAGTATAAAAGGTCTTATAAGTAAAAACTCATGCTAGACCAGGTAATAGTTAATGTTTATCTAAACAAACAAAATTATTTAACATTATATTATTTACAGCCACAAAAAATGTCTATATAGTGATCAAGCATTTTTTTACACAACATAAGTCATATATCCCACCATGTAGCTCTTTAGACACTCTTTAAAGGGGAAGTCTTGATATGGCACAGAGGAGTAGGACCAGCACACTGCATGAGCGTCATAACCAGGGCAAGGATATCAGGGAGAAGCCTAGTGTCAGGATACAAATTACGGTGTCTGTACCCCATGATCTGAACTGTACTGGTTAGCACAAAAAAGACCAAGCAGTGAGAAAGGGATGCACCAAGGCAAGACTGTGAGTAGCCAGGCAGGCAGAACAGTCTGGGAACTGACGGACAGGGAAAGCTTGATAGTCTTGGCAGGATAGCCATCGGACAGGGCACTTGGCAGGCTAGTCCTCGGCAGGGCACTACAAGTAGCAACAGATCAGGAAGCCAATGACAGAGTCCGAACACAGGACTTTAATGCTCCATAAGGCAAAGGCCCAGTTTGCAGAAAGCGGCAGGTATTTAAAGGGCAGGGCTGCACCAGATAAGGAGGCCCAGCGGACACATCTGGGTTGTAGCCAGAGTTCCCAAACCCAGGAGAGTGGCCACTAAAGGTTGTAAGTGAAAATAGCACCACAAAAGGTATAATACATACATCAGCCTGAAAACCAGGGTGGAACAATAACAATGAGGGGCCTCGGCCCTTACCGCTGTATTAACTGATGGATGCCCTGCTACTTAGCCCATTCTACTGCTTTGTAGAAGTTGTTTTCAATATCGTTTTTTGTTAGCAGTTTGTTCTTGAATCCATGATTGATATTTAAGGATTAGTCAGGACATTGAATCGTACAACCTGCAATTTTTAACTACAATTATAACTAATTACGGTACTAATATCAGTGATAAGTTGCCTCTCTCTTTATGCTGCAAATACCTAGCCAGTTTTGTTAATGTGCTTTCCGTTACACCATCAGTAATAGTTACATAGAAACATACAATTCGACAGATAAGAGCCATCTAGTCCCATCTCGGCCCATCTAGTCTGCCCATTTTTTTTATGATGTAAGTGATTAACAGCCCTATCAGCCCTTGGTCTGGTCCCATAAAGAGGATAACTTTAGGTCTATCCCCTGTCTGTTTATGTTCCCTCATTGGATTAGTCTCCACCACTTCTCCACCACTTCCACATGTACTTTCTCAGTTGTAGCCAGCAGTCCAGGGAAGTTTTCTGCATTTGGATTTTGCATTTATCCAAACGCCAGCTGCCAAAGAAAAATGATGCACCTGAGTTGTAAAATGGGTTGGGTTGTTCTGCATGGTACCAGACTACAGTTTTTGTTGACTGTATTATATAAGATCCTTGCACACCAAAGAAGCATTGCAGGCAGTTTATGCTTGTCAGCTACATAATATGTAATGTATTTAAACTTTGTCTTCTTTCCGTTTCTTTCATCTAAACCAGATTTTAGAAGATTGGATACATCTGTTTGGGATGAAACAGTAACAACTTTAAACTAACACTAAGAAAACTAAAATGTTTCCTGTTAATACATGGAAATCATTAAATATGTTGATCAAATATATGTTTATGTGGAAAAAGCAGATCAAGTATTTAAAAAAAAAAGGAAAGCAGTGAAAATGGAAAAGCTCAATATCTGAGTAGAAGTCATTTTTCCATTATTATTTTTTCTGTATAATAGTAGACTCATTCATATTCATTCGAATTTTAATCTTAACAAATATGCCAATTTTGTTAATTTGTCCAAAAACAAGGAGGGACATTCAACAAAACAAAATGGTTTGAACAATTTCCTGTTCCTTATCACCCAAGTAAATAAAAATATTAATGGGAATATACTGTATTTGCACAATTATAAGACGACCCTGATTATAAGACAACCCCCCCCCAAATTTTAATATTAATTTAGGAAAAAAAAAAAAAAAGCTTATAATATAAGTCAATAAGTCTTGAATATAAGACTACCCTATTGGAAAAAAATGTTTTACTGGTAAATATTAATTCACATGTAAACTATTTTTCTTATTTATTAAAAACTATGACTGAGGATTTTTGTTTTGTTGTTTTTATTTCCTTTTATTTGCCAACCTGCCCCCCAGTTATGCACATCTGCTCCATGGCTTGGTACTCTGCCCCCAAATATGCCTTATACACCAAAATATGCCACTCTGCCCCCAGATATGCCTTATACACCCCTATATGCCACTCTGGTTCCATAATATGCATTTTAACCCCATTATGCCACTCTGCCCCCAAAAAGCCTTTTAACCCCTATATACCACTCTGCCTACAGGAATGCCTTATATCACCCCATATGCCACTTGAATATACGACAAGGGGTATTTTTCAGAGAATTTGCTCTGAAAAAAGCCTTGTCTTATAATCGAGCAAATATGGTACTTCAAATATATTTTTCTCACATCTAGTTAACATTTTTTTCAGATAAACCTGTGTTGTGTTTGCAGTTGGCTGATATTCATGGGAGTATTTTAGCAAAAAGTTAAACAATAAAGACAATTTTCACAGCCTTCTTTGCTCATATTTAACCAGGGGTTCCAATATTAGTGGAGGACACAGTATATTTACCTGCTTGAGGTGGATGCTTAATGGAACATGTAGGTATTGCTAGAAATACAGCCTCCTTATTCTGTACCTGGAATCAGCTGTGACAGGCATTCATCATAAAATTGCTAAGCGACAGTTATGCTTCCCTCCCTTGAAAGTTAAACAGCTGTGGAAGAAAAAATTATCTCTTTTCAAAAAATCAGGGGGTGTTCACCAAGGCTATTAATCAAAATCATTTAAGATACAGTTAATGTATAAATAGGTGTCTTTTGAACAATGGATGTTAAGTCCTAACTGATCATTCTGCCTGCCTTCTATTCAGCTCCAGAAAGAGACAAGAAAGGAGAGAAAATGTAGCACATACTATTTTTAAGGTTCATGTTACAAAGGTGATGTTCCATTAAGTCTGAAACTATAGCACCATTATGTATGTACTGTATATATATATATATATAGATAGATATATAGATAGATAGATAGATAGATAGATAGATAGATAGATAGATAGATAGATAGATAGATACCTACATACATACAGTTGTGTGAAAAAGAAAGTAAACCCTCTTGAAATTCTATGGTTTTACATATCAGGACATAATAACAATCATCAGGTCTAAAAATTAGGTAAATAGAACCTCAGGTGAACAACAACACGTAACATATTACACCATGTCATGATCTAATGCCAAGGAGGAAAGACATCAGCAAGCAATGATCTTAGAGAAGCAATCTGGGAAGGGTTATAAGGCCATTTCCAAACAAGTTCTACAGCATTCTACAGCGAGAAAGATTATTCAGAAGCGGAAAACATTCAAGACGGTTGTCAATATTCCCAGGAGTGGATGCCCCAGCAAATTCACAATCTCAGACTCAGATGGCATGTTAAATGTTAAAGTTAATGACAGTACAATTACAAAAAGACTGAACAAGTATGGTTTGTGTGGAAGGGTTGCCAAGAGAAAGCCTCTTTTCTCTAAAAGGCAGGATGCCTTACGTGGCAAATGCCTTACTTTTGCAAAGTTGCATCTGAACAAACCACAAGACTTTTGGAACAATATCCTTGGGACAGACAAGACCAAAGTAGAGATGTTTAGCCATAATGCACAGCTCCACGTTTTGGCACCTTATGCAGATGTTTGTTATTATGTCTTGATATGTAAAATCATGTACATAAATGCATGCTATCACCGAGGGGTTTATTAACAAAAGAGAAGGTTGGCAGTATAGTTTGTGGGGTAATTTTAGCTCCTTGGCTTTACTATATATTATAAAGGCCCAACACCAAGCTTCTGCTGCAGAAAAAGCTTGGGTAACCATATATAATGTATAGTTAAACCAGTGAGATTTCGTTTCACACCTTAAATTATGCAGTATACAGGGTTAGCTCAGCCCTTCTTGCTGGAGAAACATGCCATTGGTTACCTTATGTCAGGGGTGTCCAACCTGCAGCCCTCCAGCTGCTGCAGGACTACATCTCCCATAATGCTCTTTCAGCTAAGGACCTGGCAGAGGAGTATGGGAGATGTAGTCCTGCAGCAGCTGGAGGGCCGCAGGTTGGACAGCCCTGCCTTATGTAATGAATAGTCAAGTGAGTGATCTGAAACTGCAGTTCTCCTATACACTCTCTTGTTAACTCAACCTTTAGTGAATAAACCAGTGAGTAATAGAGGCCAAAAATAAGTTATATTCCTAACACCCATTAGGTATTGTTGTATATAGTTTAAATACAAGTGCTTTTTATTTCTGATAAAGAGACGTGACATAGCAGAACCTGATAACGTGCAGCGTCAGTAAGGAATCCAACAATCAAGCATATTACAGGTAACTAAAATGGATATTACATGCTGTTCAATGACTCATAAGATAATGTGTCAGATTACTGTTGTAATGCAGAACGGCTTCCAGTTTAGCTTAGAAACTGGTGACCTTGACATAAAAATATATAGCTCTATGCAGCAGATACTTTGTAGATACTTTATATGAATGACACATGAGAAGTCTACTGAATTACCAAATCATCAAATTAGGTTGAATATTAAATCCACTAACCAAATGAGCAAAAGATTCTCTTTCTACTTCAACTTCATGAACAAATGGAATTTTTTGTTGAGATGAGCAATGTTTAGCCCATATATAGAAACAGCACTTCCTTTCCAACAGAATCTATTGCAGAATAAATCATGTTTCCATGGCCCTATGCATCACAAGAGTTGTTGACATGTGAGCTGTTGTCACATCACAAGATGTTCAACCTTTGAGGAAAAGTCAAGTGTGGTGGAGTCAGTGGGCAAAAACTAGCAGCTTTCACAGGGAGCCTGTGTTCCTGCAGTAGTTACAGCAGATGTGGGGGCAAAATGTATGGTTTCCACTTAATGGAAACTTTATTACAATAAATCCCAGAGGTTTTTTATTAATATGTGTAAAAATCTTAGCAAAACTAACCCAAGTATGTTTTCCTGCTTATCCCCTTGTTTACCACTATAGTTATACTCTACATCAAAATAATTTCTAGAACTTTGTGCCTTAGCAGCCAGTAGGTCTCTTCTAGAAGTTGCTGAACTGCACCTCTCATTGTTCTCAGCTAACCCTGGAAAATTACAATAAAAAGGTTCCAAAGATACCTGCTGGCTAGCCCAACTCTATTTTTTTCAAATGGTGGCTAACTGCTAATTATTTCTTTAGACTTAGAACAAACAATGTATATGAGGTCAATGTGTAATCTTAACCAATATCTATGATAAACTAACATACTGAGAAGAATCTTGTAAGTTTTACATCAATGATTGGCTCATTCTGTTTGGAGTTTCTTGACTACACATTCAATATTTTTATTTTCTGTAACTTTTTCCAGCTTCTTCTCTTTGTTTGTTCTTTTCTCTTTTGTTGTATAATGCAGTGTCTTTCCACTGTCCATTCCTCTAGGCTTCAGGCCAATACTAAACTAGAATGTAAATAACAGACAAGTGCCAGTTTGCAGAAGGACAATATCACTGCAGTGACCTTGTGATGTTAATTGGAAAGAAAAGAAAAAAACATCCACATGAAGTGTGTTGCACTAAATAACTCTTCATTAATAATCTTGTGAATGCACTTACAGTATATCAAACTTGTTGGATAGCTAATGAATCAATCTGTGCATATGACACTGTTGCTATATATTTACAATGCAACAAATAGACAGAACCATGGCAATGAATATGTGTGTACCAAGCCAAATTAAGTCTTCTTTTAATTACATAATTTAAGTCTTTGAAGATGATGCAAAATTGAAAATGTTCTCCCTAAAATAAGAAACTTTTATTGGAATGTGATAACTGGAGAGCTTGTAGAGTCTAATAAAAGTAAAACAATGTTATTTTTTATATCACATAAGAGTTCTCTGGGATTCTGTAGATCTCTCATATTTAATACATTTTTGCACACGTCAACTGATTTGATAATCAATGAATTCCTTTTCAGAAGATGCATAATGTTAGCCAATTTTATTTGGATGAGTTAGCAAATTTCATCTGACATCAATATTAATATGCTCATCTTTATAGTCCTAGTACAACAGCTTTGTTAGTAAACAAATAGAGAACTTACAAGGTGTGGCGATCTTATTAGAAGTGAAAATCATTCTTCACACCCTTCATGAAGTACATAGGTATCAGTGTCCAATCGAGTAGTGACATATTCTGGCCTAGGCTGAGGTCAGCAGGTCCAAGGTACAAAATGGGGGGGATCACCATCTCAGGCAATCAAGCCTCCCCATGTCCTACTGCACAATGGACCGGTTACAAGGCAGATCTTTGCTCTCCCCAACCAGCCTATTAATGCTATGGAGGTTGTTCCAGCTCAGCGCATCCTCCATAGACCAAAGAAGATGCCACCCACCCCGTTGCTAGTCTTAACAAGTGTGGACTCTTCTATATCGTAATTTTTATCCCAGAAAGTTAAAGGAAAAAAACAAAAAAGATGGTTAAATTATTTTAAATTAATTATTAATTATTTTAAATTAAATTAAACTGCTAGTTAAATTATTTAATCTAGTTCATTTTAAGTAATTCCTTCTGCTGTTAGCTCCACACAAGATCATCTCCCCATTGTAGTGTTAAATCACTACTAAAAAACTGACCCTATATACCCCATACACAGAAGGATTCTAGAGTTACTGCCCAAATGTTTGTAACCCTGAATCAAAAATAAAATAAATAGACTCGACGATTCACTAGTTTGACTAGCAGCTCATTTTTATTACAAGTACCCTATTTGGCTACTCAGACGTACCCACTTTTCTTCTTGTTTTTTAAATACAAAGCTAATAAATGGTATTTTAGCAGCCTTGTTTTTGTTTCAACCTCCATATACTTCATATCCTGACAGAGTGAAGCACAGATCTCTTCTCACTGCACGTGTGACAGTCAGTGCTGCACCAATTATGATGTTATGTCTGGTGAGGGGAATATGTTTGTATAAATATGAAGGGGGTGTGCTAAGGGAAGAGTATGAAGATCACTGGGAAATAATGCTTGTTGGGTATGGGGATGATGACAAGTTATGTTAAGGGCATGAAGATAGAGGGGGATGATTGTGATGCAATATCGGGGTGATGATGTAGAGGATGGAAATTTTGGTGGTTGGCGGATAATGATTGTGTTCAGCTGTGTGAATGCAATATGATGTGGGGGTATGATGATGGTCAGGGAATGGTCTACAATTACAAATACATCTATAAACACATATGTGCTCTCTCCATACACACACAACTACACCAGCACCACACACTTACCCATACATTAACAAATGTGCACATACACATACCTAAGCAAACACTTACACATACATGCATACACACACAGCCACTCTAACATCATACATTTACATACACACACTACTACACCACTTATATATATACATACATACATATACACCCACTCTAACATATAAATAAATTGTATTTGCACAAGCATTCAGTGCACACATACTTTTGTAACAGGAAAAATATTTGCCCAACATAAGATTTCTACACAAATCAACTACTAAAAATGTAATATGTTACCGAAATATTTTGAGAGAACAATAAATGTCTTCCATCTTAAATTATATCGAATAGTGTATTGTTTTTACCAGAGGAAGGAATATTGTATATAAAATATAGTGATGTTGTTGACTGTACAGCCTGGACATAGAAAATAGTTAAATTTAGATATAGGCTTGCAAAACAGAAGAAGAGTTTTACGTGGATGTCAAGCTGACAGGCTTTTAGAGTTAGGAAAGAATCCTTATCTCAAAAGCTACAAATCTGAATTAGACATATTAAGTAAAAAAATAAATGATTCATTAAAAAAATCAGATTAATCATAACATGATAACACAGGGGAGGAAAATTGTACATTTGGTTTTACTTCTTCAGCTTCAGTGCAGTAGATTGTTCCCCTCTCTGGCACTAAAATGGCATTTAAAGCATAAAAATGATCTATATGTTCTGCCGGGAGAACTGTAAGCAAACAGGACAGCAGAAATCATAAGTATTAGAAAAAGCAGAGGCCAACTGGCAGAATTGAAATTGCTTGTACGTCATGTGTGATAGTCACTGCCATAGATGTATTTGCCACTCATGGCACCTGTGGTGGTACATGTAGGAGTAAAAGAAGTAATATGCTGGCCCACATTTATTTGCCCAATCTGTCTGATGGCCAGTATAGGAAATATCCTATTTCTGAAATTGCCTTGTGCCATTGTATTGGAATGAATTCAATCAATACACAATTATAATTTTGCTACCAGTGTACATTGTAATATAATAAACATAACTCTTGTTTGCTATGATCTACATAGTTGCACCAACAATGTATAAATAAGGCCTGGTATCAACTCCAGTCCTTCAGGACCAGAAACATGCTATGATTCTTGGATATGCCATCACAGGCATCTCAATTAAAAACTAAGATACATGTTATCAGGTAAGATTGAAGCCATTAAAGACTGTAATATTGCAGCCCCGGTAGATAAAATGTTCTTCATGTGCCCAGACTCACTATCTTGGTGACAAAGCCCCTTGAATGTGAGGAGAAGAGTAGAAGTGATGATACGATTATGTGAAATAAAATACACCTTTCAACCTGTCATATGATAATTTTTTTGTGAAAAGAAATTCTGTCTCTGCATTGTAATATTCATCAGTGGCAGATGATACATTAGAAGTGGTCATTTTTTCATTCTTCTTCAAGATGAAGGAATATGATTGTTGCTAATATTTGGAAGACAAACTGAGCTGTGAGATCTCACCTGGCAATTCAATATTATGTACGGAGTATAAGGAAAGTGTATGAAAGATTCAGGCATACAGCAAGTGATTTACTTAGTGTTCACAAAAAAAGTCATTTTCCCACTACAATGCAGTTTCCAAAATTGCATTTTCCTTGCATTGAGTTTTTTTTTTTTAGAATGATATTGGTGAGATTTGTAACAAAAGCAAAGTTCATTTAGACACCAAGTTCTTCATCTCAACAAAGTCATGGTCCATATACAAGTCAAATGTGCCTTTTTTTCATTGGCCTTTGATTTATTTCGCTTTTAAATTGGCTGGAACAGTTAGTTTTTTATTTTTATTAAGTCACACTATTCTTAAATGAAACTATTGATTTAAAGTCAGTTTAGTGAGGATTTAATTTGTTTTCTGTGGATTAAAGCAGGTAACATGGGATAATTTTACAATAAAGTGGAATAGAAACATTCCTTCAAATTATCTTCCACTTTTTTCTGCCAAGTAGCACCGACATTACACATTTTCAAGTAAATTGTGGAAATACATTCATAAATCAGTCCTAATTCTTCTACTTGCTTGAGATCTATTCAGAGGAATACTTTCTTTTGACCTTGTGTTATACTTTCAGAGAGAGCATATCCAGTAAGGTATTTTATGTGTGTGTGTGTATATATATATATATATATATATATATATATATATACACCGATCAGCCATACATTATGACCAACTCCCTAATATGTAGGTCCCCATTTTCCCACCAAAACAGCCCTGACCCATCAAGGCATGCACTCCACTAGACCTCTGAAGGTGTGCCGTGGTATTTTGTACCAAGATGATAGCAGCAGATCCTTTAAATCATGTAGGTTGCGAGGTGGATGCATCCTGGTGCCATGTGTTCTCCAGGTAAGCAGGGGACATGCACCCAGCCATCCAGGCAGAGGCATATCTACTGAAAATAGCGCTTATGGCAAGCACTGAACTTGCGCCCCTGTGCAAATATCTAAAACCCATTTATTAGCCCCTGATGCCCATATACATATAAATATTAGACCCTGCTGCCGATAGCAGGTATAGATCAACACACAAACCCAGATCAATTGAAATTCACTTGTGATCTCAGCACTGAAGGTATATATCAAATAAACAGAATCAGACATACAAATCCTGTATTTGCAGGTATACAATAATAATATATGAAACGTAGCATCGCAGGTATAGCTCAAATAAATACATGGAAACAGCATTGCAGGTATTAATCAACTGAATAAGACATACATGTATGGAAATATAGCATAGCAGATATGGATCTACAGAATAACACAAAAACCCAGCTTTGCAGGTAAAGATCAATTGGAATTCACATAAAAACACGGCATTAAAGGGTATATTTAAAACCCTCTAAATTACAGGCATAGATCACAGGTTGCAAACCCCAAAGCCATCCCTGGCGTCCACACTGCCCGCATAGAACCTGGCCAGCACCCAGATTACACACATAAGATTTGCCATCTTTGTCCCCAAATATCCCAGCACAAGTCAACTTTGTCCCCAAAGAGTCTGGCCTGTGCCATCTTTGTCCCATATACACCCTGCCTGTGGCATCTTGGTCCCCAGGGCTCAAACCTCCTGCTAGTGCCATCTTTGCCCTTCCACAATTATACATCTATGATACACACAAACACCTTTACAGTAACTCACTAATTCACACTTTAATTCAGACAACTCATCCACACATTAACTCATGCTCTCCCTCATTCAGACAATTCATCCACACATTAACTCATGTTCTCCCTCATTCTGACAACTCATCCACACATTAACTCATGTTCTCCCTCATTCGGACAACTCATGCTCTCCCTCATTCAGACAATTCATCCACACATTAACTCATGCTCTCCCTCATTCAGACAACTCACGCTCTCCCTCATTCAGACAACTCACGCTCTCTCTCAGACAACTCACGGTCTCCCTCATTCAGACAACTCATGCTCTCCCTCATTCAGACAATACATTCACATATTAACTCATGCTCTCCCTCATTCAGGCAATACATTCACATATTAACTCATGCTCTCCCTCATTCACTCAATGCATCCACACATTAATTCACTTATATCTACCCCCTCTCATTCCCTTATCACTTTCTACCCCCCCTCCTTCCCTTATCACTTTCTACCCCCTCCCCCTCCCTTATCACTTCCTAACCCCACTCCCTCCCTTATCACTTTATAACCCCACTCCCTCCCTTATCACTTTCTAACCCCTCTCCCCCCCCTACTCACTATCTATCCTCTCCCCCTTTGAAGTTCTCTCCCCTTGAGGTCCAGCGACGGGAGCACGAGGCTTCTGTCCTCCTGCAATGCTGCGGTGCCTGCTGCTTCACTGCTGAGCGGCATAGTATGACATCATATTTCGGCGCTCAGCAGTGAAGCAGGGGCGCCGAGCGGTTGCCTCTCTCTCCATCAAAAAAAAAAAAAAGACGGCGTTTAAAAGCCGTTCACTGGTGCCCGCTGCTTCACTGCTGAGCGCCGAAATATGACATCATATTACGGCACTCAGCATGAAATGCCCGCACCAGGACAGAGGTAGAGGCCTCGTGGAGGAGAATGATGCTCTCCTCCGCATCAAAAAAAAAAAAAAAGACGGCATTTGAAAGCCGCTCACTGGCGCCCCCTTTCAAATGGCGCCTATGGCACTAACAAAATGTTTTTGTATTTGACAAACTAAGTCTGTCGCCGTCTTCGTATTCAACGAAATTCACCCAACATTTTCATTTCCAGAAATCCCATTTGTTTGTCTGGGTTGCCATGGAAACAAGAAAAAAACATGTTAAAGAAGCTGAATTAAAATGGAGAGATTCTCATCTGTTAATGTAGTTAAAGTGGTGGCCATGTCAACCAACGAATGATCAAATATTTTAATATTGTGCACATTATTTTTCTTTTTCTTTCGTCGTGTTGTATTTGTTCGCTCATTGTATGGACGAATAGAAGAAACGGCAAAATTTGGCACAAAAATTTTTGCGCAAGTCTATTAAAAAGTATTACAAAGAAAATGTGTATTATGTAACAGATACATACACAAACAAATACATATTTATGTATTTGTACTCACTTTTGTTGCCAAGGTTTAGAGATTACTGGCTGTGTGTTGAGTTATTTTGAGGGGGACAGCACATTTACACTGTTATACAGGCTGTACACTCACTACTTTATATTGCAGCAGAGTGTCATTTCTTCAGTGTTGTCACATGAAAAGATATAATAAAAGATTTACAAAAATGTGAGGGGTGTATTCACTTTTGTGAGATACTGTATATTGATTTCATTTTACTATTATCATTATCTAGCTTCTACCAACATTGCACTATGTTCTCTACCTGTCCTCTATTGGAGATATATTTTACCTATTGTTTTCTAATAATTCCATTATCTCAACAACTGTCCTTGTCCACATTGATTCATTTCTGTCTTGTACCTATCCATGTAATTTATCTTGCTATAAAATTAGATTTAACAAAGTACAGGATGTTAACAAAGTAAAGGGATTTAACAAACTACAGGATGGGAGTAGTAAAAAGGAGTAAAATGAGGACAAGAGGTCATCCTCTAAAACTAGAGAGTCAAAGGTTTAGATGTAATGCAAGGAAGTTTACTGAATGGGTTGTGGATAAGTGAAAACACCCTATGAAACATGGTAGATGGAGAAAATGTAAGAATGCAAGGGATGTTTTTTGGAAAAGGTATGTTTTTGATTCTGTATTTAGTTATATAAGTGTTAAATTCACTAGTTCCTTTAATGTAAGCAAACCTTTTTTGCTAGTAGTATCTTAAGCAGTTCTTATTTTTGATTAATATCATGTTTTCATGCAACTGCATATTAGTCGTTTGTATGTTTTCTAGCTCTGTTATCTTAGCTCAATCTAGACAAACACCATAACTCCTCATCATACTGTCTATGATAAATAATAAAATGAGTCAGTGTATGCGGTAAATGAGCTCACACTTTCAAAAAACACTTCTGTTTTTTTGTAAATTGTTGTGCAAATAATTTTGGGGAAACATAGGAACTTAAAACATTTAAATTATATTGAAACTGATCTACCTATGTGCACTTTAGTTTGTATATTTGGCCCAAGCCCATGGTAATGTAGTAAAAATACTAATACACATATTTGCATCAAACAGATTAGTGTGGACAATTTTAATGTTATTGCATAATTTATTGGGGAACAAAAGAATAACATACCATTGTTATTTATAACATTTTCACATGAATTAAGCTTACATTTAAACAAGATACCTAACTTTTTTTAGACCCGCTCAACTAGAAACAATATAGATCATACTATGCACTTTCAAAGGGAAATTAAAGAAAACTTAAGTTTATCAGATATTTCTAATCAGACATGAAATAATTAAAGAAAATTAATTTTAAAAGTAAAAAAACAAAAACAAATAAGCGCTCTAAACTGAAGGATATAGAGAAAGAGGAGGATGAGAAACGGCAGTATTATTCGATATAATTGGCCCCAGTAACTTGCCATCTTGACAAGCATTTTGGGCCCAAAAAAAATACCCAGAGCATTGTTATGTGGAATGCATATAAGTATACACAGTTTATGATGATCAGCAATTTTGTCAGTATAAAGTACTCAGGTCTGGCATGCGGTGGGTCTGCTAAGAGAGATTGTCCTGTGGTTAAAAGTGTTCATGTCAGCAAAACCTGGGGCTATGAAGTGAATTTTGCCAGTCCTATGAAGAGGTTGCACTCTGAGCATTATTATTATTATTATTTTGTTATTATCTTGTATTTATATAGCACCAACAATTTATGCAGCGCTTCTTATAATACATATATTTAAGGGGTATGGCAAGACTAGAATTGATAGACTGAGACAAACCGAGCCCTACTCACATGTTTACAATGCACCCTCTATCCTGCTGTTCTTAATGTTACAAGAGTGGGTTCAGAACTCCAGAGCCTGGTAGAAAAGGTAGAATGGCTTTGGCTTTATAAAGATAAGATAAGTGTATTAATACAAATGTTGTTGGATATTCTATTAAAGTATTTATATGTCAATTGTTAATTGTTTCCCTTCTTATCCAAAGAAAAAAACGATGTGGGATAAGTGGACTCATTAGATAAAGAGGATTACAGGTTCTTTAGGGTCCTCAGGCCATAGTGCATGCAGTGTAGTCTGGTGTGATGGCCCCAGGGAGAATTTTTTTTTTCCAGGCAAGACAAAGTAATTTCTGTAATTTAATTTGGGTCCCTGGGGTTGGTCATTTGGAGAGAAGGGAGGGCCAGTGCTCCACTCCACAGTTTACATGCAGCACAGAAGATGAGGATTCCAGTCCAGGAGTTCTCAGCTGTTAGCAATGAGTAGCAGACGGCAGCTACTAAATTTTCCTGTGAGGGAAAATCTCTTCTCTCTACTTCCCCTTGCCTCCCCAACTAACTTCCTAACAAAGTTTCTTGACTCCTTACTCTTCCCTCTTCAGTCTGGATTCCATTCTCGACATTCTACTGAGAGCACTCTTACTAAAGTTACTGACCTACTTACTGCTAAATCCAAGGGTCACTACTCTATCCTAATCAAACTTGACCTTTCTGGTGCTTTTGACACAGTGGACCACCCTCTTCTCCTTCAAACCAACAAATCTTGGTCTCTGTGACACTGCTCTATTTTGGTTCAGATCCTACCTATCTGAGCGCACCTTCAATGTCACCCTAACCAGTAACACTTCGCCTCCCCCTCACAGTTGGGGTGTCCCAAGGCTCAGTTCTAGGACCCCTACTGTTCTCTTGTTACACTACTTCACTTGGCAAACTAAACTCACCTTTGGCTTTCAATACCACCTCTGTGCTGATGATACCCAGATTTACCTATACTCTCCCTATGTGGAAGGCTGTAATTAACTGGCTTGCCTCTGTCTCTAACTGGATGTCTGCACTTTTCCTAAAGCTTAATCTCTCAAAAAATGAACTCATCATATTCCCTCCCTCCAATTCTAAAATCCCCTTATCAGTTTCCCTCAATGTCAATGGTGCAATCATCTCTACATCCCCTCAAACTTACTGCCTTGGTATCATCCTTGTATCTGACCTATCATTCAATCCCCACATTCAGTCTGTCTCAAAAAACTGCTGCCTTCATCTTAAAAATATTGCCTGCATCTGTCCCCTCCTAAAACAAAATGCCACCAAGACTTTTGTCCATGCTCTCATTATCTCCTGCCTCCATTATTGTAACTCAGTCTTAGTTGGTCTCCCTCATACCCATCTCACCCCACTACAATCCACCATGAATGCTGCTGCCAGACTTATCTTCCTATCCCATCGATTTACTAACACCTTTCCCCTCTGTCAGTCTCTTCAATGGCTGCTGATGCGCTTCAGGATTCATTTTAAAATAATGACTCTTACTTTCAAAGCTCTTCATAGTTATTCCCCTACTTACATCTCCTCACTCATTTCTAAATACCCTCCTAACCGGTCTCTTCACTCATCCACAGAATTAGGCCTTAACAGCCTTTAGCTCACCTTTCCTTGTCCCATTATTGCAATACTTATACTAGTGTGGCTGGTCCATCCCTAACAATGGCACTTTTACCACTTGTATAACACACCCCAATTCCCTCTAGATTCTAAGCTTATTTGAGCAGGGCCCTCCTCACCTGTTTTTGTATGTCATCTTGTTATGTTGTATTATACTTGTTATGTCCTGTCTACCTTTTGCACAGCGCTGCGGAATCTGATGGTCCTATATAAAACAATAAATAATAATTATAATGTATGCACTGTAAGAAGAGCAACACAAATTGTTGGCATTCTATAAGTAATAATAATAATAATAGGTTTGGCTCCTTTCATATTTTCTTTTTACATTATTATAAAAATCCTCCCAAATGCACATTCATTTCATAGACCAAGCAACAGCTGACATAAAAAAATTATTTTCATTATAATATTAACAAATACAGAAAATATATTTTTGTAAATATAACAAGTATTAAAGGTACTTACATTCATATCATAAATACTACAGAAAATCCTTATATAATCAATTGTGTTTATTTTTTAAAATCATTTCACAATAATTGTATCTCGTATATGAATAATAAAACTAATCAAACTAATATATTATAGTTATACCGTGTTTTAGTTAAAAATGTTGCAAGCGTCTTTTTTTTTTATAGAAGACTAAGCACAGTTTGCAGTCATAAGGATATCGAATAATATCTTTATATTCTCTGTTCAGCCTTAAACTCTGGAAAATGCTTCACTCCTAAATCATAGTTCTGGCTCATGTAATAATAGGAAAATGCAGGCATGGATTTGACTTCCATTAATCAATCAGAAGAGACAAAACCCAGCCACATCATTTTTTTTTCTTTTACTTGCGAATCAATGCACAATATCAGGGGGATTTTGGTTTATTGTCCCACTGAGTCTCTCCTTAAAAGGGTTTAGATGGCAAAAGAATGTAAGAAAAATCAGCTTCATGTATTGTGCATGCAGAGAAAGAAAACATAATAAATTAGATGGGGGAAGGTAAAATAGAGTGAAATAAAGGCCAGGGGTAAAGAGAATTTAATTGTGTAAGCTGTACTTCTCCTTATGGTTCCCGCCAGCTGCTGCTGTTATTGCTACCTTCTTGTTATAAGCTGAAAACCGTGATGGATAGACATATGCAGACACACAAAAGAACCTATTTGGACTGGCATGTCAGCTCATCTTTATCAAATGTTGCACAGGTATATTTTGCTGCCATGCTCCATTACCCCAGAACGGCGTGCCTGAAATGTTTGTCTGCTCAGTTGTCTCCTCTCCCCCCTCCACAATTTCCGTTATACCCTATGAGTTCTAAGAGGGCAACTTAAATGTTGGCAACTATTATGAAAGTGAGGGTTGAGAAGGGATTAAGTACTAAGTAGGAGAGGAAGTATGAGTACAGACTGCTTTATATTATATCTTATAGAAGACGGAAGCAACACTTTGGATGTGACTGATCGATATTATTATAAGACAGCCGTAGCTCAGGGCAGGTGAGCAGTGTGTTAATGAGATGACACCTCCTGCTTTCTAACAGATTACTGTCATTGTTCGAGTGCTGCCGTCGCGTTGATTGATAGTTAGATTGTTCTGCCCTGCAGTTGGAGAGAACTGTCTTTTTTCTTGTGCTGATGCGTCTAATCTGTTGACCTAAAAATGACCCAGCAGAGGTGGAGCTGAAATTAGCCTGAGATTAGCATGTCATCCCGGCAAACTAAATGAAACCCTATGGCATGCAGTGTCTTCTGCTATATTAACACATAAAAGACAACAAAGTATATTAATAGAAGGCTTAAAGTAAGCAGGTTTATCATTCTTGGAAACACATGCAGGGTTACCTTTGCCAAATAAAAATAATAATAAAACAAATTGCACCAGAGATACCAAACAGATATATTTTAAGTGTAGAACATATGTATGTTTAAAAAGAACATTGATTTGAAAAGCAGAAGAAAAAATATGCTTTTTTTCTTTGTCTAAGGGATGGAATTATTTAGAGGCCACAGTAGTCTTGGCCCAGGGCAGCACAAATTGTAGGGGCGTTATGAGAGCTGTCATACTGTTCGTGCACAGTAATAGGTCGCCTCCTGTGGTCATTGTTCTCTGCACCTTTCACTGACATTAAGCTCTATGGACTTCTGTCCAAAAAGACAACATATGATATCAAATGACTACAAAACCTTAATAACTTAAATCAGTGTAATTAAATAAAATAGATTTAGCAAAAGCTGTTGGAGCTTTTCGTAATCCAGTATTGATAATTTTCCAAGGAAATCAAGTGTTATAAACCAGTGTTAAATTAATTATTTAAATATGTAATCAACATAAATTTTATGAACACATACTGGTACAGAATAAGAGCAGAGTCCTGCCCTTGTAAGGTTACAGTCTGTTAGGAGGTTGAGGGTATGAGACAGAAGGTTAGAGACTGCTAGGGCGAGGATTATTCCATTGTAACAAAAGGTTGGTGACCTGGAAATCTCAAAGGTGTGTTGGGGCAAACAGATGGTTTCTTTCAAAATATAGGTTGTGGGGATTAAGGGGATACATTGATTCTCTGAACATGCTGCTATGTAGTAGGGCATTTAGAAGTTAGAATTAGATTTAGGGGAGATTCTCACAAAAAAACATAGTAAATTCTAGAGACTAGAGCGTGTTGAGGCAATGTGAGTGGAAAGAAGTGATAGCAGTTGAGGAGAAAAGCCTGTTAGGTGAGTATTTGGAGATAATGGCCACAAGATTTACAACTATTCTGGGTGGTATGGGAAAGCACTGGTGAGATGAGTCATGGAATAAGAAGAGTAGTTTGGCAGAGAAAAGAGGAAGTCGAGTTAAAGTGGAATTGAAAAAAGCATACACAATATTTTAAGGGAATGCATTAATATTTAATAGTTCCTAGAATGAGGAAAATATAATTTGCAGGTGATGGTGGTGGGATTTAGTGAATGTAAGGGGTAAAGGAAAGAGTCTAGTTAAATGAAATACCATGGCAGTGAACTTTGGGGTGTTGGTAATGTTGCTTTAGTTCCCAATGATACCCTCTTACCTCTCTTGCTCATTGAGATGATAAATTAGCTTACAGTAAAATAGGCTCAGCGGGGGACACACACCATCCCATCCCCCCATCCACGATCATGTTCTTGGAAAGGAATAGGCAGTTGAACGTAAAACAAAAGCCCTTGGGAACCATATAAGTACCCCTGCACACCACACTGCAGGTAGTGGTTAAAAATGCTCAAAAGCATTTTGAAGAGGTATGGCCCCTACCCAAAGCCTTTCCTCTACCTCCCTTACTGTTCTTTGGGATTTAGAGATTAAATTTCACAAAGATCAAATACTATGTAGGGGGATGTGAGATATATCCAGGAACCCTATGTCATTCCCCTTGGCACTGAAATAATGCAAACATTATTTCACTTACTTTTTATCATGAACAAGCGATGGGGGATATAGCAGTACCTGTTGATCAATTAAAGAAATATGATCCATTTGTCTACTTAGGAAAAATTAGCTACGTTGCTTTTACCATGTAAAGGCCCTGAAATGTACAGCACTAGCTCGCAGGTGACCAAAAATATGGGCCAGGAAAATCCGTGAAAAGAAGAAAAAGAAAGAAGAAAAGTAAGAAAAATACTTTATATACTACCAGGGGCATAACTAAAAACCACAGGGCCCTGGTGCAATAAGTGATCAGGGGTTCCCAACCTCACAGCTGGCCTGTGCCATCACTCCCCCAAACAACTTGTCTGTGCCTTCTTTGCCCCATGCCTCCCCTTCCAACATACACTGCGGCACACATATGTAAACACACGTACACAAATTACACACACTTACCCATACTCACTAACGCACACATACATGTACTCAATGTAACACACTCTATCTTACTGTCGGGATCCCTATGAATTTATGGTGGTTGTGAAACTGGGCATGAAGAGACTATCTTGTTTAAAAGATATGTCTCGTCAGGTGGGTACACAGTAGTTAATGGCCCAGGATTCTCCCAATATGGTTAAAATTCTTCAGCTGGTTAAGGTAAGCAAGCCCAACAGTTGGTTCTGAAGTTATGAAATGTGTTGGGGGAAGGCTTAGATGATGATTCCTAAAAGAGATGAAGGGTTGGATGAGTGAATTGCTCAAAGCATCTGCAAGTAGCTTGTTAAGGATGCCAGTAAGGATCATACTGTTTTTTTTTAATATGTAATGTTTTTTACAACAATAAAATCATTGTTTTTATACTAGCACTGTCTGTTAATTAAACTAGCGCTAACTCAAACACACCAGTATTACACATTACCGGGTACTATATATATATATATTGTTACTTAATTGTTTTGTCCTATTTTGGTGTGTTACTTTAAATAAAAGTGTGAGATTTTTTTTTATGGTGGGGGTCATATTTGGTTTCGGACAGGTAAATGCTGGTTTTTCGGTTTCAGTCCAGAATTTTCGTTTCGGTGCATCCCTAAGCCAGACAATGAAGTGGTAGGCCTACACCACATCAATGTTTGGGTTAGTATATAGTGATAGGAGTTATGCTGCATTATTATCAGTGTCTGGCTCAATGTATAGTGATAGGGATTACGCTGTACCACTGTCAATGTGTGCCTCAGTATATAGTGTTAGTTGTTATGCTGTACCCCGTCAATGTCGGCCTCAGTATATAGTGATAGGTGTTATGCTGTACCCCCATCAATGTCTGCCTCAGTATACAGTGATAGGTGTAATGCTGTACCACCGTCAATGTCTGCCTCAGTATATAGTGGTAGGTGTTTTGCTGTACCACCGTTAATGTCTGCCTCAGTATATAATGATAACAGTAATGCTGTACCGCCTTCAATGTCTGCACCAGTATATAACCATAGAAGCTATGCAGTTTTAAAGTGTTGGGGGGGTGCCACATACAGGATCCGCCCCAGGTGCCAAATACTCTAGGTACGCCCCTGATTCTAGTCTCTAACTGTGCTATTATATCTCATTGGGGGATTTTCTATATTGAAATAAAAACAGCATGTAAAAATAAAGTAAATGTTCTGTTATGGTCTGGGGTCCAAAAACAATACATATATCACCACAATCAATAATTAGTGTTAGCACTTGCTAAAGAATTTCTGTACTGATGAATTTAGGCAGGATTTATTTATGTAAATGCTTTTAGAAGTTTGGTGTATAATTTGGATGTCAGTAAATCAATTTGCAGACCAAATGTCAGGTATGGGTCAAGCTACATTTCTAGGTATTTATAGTGGATGACAGAAGCTAGATTAGTATGTGGTTTGTTTTAATGTGTGTGCTGAATTTAGAAATTTAGAACGTATGCCCTTTGCCCCAAATACCATAGTAACTTCTCTGATCTTGTGTAGAAAACTTTGTTTCTGTATAGTCAATTTTCAGATTGGGATAAAGGTTTTTTTTTATTAGTTTGGAGCAAGAAAGTATATTTTTAGGAACAAATAACAAACTGGCAGGAGCCATGTCCTGCTCCCAGAAGTAGGATGTTAACCTTGGATGTAAAATATGTTCTGTGTAAACAAGCAAAGTTACAGAAGTTGCTACCACTAGAATAAAGGGTAATCAATTCTTTGCTTTTTGTTTTTTTACACATTTTTTGATGTGCATATTGGGTTAACAATGGAACATTTGTCATATCCCATGATAGCAAATGGCCTCTACTGCTTACTAGTGGCTGTGTCATTAATGCATTTACCTGCACAGCAGGAGCACATTGCTTTTTTGTTGAATGTTAAAATACTGTTCCTGAATTGGGTTAAAGACAGCTGCACATTTAAACTATCAGCAAAACATCTGTTTGTGGGCAACACAAAATAATAAAACAATGAATATTGGGGATTTTCCCATTTTTACTGGAGACTAAAATCGATTTGGAAATGTCCTTGAGAATGATTCAAGTTTTTGTGAGTTGGGCAGTGTGACAGGACCGACCTGTACCCTGACTGGGTACACCTGCCATGTTGCTTCTCCCCATAGCCACCAGGAGTATCAAGCTTTAATCGTCAGGTGGAACTAGCATCGAAGACAACAGGAAACACTGATCCTCAGGATCCTGACACTTATCCTGTCAGTCAGTCTGATTGGAGACATGGAAGTTAGTGGGCAACATTGTTACAGGAAGGGTTATAAGAGCAGGGGTACACGACTCACCATGTTTCCTACATCATCTAAACTTTCTGCAGTAGGGGGGCAAGGCTTTTTTTTATTTCCAACAGGACCTACTTCTTTATCCTCTTCCCCAGGATTTGCCCATGGAGCCACGTTTTGTAAGTGGCTGACTCTCAGAACAGGAATTTTCTTATGACTAAGGATTTATTGGTTTTTGGTTTTGGTAGGTCCACATTTAAGCAAAATATTAGATAACAATGTTGGTCCCTCCTCGTGTTTTGTTAGTGGCTCCGATGTGCCCAGAACTCCAACATGCCCCAAAGATGAGGGCATCCATAGCCCAACCTCGGAACGGAGCACTCACACTAACACACACACCTAGATACTCACACTAATACAACCAGAAACTTACACTAACACAACCAGACACTTATATTACACACTCATTTGCAATAATGCATGTACACACTAACCACACACCTAGACACATACACTAACACACAAACACTCAAACATACCTGAACACTAACACAACAAGACTCTGAACCATAACACACACACATTCACATGGACACAACCAGACATTTACACTAAAGCAGCCAGACACTCACACTAAAACATATGCACACAGACACTCACATTAACACACATGCACTAACATACCAAGACACACACACACTAGACAAGTGCAAATGTGTCAAAACGATTTTTCAGTTTGTTTTTGGCCCAACAAATTTTGTTCAGTTCGGAGAAAAATTTGGGGGCATTTTGATTTTGGAAACAAAATTCCTTGTTCGGTGCCCACATTGAATTTCACTCACTCTGTCACACTCTCACTCACTCTTTTACACTCTTATTCCTGCTCACTTTCTCTCTCACGCACTCTAAATGTTTCCCTACCTCATCAGGTCGACCACTTACGCTTCTTCCCATGACTTCCGCTTCCGCCCACCACTTCAGCATCTTCTTCTGCATCTTCTTTCAAAAGTCTGAGTGAATGTGGGGCCGGCCTCGTTTTTGGGGCTTTGTATGACTTTACCTAAATTTAGTAAATTTGCCATTCAAATGAAACTGGATGCACAAGTCTAACACACTAACATGCCCAGACACACACATGCAATCCATCCTGTGAAGCCGCAGCATGCATTCAATGCAATACTACCATGGGATCATGCAACCCAATATTACGTGACCCCCCTCAACACCGTCTCCTTCTTGAAATTAGGGTCACAAAGAGGTAAGTCTAGAACTCAGGAATTACATTTTTATGTCCTCCTCCAAACCTACCCATGTGCATGTGACTGATGGCACCCTCACAACAAGAATGGTTAATGGTTTGGGGAGTGTTTACTCCATGTATGAAACTCCAGAATAAAGAGAGCCTAAGCAGTCAGTATTTTCATACTGCATACAGTATTTTCAGTTGTAGAACAATCACAATGGAGACTAATGTAATGTTTTTGCTTATGACACCCCATATAGCAGCCTTTACCAAAATCTTTATAAATATTACCTAGAATGGTTTAATACTGCACACTCAACAAGTAGCCTCAAGAAAGAAACAGACAAGGGAAATTCAAAAAAAGGACACTTTTAGAGGTAAAAAGTCTTCCAACTATAATTTCCAATAAGTGTTAAAAACAAAACTACATACAACAATATAAAGTTCAAGTAGGAAACTGGATTCATTATTTTTTAATTGCTTAACACATTTTTTTAAGTAGCAATAGAATTTTAAAAAAATGTGCATTTACAACCCAGCATAGCAGTAACAACAAAACAATACAGTAGCAGTGGCTGGAATCGTGTGCAATTACTATTCTTAGATTGCTTAAAAAAATCAGGAGTCAGTAGAAGTTCAGGAGAACCACTAATAGTTTTTATAGCAGTTCTCTTGCTGCACCAAACAATGCAAGCACCATTTGAGCAGCTAGATTCCAGGTTCATGTAACACAGCACATTGCGTTTGATGTCTGTTCATTCACTGCTTCATAAATCTTGGATGTTTAAAAAAAAATATTTAATGCAAAGTGACATGGAAAAATAAAGCAATAAAATTCTATCTTTTTATAAGTATGCCCTCTGTTTATGAATGATGGTGAAAAGCAGTTTAAATGTATTAGAAAATTAAACTTTTCCTTGCATTTCTTCAGAAAATATTCCGTAGCGTCATAAGGTCAATCCACAGTATTCATGAACAGAAAACTCTAACTGACATCTTGATGTTTCTAACATTTTCTGGATTTCCTGGGAATGTCTGTGCAAGCTTAGATAACTATTTGCAGATGTTCTATCTTAAACATGACAAAGGTCCAAACAGCCTATTAAAACAGGAAGATAAACAATGTCATCAATTTATCTAATTTGATGGTTAACATATTTCTACTCATACACTATGTCAGTCTGTGGAGTTGAATTTCTGGGTATAGAAGTTTATTAACATCTATACGGAATTGTCTATTGCTTATCATACATAACATGGCTATGCACTAAGTTATGGTATGCTTAGTAAATTCAAATTTAATAAAATGTAATGAACAGAGGTTTCTAACAAAGTATTATACAAAAAGCATCCTGTAAGTGTTACCATAATGCCGATAATACAGGGGTCTGGGGTGCTACCACACTTCGATGCAGAGCTACTCAAGTGGGACTAGTAAGGAACAATTTATGTCATATGACATAATACCACTACCCCTTCAATCATCTGTTTAGATATAATCCCCCAGACTCTGCCGACACAGATCTTTACGCACTCTATGTGCTGTCTTGTGGATTTGGGCCGTAGTGATATAGCAGTACATTCTCAATCATTAGGCTCTGCAGGACACTTCTCTCATATGCCACAAGAAGCCTCTGGACATTCCTTCCTCTAAATATGTATAGACATTAATATGTAATTTTAGTTGGTCCACCCTTTTGCAGCTATGACAGCTCCCATTCTTCTGGGAAGGCGTTCCACATGATTTTCTGTTCATGTGGGGATTTTTGCTCATTCATCCACTAGAACCTACCAAAGGTTTTCGATGGGTTGAAGTTCTTTCACTCCAAACTTATCCAGCCATGTCTTTATGGACCTTGCTTGGTGCACTGGAATATAAAAGGGTCTTCCCCAAACTGTTCCCACAAAGTTGGAAGCATAGCATTGTCCAAAATATCTTAGTATGACCTCATGCCACTTTTACTTTGGTGCAGTTCGAGGGAGATCCCCAATTGGCCCTGCACCTCTAGAGTTGCCAACAGGCTGTCTATGAACAACATATATATTTATAAGTTTTATTTATATAGACCAACATTTTATGCAGCGCTTCTTTGAATACATGCATTCAAGGGATATTGATAGGCAGACTATTTGTGTGTTCAGAACCAACATATTCATTATGCTATATTTATGTATTCCCAGCATTAGAAAATGAATCATTGTTAAATATGGGAAGCAAAAAACAGAAGAATGTAATCCTGTGTATAAACTGAAACAGGACATTACTGCATACCTTGTAAGGTAATAATTAAGCATCAATATGGTTATAAATAGTTTTGGTTACAATTTCCATTTGAAACGGATCAGTAAAAGCTGAATTTTCTTCCATCTGTCTGTGTTCTAATGAGTATCCAGCAAAATAAACATCCTGGAGAGTGTTACGTTAACATAGAGAGAGTACAGGTGTTTGACCAAATTGTTTGCAGATATTAACCATTGTATAATATCATTCAACTTAGATGAACATTCATCTCAGAAACTACTTGGAAAATGTTTACATTTTGAGAACACTTTATGATTGCTTTACCTATAAAAATGTATTCAATTAACATTTCATTGTGTTCTCCATTCATCTGTTATATTTTGATTTATTAATCTTATACCAAAGCATGTAAATAATTATGGTTTATCTCTTAAAATTACCCAACACTTTTACCATTCAAAATCCATTTTTATATTTGCATGCAGGTTCTGTTTGATTGACCTGAATATATTTATCTACTCTTAATATTATATTGCTTGCACTTTTACACGTATTGTCTCAAATTTAATGACTTACAAACAGTACACTGTTTTGAGCTGCATCTTTCACACGGCACAGCTATTCTTCACACCAGGAAAGGCTCTGCCACACCGACACATCCAAACACACACCAGGACAGGCTCTACCACACTGACACACCCAAACACACACCAGGACAGGCTCTGCCACACCAACACATCCAAACACACACCCACCAGGACAGGCTCTACCACACCGACACATCCAAACACATACCAGGAAAGGCTCTGCCACACCGACACCCAGAAACACACACCAGGACAGGCTCTGCCACATCGACAACCAAATACACACACACCAGGACAGGCTCTGCCACTCAGACACCCAAATACACACCAGGAAAGGCTCTGCCACACTGAAGCATAAAAATGTATTTTCTACACTGCTTTGTCATTAGCTCCCCCTATTGTATTTTTGTCCTCTTGTGTATTGATGCCTCAGTCAGGTCCTCCTTTATTACTGTCTTCCCCCACAACACAACCTTGTGTATTGCGTCCTTTGTGCATTTATTCCCCCACACTAGACTTGTGCATTCGTCTTTGGGCGAACATGAAAACGAACACGAAGAGTGTGTTTTCGCGTTAGTTCAGAAGACATGAAGAAGAGAATATAGCGGCGGTAAAAACAAGACAAAGACGAGACACACACCAGGAAGAATCTTCATGATCGTCTTCGTCTACTAATCTCCCTGGTCCCTTCCCCATCTAGCCTAACTTATCTTCGCGGCATCGCAGGAGTTGACGGAAGCGGAAATCCATAGGTTCACCTTCAGGGGTTACAGGGCAGTGCAAGTGAGCCTATTGGTCGCCTGCAGGGACATCCTCTGGCATAATTATTCAATTATTTAAAAGAAATGTATTTCATTATTGTTTTAGGTTTTAGCTATAAACTGTTTGATTCAATTGGGAGTTCCCCTTTGTATTTATGTAATGTTGAAGTCATAATGACAATGACTATTGGTTGAAGATTGGGCTTCTGAACCAATAGGCCTGCATATGTGTAGTCTAACCCATAAGCTCAATATTTGTGGGAGGGTGGAAAGCATTTGGAAGCCATTTCCCACAAACATACTCTACTTCCTACTCTACTTCCTGAACATGGACTGTGCCAGTGCTGACAATAAGACACAGGTGGTTATGTATAAAGTAATTCTGGTTTCAGTCATCTGTACCTTAGTCCGGCCTCCTATTACAAACCTACTAAGCTAGCAGAATTTGCTTGAGTTTCATGTACAAGCCACACTAGAATCTGCATACACATACTAAAAGTTCTACACTATATGAACAAGTGTATGTGGACACCTGACCATCACATCTACATGAACTTTTTGGGCATCCCATTTCCCAATACTGGGCATTAACACTGAGTTGTCAAAACAAATTTGTGCCAAAACAACATTGTGAGGTCATTCACTGATGTTGGACGAGAACCCTAGCTCACAATCTGCCTTTCAATTAATTCCAAAGGAGCAAAGTGTAAGGCTCTGTGCAGGCCACTCGAGTTCCTCCCCTCCAAACTCAGCAAACCATGTCTTTATGGATCTTTATAGCACAATCATTTAGACACGGGAAAGTGTGCCACAAACTTGGAAGCATACAATTGTCCAGTGGCGATGTGCTTGACACCACTCCAGACGATACATAGCATTACACATAGTTTTCTTGTATTGTGTGCAACTGCTTAGCTGTGGAAACCCATTTTAGGAAACTCAGGACACACAGTGCTCATGTTTATGTTGCTTCCAGAAGAAGCTGTGAACTCTGAAATGCTGTTATTACACCTGGACACTTATATTTCACAAAAATAGCACTTACAGTGGAACAAGGCAGATCTAGCAGTGCAGCAATTTCTGACTTGTGGCAAAGGTGACAACCTATGATAGTGCCATGTTTAAAGTCCTTCAGTACAATCTCTTTTACTGCCAGTATTTGTCTATGATTTTATATAACTGTTAGCAGCTAACGGTTAACTCAATACTTAGGGGGTGTGTCCACATACTTTTTGTCATATGGTGTATTGTCTATTTTCCTGAAGATTTTTAATAAACATATTTTTTTAATTGATAGATAAGGTTACGGGTCTGTGAGGCCTTTACTGCCGGAAACTGCACTCTTCCATTTCCTCCCCCTGGCATCACAGCATGACTGCAGAAGCTCGAAAGTGCATAATACATGTTTTCATAGCCACTAAGCTATAGATTGATCGAAGGTGAAAGGTTGTAGAAGCCCCGGGAATTGTTGAGATACTCCACATTCTAGAGTCCCATAAGGTCTTAGAAAAAATGTCCCACACATTGACAACACCATAGTTTTATATAAAAGAGCTTGAAACACGTGGGAATACAGTAACACTTCCTGAGGACACAAGAGCGATTCCTGGTTTACCCACCACACATTACTCCTGAGGGCCTCAAGGACAGCAAAAAACACAAATCCAGTTCCAAGAGCATGTGATCTAAACACTTGGTAGACAGCAGTTGGAAGATAAGGAAACTCCACTGTATGTCGACTCCACTGTAGAATGTTCACAATGCTCTTGATCTACTTCCTCTGCACTAGGACTCCCTCCATGCATATCTACATTATGCTTATATTGTTTAGAAACTTCTTTCCTAGTATTGATAAATGAAAGAAAATAACCATATATGCTGAAATTTGAGGTGTCAAAAACTGGCACAATATGGCATTTGTTTATGACAGTGACCTCTGCAGTCTAACAGTGGTAGCCTATGGTCTCCATCTAGCTTAGCCACAAATGCAATCACGCACTAGAGTCTGTCTCTGCCCTTATTATTTGAAGATGAATTCCATAGTGAATCATTGACTGGCAGGAACATAAATGGAAATAAAATAGTTTGGTTTACCACCAATTATTTGTGGTGAAATATTGCACAGAATTGCCGGGAAATCTTCACATATGGGACATAAGACTGCAGCAAGCTTCTTACCTTAGTAATTACCGGTATATATGTATATTTGCGGTAGGCATTCAGGAGAAAATGCAAAAATAGAAACAAACATGTCTTTGCATTATGTGACCCTTACATAGCTCAATTCCTTTGAGTAGTGTCTAGGGTCACACTGCTTAAAGAATCTAAGCTGGTTTTGGGGAGGTGGTTGGAATTGCCCCCCCTTAACCACAGACCAGCACACCCTGATCCTTTCTGCCTCTCTATATATTTTTTTTTTTCATGCAAACATTCACAGCAGGTTGGCAACGTTCAACTGCAAAAGAGGTTAGTGCTGTCTATAGCCCAACATAGTTTTAATGACATATGATTTCAAACCTGACCGTTTTCTACTGAGTGAAAAGATGATCTCTTCCTGATGCAGCAAGACATATATATCAATGTGAAAGCTGAGTATAGGAAACCTTTTCAATTTATGATAATGTGTGGGGTCACATAACATTGTATTAATGTTATGTATGACAGTAAAGACGCCATCTGTGAAGAACATCTCAGAAGTGACATTTATTCGACCCAGTTCACTTTGACCCCAAAAGTACCAGAGAAATGTATTGAACGGTAACTCCTTTTACTTACATAATACTTATAACATATAATAACATTAAAGTGGCCTAATCACAGTTTGCTGATTAACTACACTTTTCACATTTTTTGTAACATTCCATGTATTGTAATAGCCATAAATGTCATCCCACTATAATTTATAATATATTTACCAATATTTATATTAATGGACATATTTACAAAAAGATCTGTCCTTATGCCAGGCAACCTTGTTGCTAAGAGAAATTGAAATCTTTGTTGTGCGGAAAATATAAGCTACTACAGTATTTTTAACTTACATAGAAGGTACATTGACCCTCGTGCACATTGAGTGAATGGAAAGGTTCGCTGCCCTGGCTCATAAAGGGTCAAATAAGATGACGGATCCTGAAAACAAATTGTAGGAAATTGCCATGCCACATTCAACCTAAGAGATATGTTTTTTTTTAAAAAAAGAAGCAATAACACCCCCACAATCACAATATAAACGGCTTGAATGTGTACTTAAACACATTGAGCCTGATAAGAGTCGTATCTACTAGTATGATACTGGATGTTTAAAAGAATCTCAACTGCATAAGGACACCAGTTAAGCATCCCTTTGTCCTTAAAAATGCAGGAGAGAATACTTGAAGTTAAAAATAAATCAATGAGATTTCATTGTAACATTATTCTACCTACATTTGTTTAACTCTGAAAAACTCACTAAATGTGCTCAGACAGAGTGATGGTCTGCAGCGAAGTTAAGAGCCTTTTTTAACCCCTCCTTTAAATACATTCTTACTAAGCCTTGAAATGCTTTTAAAAGTTAATGTACGTAGAGACCTGCAATTACAGTTCCCATTTTCACTGAGAAAACTTTATAAACGCTATGGAGAAAAATCTTCTTCTGCCCTCCCACTCCTTCTTAGAGAACAAAAAATCCATCAAATTAACACATCAATGAGTTGATTGTAATCTCCAGGGTTCAGTGTAGCACTTTCTAGCCCCTCAGATAGGAGCCCGGCATGATTTATCAATGCAAACCTAATAGCATCAATATGAATCTAACTAAAAATCAATATTTCATTACCAAATTGTTAGTGAGAATGAAGAAAAATTGCCGGAGTCAGAGCATTCTCCAGGGTAGGAGCATCTGGAGTTCAATGTGACAAGATGAGTGATGCATGACTCGGGGCCTGTGGAAGGACACTAAGAGGACAGGCCACAACGCAGGCCTAAGACTCACGGTGAAAGCTATCTTACTCTTTTTTTCAGTTTTTGTCTAGAATCTTACAAGGAAAACAACAAAGCAGAAACATTGATGGAATACACCTGTTTACCCAAAGTGATGTTAAACACTGCAATTTATGTATTTAACAGATAATTACTCTTCAAAAAAAGGCTCCAGCTTTCATGTCCAGTGAAAAATGAGACATTCGTAAGACAGATCTCAAACTTGTGCAACAAAGTTTGTGTTGTCATTTCACATCTAATGGTTATCTCTGTGAGTGCATCTTTAAATTAATATACTGAATTCAGCAGTATATTAATTGCTACAAATTAGAAAAACGCCCTTGTCGTAAATCACAATGGATGCTTCACATTACCACTAATAATTCAAGGCCTATGACAAAATGCATTAAAGTAAAAACATGCAGCATATTATAATTATCTTATCATTTACACATGTAACAGTTATGTTCCTTGAATTTACTCTTGGGCTTGAGCATCACATTTTATGAAAACTAAAGGGTTAACCAGTTGCTTTATAAAGTTTAAACACAATAATCTGTCTTTCTTTTTACATTAAGCTATTTACAATAAGAATAACATTAATACACATAATTGCTAATAATGTTAACACATAATAAGGCCTACTGTTATATATATCTATATATCTATATATATATCTATATATATATATATATATTAAATCAATTACATCAAAGTATTCAAAAAATGACTGAACTATCTAAAAAATATTATTTTGCAGATTTATAGACGATAAAGTAATCATAAATTATGTTGATCTGAAAGATAGTTAATTGAGCACTGTAACAAAGAACCATCATGATTTAATATCAATGGCTCCATAGTTGTAATGTTGTATTTGCCCAGATGGGGGTGTATAGTATGACATATACAATCTGTATTGGTTTAAATGTCATCAATAAAAGGTACTATGACTCTGCACCTTCCTTTAACTTGCGAACACCTGGGGGGATAAATTGAGTTAGCTTACACTTAACTTTATACTGTGAGCAGTTATACAGCTTGTGTGTTCCATAAACACACATGCAACCTCATGACTCAAATAATTATATTTAAATATTTTTACATTCAACCTTTTCTGTTCTCTAGAACCATTCTTAGACCATTGTGATGACAACATCTTATAATCTACACAGACCCTTGTGTGTTATGTAGTTGGAGTATTGCACATTCCTTCCTGAGTTGATCTGAACATAATGACCCAAAATAAAAACTTTCATCTTTGGCTATTAGATAATATGTCACATGGCCAATTCGATCTTTCTCAGGAGGGGAATATACAGGGGTCTATTGGTATCTCAAGCCTTTGAGAGTGTAATTTAAATGATTTTAGAGTTTCTGAAATTTGGTTACTGTGAGTTTCCAACAACTAAAGTCAGTCTCTAGATAGATCAGTGGTAACTGAACTCATATTAACTCAAGAAATATAAAAGCTGCAGATAGTAAATTCACCAAGCATCCAAGCATCCCCAAGCATCTTTCTTCCCCACCACTTATGAAATCTCACAAGTTTCCTGTTACAATAGACACCTTTGTCTGCGTAAGTATGAATGGAATAGTTACCTGGCAATTGGACAAAGTACATTTCCTACTACTGAAATGTACTCGCAATAAACTTACACCTGCTTTATCTAACCAGTATATAGAGATAACAAATATTAATAATAATAGTGCACCAAGAAAATAAAATCATATACCGATCAGCAGTTTTATTTCTTACTATTAGTGTTATTATTAAAAATAATAACTAACGGTAGGGTAACCTGGGAAGTACCCAGGTATAATTACAAAATGTGTAATTTTTAATAAATGGTACCCGTGACATAGATGTGTATCAGATATGTGACTTGTGTTGTATTCAGAGGCCACCAAGATAATCTTTACTGCACCTTCACTGTTTTCCATACTGCATTCTGCTGTTTAGACTTTGAAGTTGCAAGTCTAAACAATATCAATGCACATGATTCTACTACAGACAGGTTGAACCAATTTTGTCTATGTTTTGCATAGGAGTGCAAAATCGATTTTAGCTTAATCCATAAAACAACACTAATTGTTATTACTACTACGGCTGTGCTTTAAACAACGGAATGAGTACTGTCCTATTATAGATATCTTTAGGGGTTATATTAATTATGCAATACTGTGCCTTATGCCTTCTTGGACCTTTTGGTGGAGTATTCAGCTTATGTGTGTTTACATCTTTTCTATGTCAACCCTATAAAAAACATATATCAACTTTCACTAAACACTTCATTTTTTCATGGGCCAGTGTAAAAACATCCATCTATTGTTGCAAATACTGAAGAATTAGTCACCTGTTCAGACTTTAACCACTTTCCATTTTCCCTGAACCGGATATATGAAGCCATAAGTTAAAGGTATGAGATACTTATATCAAGTAGAAGCTAATACATGTACAGTCAAAATGATATCTATTAAACACTGATTTTATATGGATATCTTCCTGAACCACTTTTTGCGGAAATATTTGTTATTGTTTATGGCATGTTCATATTTAGTGTTTCTGTATTTTAATTTTCTGGCCAAAGCTAATATTTGCTGAATAATATTTGCAATAATCATCTGAAGGATTGACCACAGTTGATTAACAAAAAAACACCTACTAAAACCTTTATACTGCATCTATCCAGGACCCCTATTTTACAGTCTTGGTTATTACCATGGAGTCATTTATTATTTTTACCTCTTCTTGACAAAATTGGCATGTGCTTAAAAGGGATTTTTGTTAACCTTCATCTGGATCAATGCAATTATAAAATAAATTTCTTATACAAAGCATACATACATACAACACCAATCAATGACAGATGTTAGTAACAGGATAATGTAGTTTGCGTGCTGAAGGCTCTAGGTAGACATGTCCAAATGGGCCAAAAACGATTCAGACACATTTTCTGGCTCATTCTTTTTCAGGGAAAAATTCGTTGCCCAGTGCCCACATTCACCCTCTCACATTGTCACTCACTCTCTGACACTGTCATTCTCATTCACTCTCTCTTTCTTATGCTTTCTAAATGTTTCCCTACCTTCTCTGCTAACCACTTCTGCTTCTACATCTTTCGCTGTTTCTTCTGCATCTTCTATTTTCTCCATTCTCTTCTCTCTTCTCTGTTCTATCTTCAATCCTTATTCTATCTTCGTCCTCATC
This sequence comes from Spea hammondii, assembly GCA_029215755.1. Taxonomy (NCBI): domain Eukaryota; kingdom Metazoa; phylum Chordata; class Amphibia; order Anura; family Pelobatidae; genus Spea; species Spea hammondii. The sequence continues at coordinate 40,753,435 of JARDYJ010000005.1, read as the reverse complement.
TCCGCAGCTCCACCATATGTGTGCTTAAAAACTTTGCATATACACTATTGTGGCGACACAATATTTATGAAATAGATAATATACTGTATGGAGCATGTCCTTTAAAGAACGATACCACCACAACATGTGGAAATGTAAGATTTTTAAGGACTGTAAGAACTTTTTTTGCATCTTGTTTTCTACACTAGAATTAAATCAGGCAAATGCAATTATTTGAGTGTTAAGAAGGTATTCAAACATAATGCACAAACTTATTCATTGTGGCAATGTTTGCATTCCTCCCTAAAAGCGAAAAATGTTTCCCCAAGAATTTGCAACAACTATGCATTCACACAAACTACATTAGAGTAATTTGGTGTCCTATTTTTAAAATAGGCTAGCATTTGTATGCCCACATGCATTTTTCTTATGCAGCTTGAATTTGAAACTCTGAAAAATTACCTAGAGCATTGATGATAATTATTCTTTGGTTTAATTGATGCCATGCATTTTGTTTTGCCATTTTTCTTGCTCTAAGTACAATGAACGCTTGGAGGTATTATTGGAAGAACCTAACTACATTTCTTACCTCCAACAACCGTATCCTTTGTCCCAATTGCTAACGCTGTCAAAGACTCTTTGTCCTGTTCACACGTTGCCAGAGTCTGTATGTCCCCAGCTAAGCTTGGCTATCTGTTACAGCTGTCAAATTACTGACGTTCATCTGTTCACTGAAACTGTATAAACTATACTTTGTACTCACTAATGCTTGATTTCCTCATAATTTTCCACCTTTATTTCTCGATATGTCCACTGCATACAATAAAAAGTAAAGTAAATAAATACAAACTGTTTAACAAGAAATGCCATGAAATTCAACAGTTATACAAATAAGTCTTCCTCAATGTTTTTTATTTTATGAGTAAAGGGTAATTTTTTTCACAGTGGAATACCATACTGTATTTTTTTTTACTAAACAGGAAGCATTTATTCTATTAGTTTAATACATTTAAAGAAAACTGTAAAATAAGAAGCTTGATCTATTTTGTTTAGAATATATATGTGTACAAGGTGTTTCCAGTAGCCTGTTTAAGAAAATGTTTCTTTTTTTAAAGATGGCAAATTTGTGTTCTTAAACTATGTAATCAATTGTGGTACAAATATTGAACTTAATATTTCATAATTACTTCCAGGGGCGGATTGGTGATTTACATTGACCCTTTAAAGCCAGTGGAAGATAAGTGAAATGTTTATGGCCACCTGTATACTACGCTCTTACTCTCGTACAGTATGCCCTGTGTATCCAGCCCAGGGTCGAACATTAAAGGACTACCAGTAAAGGCAGATGACCAATACCATCTGGTGCCAGCCCATTATGCATTTGTCCAGTCTAAGCATGATTCCTTTAGTAATGTTGGTGTTACACAGCAGCAGAATCACATTTCTGATAAGTTTCAGGTGGTTAAAACTCCTAATTTGCACATGGGAAACATAATTAATGGTGATAGGGGTATGGCATACTACCAATACTCTTTTGAAAGCCAAGGGCCAAATCTAGCAAGCCTGAACCATTGGCATTTAGGTGGTATATAAGTAACAACTATTCTGGAGCTGTAGGTTTCCTAGGATTACCTATATCCCTCTCATGTTGCAAGGCTACCTGTACATGCTTCTAAACATTAGTATACCAAGTATGCAAGGAAATATGCTTTGAGTATTTGGTTACCTAGTGAATTTTCTACATCCCTTATTACATAAAAACTATTGTCAGCATGGACAGACAATTGACAGTAAGTACCTTTGGAGCTGGCCATGGAGGCAGTAATAAACAAAGGGTTTAATTTGTCTTGTCTAAAGTTTCTGGTTGCACATGTCAGCATAACGTCTGCTTAGTGGTGTATTATTGTTTGAGGACTGCCCTAGGCATGACCCAGAGGGGCACCCCAACTGCCACTAACCTTTGCGCTAACACTTTCTTCTCCACAGTGCCTGCTATTTTTCAGAAGGTGTGCTGTACTGACCCTTTATTAGTGGCTAATACCATACATTAGTCACTGCCCTTATTTAGCTTTGCAACATTATATACTACCCACTGAATAGGTTCAGCACTAGGGCTTCTCCCACCTTAGGCTAACATGGGAGTCAACCTTATGGTGTGGACCCTTGTCAAGTCAGGGGCATCTGAAAATAAAAATGTGATTTGCAGGGGATAAATTAAATAGTACATATAGGCATATGCCAATGTAGTAAACATTTGTAACTTAGTCACACAATACTTAGAAGGTGATCAACTATCGCCTCCTAAGCTTAAGCCTCCTGAGAACAAGTACTACATTCAACCATGCAATTCAATGGAGTCCAGCTTTCTAACCAAAAAAACAACAAAACATTTTTTAAACATTTATAAAAATGTGGTAAGATTTAAAAATAATTATGCAGTGATGTCACCATCAGGCAAACCATTCAGTTATAAAAAAAAAGTCCAAAACATAAAAAAGAAGAAATCTTTTTTTTACGAGCAAGTGCTAAAATTAGCACTGTATCTTCACAAAAATCCTGAAATGGAAAGAGTTAAAACACTAGAATTTGAAATACCCATGGGGAGTCTAATTTTTAAAACAAATTGTTGTAAAAATGTATAGATTGATGCGGTAAATTGAACTGACCAGCTTCAAAGATGTCCCAAATAGGACACGGGTGCAGAATAACCAGGTGTCAAAGTGAAAAGAAATATAAATGCTCAACTCCCAAATGTGGCATTTTAACTCCCAAACAACCCGACAATTACTGTACTTAGGAGATGTTGCTGAACACATATTGGGGTGTTGTTTGTCAGTGACATATACCAAGGGCTGTAAATTCATACCTAAATGTGTGTGAAAAAATGTGTGTGAAAAAACATACTACCACAAACTTTAACAAAGTGAATGGAAAGGGTTAAAATACAGCATTTAAAACACTCAGGGGTGTCTACTTTTTTACAATATATGGTTTGATGAGGAAAATTGATTTGGACAGGTTCCAAGGTATCCCAAATACAACATGGGGATAAAAATTGAAAAATGCACACCTCCCAAATGTTGCCTTTTACCAGAAGCTATAAAATCATACCTGAAGTATCCGCCAGGGATTGGCTTTTTCAAAGTGACAGTGGGAGTAGTCTGTGATTATAGTTCATTTTTATTTTCTTCTTTGGGTTACTTACCCCCCCCAATGCTAGATTTTCTACATGAGATCAATATGTCCATGATGTATCTGTCCTGCAGCCTTGCCTTCATAAGTCAACAAATCTTACCCAGAAGGTACCCTGGGAGTGTACACATACATAGACTGATTACATACTTGAAGCGTATTCATTTAATCTCAAATGATATTGGTTCAATAATACACACCAGAAGACTACATTTTAGGATTAATGTTAATGTATACTGGGTGTAAACCTGTAAATTGTTGGTGACATTTTAGACTGATTGCTTGGGAATAGTTTTGAAAGATATACAAAAATGCAAGTACTGTCAGTATGATTTAAAGCAGTCTGTTTGTGCCAAAAGGAATGGTGTATAAATATTATTCCAGTGCTGATTGACTACACTGTAATATTAATCTACTGCTAGAAGGCCAGGATCTAGTATATGAAAGTAATTTGTAAACAAAAAACATATTCTAAAATATGTATTCCTTAAGTAAAAAAAACATATATATTTATACATAAACGCAATTACATATTTAAAGTGTATATATATAAATAATCATCCCAAAATGAAAATAATCTTAAGAGAAAAATAAGAAACACCCTCCAATTTCAGGATAATTAGACATTTCAAATGATTCTAACAATGCCTTTTTTTTTAAAAACTTCTTACTGTGACAAACACATATGAGGCATACTGTTAGCAGCATTTAATCAACAGCCTTCAATTCATCATTTTCACCGTTTTAGTGAGTGGCTATGAATCACTAAAATCACAGGTATTGTAGATCCAGTACTGTGGCACTATCATTAACAAATACACAGTGCACAGAGGGATGACTTGGTAATTGAGTGGGACTAATAAGAATACATCATTTAGCTGTGCGTGACAAACTGTGCCTCAAAACACAAGCACTGAAAATTCACGTTTTGCTTACTAAATAAATCACACAGCTGATGTATTATAAATAATTTAAGTCCTTCTGGATTTGAGTGATGTATAATGTATGGTTTGACTCATTTATTTGTTAATGCTAAGTATATCTATTGTGGGTGGGAAATTTAATATGTCTTAGTATGGCCTATCACACACATACTAGCTTCGGTGTTGTGTGAGGGGACCATGCGGTATATGTATATTATTAAATTGCTGCACTCTACCCCACACCCCAGAAGACAGGGATGTAGGCTGTTAGATATTTTATCACGTCCCTTCTTCTTCCTTTCTCTGGTTTTCTTTATCTCCATCTGTATTTTTCTTTCTTTCCTATTTTTCATCTCATCTCTCCTCTCTTGGTTTATTCGTCTCTTTCGACGAATATCTGTTTTAATGTTAATGCAGTCAGATATAGGACTTCAGTAGTATCTGTTCCTATAATGGCATACCAATTGGTCTCATAGATAAAAGAAGCAAATCTAGTAGGATATTCAGACTAAGATAAATTTAATAATTTCAACTGACCCAGGGGCTTACATGTATAATAATCCCTTTTTTAGGTGACCCAAACATTCCCATCTTATTTCTGTGGCTGTATTCAGGCTATCTGGACTGATGCCAAAAATAAACATTTGTATATATCTATATATTAGACTTGTGCATTCAGAAATGAGGAGGGACCCCCCCCAACGAAACAAATGAAAACTAAACAGAGTGCTCCGAATATTTGATTGCATTTTGTTATCATTTACTCTCTCTCACACTCTTACTCACTCTCTCTCACAGTCTCTCATGCTCTCCAACACTCTCATTTACTCTGTCTCAAACTCTCTCTCTCAATGTAACCCTACATTCTCGTGTATTCTTCCCTTGTCCTCTTCTCCACATTAGCTCAGGTTTCCAGGCACATACACTCTTTCTCTGCGAATACATCTGCAATATTCTGGCCTCTTGGTGTACTTCATCAAAAGGGTGAAGTCACAGTGCGCACCATGAGGGCAGCCTCTCTCCTGTTCCTCCAATCGGGGAAGATGGTGTGAGCGGAGGGGAGAAGAAAGAGGACCAAAGAACAAGAAGAGGCAAGAGAAGAAGCGGAGCTACAGAAAAGGAGAGAGGGACATGGAAGCGAAAGGAGGAGAAGGTAAGAAGACATTGAGAAAGAGTGTAAGGTAGAGTGAGAGTGAGAGCATCAGTGAGTGGGAGTGTGTGTAACAACAAATATCATGTTTTAATGGAACAAGGCCTCTGAATGTCATCTAAACCAAAAGGGTAAGAAACAAAGTTTGTTGTCTGAAAATGAAAGCCCAAAATGAAAGGAAACAGTTTTGGTCCATTTGCACAAGTCTTAATACATTTCAGTGCCCATTTTTTGTGTCTTCACATAACCTTATAAATGTTAATTGAATTTACTACTAAACTAATACTTATTGGAATTACATTATTAAGATAAAACAATAAAAGTAAGACAGGTATTTATGAGCTATGTATTCATACGTTATATAGTGAGGTCATGTTAGTTGTCAGTGTTGCGGTTCTGTTCTTTCAATTATCATATGTTTAATCGTATCTTCTTCATACTAACATTAAAAATAAAAATGTGTTAGAGAAGTAATAATAACATTTTATCGTCATCCAATGTTTAAATTGTGGATGCCTTTTAAACGTCTTTAATTCAGAAGAGGTCCCAGCAAAGAATATTTTTTTTTATATTCCTAAATACAGAAATAGTTCCCTGTGACTAAGGGGAGGGCACCAAGCACTGTTTTTGCAAGCATTTCATATAAATTACATTGTGACATGGAAATTGGATAGAAATATATGCAATTCTATAGATAATGAAGAATGGCTTCAAACCTATACCAGTAAACTTTATGGTTTTTTTTTAAAACCATGGCAGCTTTCATATCTTTTCATAGGACATCAAATCATTTCTCACTATTGAAGATTGTATGTACTATAAACCGGTATTTACTATTAGTGTATATTTTAGATAGGCACTAAGTAGTGGCACGTTTTATTGTCCTGATAAACAATACTGTGATAGCAGGTAAAATGTTTTGTCACAAATGATTTCTCTTCCTATCATAAGCTCCTGGATACCTAACATAGTTAATACATTGTAGCACAATCTCTGCTTGCTGGTTCTTTCCACAAGGCCACCTTGTAATATTCTCTGCTTTATGGGACTGTATGTTTTACCAGAGTTGCAAAGATAAAGAAGCATTCTCATTGCAAAATGTTCTGAAAAGCACTACTTGCTGATGGGAAAACCATTTAAGAAAGAATGAGTTGCTCATTCTGGTCTGTCTTTTTCTTATATATTTATATATTTTCTTATATATAAATATAATGATTTTTTTTAATCCCTGGTATGTTTTTATTACTCTCCCAGCTATTCTGGAATTATTTACTCAGTTATCTAGTTTATGGCGTCACATTGACTTTTTGTAGAAATCAAACCAGGATCAAGCACAAAATGCATTGCATCCCCCATTGACTTGAATAGAAGTCTACAGTACAAGGGATGGATGGAGGGAGAGACATGAATGTCTTTGGTGGCGGTGGTTTATTTGTATGCATCAAATCTGATTTTGCTGGGGCTTAGCATAACAGCCTTTCAAACCAGTAGATATCAGGGACTTACCAGTGCATGTACACACATATAAAATCTCCTTACCTCATGGCCGTTCTCCTTCTACCTTATGGTGAGGGATAAGGCACTTATACTGCAGCGTCACATAATGGGAACATTCGCTAGTATTTAATATTTTGAAACACTCTGCTGGTTTTTTTTAACCATTTTTAATTTATTGGTTTATTAACCTAAAATGCTTGTAATTGCTTATAAAATACACTCATGAATGCATATATGTTTATATAAACCCATTTCCAATGTTATCCTAGCTAAAGTTTTATTTACACTGCATGGAGGAATGACACCCAATGTTGGTAATGTACATATGCAATATATGAAGTTTTTGCATTCAGGTCTGTTGTGGATTTGTGTTTTAGTGTGACAATGAAACTCGGAATGCATCACTTCATATCAGCATTCAGACTACTCACATTAACCAGCAATACAACGCTCCATTCCAGCCTTTTAATAACACAGTAAACTACTGTCAGTCTCAATATATTTGTGAATGTGTTTCAGGTGAGACAGTTACCAAATAAATTGTTTTTCACAAGTCCCACGTGACCTAATTTTAGCTCATCATGAATAAAGCAGCAAAGCAAAATTATTTTCCAAATGCTAACAATGCAAACATGCCAAAGGTTTTTGCTCAAATGTCACACATTGTTTGAAAACCTGTCATAATATTGATTTAACATCCTAGAGTCAAGTTTGGTTGAATATGCAACTTGGAGGCACATTCTAGAGCCCATTCTTGACTTTACTCTGGTTTCTTTGGGAATATTATTCTTATTTCTATTTAAACAATATAAATGTAATTATAAAATATTTAAGCATTAATTAAAACATTAGCATGCATAGAGAACATTTCGTCTCAGGGTTTTTTTTGGTGAAGTTATTCATGAACAGTACTCAGAGTAAGGGCTGGATTTATGTTCTATTTTATTCCATTTATGATTTAAAAACATATAAATGCAAAAAAAAAAAATCATAGATGTTTTGACTTTGATTTCCTGTAGTGTCCTAAATTCCAATGCGTTGAACAGATTCACCTGTTTAAAAAAGGTTACTCAAAGCATATCATGGATCCCACATGGCTGTAAGATGTACATCCAGAATATTAGACAAAGTTAGGTTTCATACCACTTTTTGTGCTGCGGAAATGTTTTATATCCTGAAAAAATACAGTAATAGATTTGAAGCTCTTAGAATGCAGCTATTCCCAGCAGGGGCTTACCTAGAGTCTTTGGCACCTGGAGTGGATCCTAAATTCATGAAAGTACACCCGCAATGATCTGTTCCACAGCAGGTCAAAAAACATGATCTAGATCTATTCAACAAAAATAAAAGCCATGTGTGAAAAAAATAAGTCTACCCATACTGCTTCCATAGAAATTAAGATGCTTAGCCGTAGACAGGTGTTGCTAATCAGGTGCCCTTGATTATTTGATTATCAGCAAGTGTGACCACCTCTATAAAAGACAACGTTTTAGCAGTTTGCTTGTCTGGAGCATTCAGGTGAGTAGCACCATAACTATGACCACAATAACAAGCAGGAAAGACATCAGCATTGATCTTAGAGAAGAAATTGTTGCTGTTCATTAATCTGGGGAGTATCATAAAGCCATTTCCAAACAATTTAAAGTCCATCATTCTACAATGAGAAAGATTATTCAAAAGGGGAAAACATTCAAGAACATTGCCAATCTTTCCAGGGCTGGACGTCCCAGCAAATTCACTCAAGATCAGACTGTGCAATGTTCAGAGACTCTACAGGCCTCAGTTAGCATGTTAAATGTTAAAGTTCTGTTAAAGACTGAACAAGCATGTTTTGTTTGGAAGGGTTGCCAGAAGAAAGCCTCTTTTCTCTAAAAAGAACATGGGGGCACGACTTTTATGTTTGGCCATAATGCACATCTCCATGCTTGGCGGAAAAAAACCCACAGCATATCAGCACAAACACCTTATATGAACTATCAAGCATGGTAGTGGAGGGGGTGATGATTTGGGCTTGTTTTGCAACCACAGGACCTGGGAATTAAACTTTGGCGCTGCCGGAAAGTTTGTTTTTCTGGGGAAATTTTTCTTCATATTAGAGAAATTTGTCTGTCTCCATCACTGTATTCGTCGAAATTCGTCCAACATTTTCATTTTTGCAAATACGGTATTATGCAGTTAGTCCTGCTTCTGATAGTATATGTTATATACAAACAGAAATTTGGAAAACCAATAGCCATTTTAAGGTCCCCCTCTTAATTCATAATGCACCTTACTTACAGATATACCACTTTGCTCCCCAGATAGGCCACTCTGCCCCCCTGATATGCTTTATGCCACCCAGATATACCACTCTGCCCCCCAGATATGCCACTCTGCTCCCTAGATATGTCACTCTGCTCCCAAGATATGCCACTCTGCTCCCCAGATATACCACTCTGCCCACCAGATATGCCACTCAGACTCCCTGCTGTCTAGTGGGGGCAGCCGGTGGATGTCTGCGCGATGCGCGTAGACAACCTCCACTACTGTCCGCCACTTCTGCCAGAAGGTCATGTCACGCCGGCACTCTGTAATAGAAGCTCCGGCAGAAGTGGCGGGCAGCAGCTGAGGTTGTCTGCCCACATTGCGAAGACGTCCACCGGCTGCCAGAGAGGAAGGCTGCAACACTGCGGGGGATCTGGATCCTAACCCTGCTTATTAAAGATCATTTGATATGGTGCGGATTGGCAATGTCAGGGTAGAAACTAGAGAGAACAAGATGAGAGGGGTAGGATCAAGGGCACAGATGGTTAGGCAAAAGGAAAGAATAAGAGCTAAAACTTCATCTTGAGTGGATGGAGGGAACTGGCTTACCATAAAGGGGGAGGAGAGTTAAGGAGAGAGTGAAAAAAGCAAAGCTAAAATGAGGATGGGTGCAAGAGTGAGAGCATGAAGATATTTAATATCTAATTATGTCAATTTTATCTTTAGAGCATGTCTAAAGAGTAAAGTATTTAGCAAAGTCATAGGCTGTTAGGGTGTTGGAAGGAGTGGTCAAGACTGGGTGAGTGGCGAATGTATAAGTCTGTCCTATATACTTGTATGGTTAAGTACACATGTATTCAAACTTTACAGTCTTGTGTATTTTTTATCTGTATTTTGTCTCAGATGAGGTACTTTGCTCTCATTTGCTTATCTTTTTATGTATCAGAGTGTGAGAAATGTGAATTTGGTAATTTTGGTAAATCAACAATAATGTGACACTGCTCCTCTGAGACTTCCTTAATGAGATCATTGTTCAACACAATATATATAACTCTATGTACTGTACTGGTGAAAATGGTTAAAGAAACAATATTATATTTTAAAAGGGGTGAGTTAAATTATTTAAAGCCTCTATCCATCTCCCATTTTTCATAGAACAGAATTAAAGCACGATCACTTTTCTTGACCATTGATCTTTATTTATTTCTGAAAGTAATCTCTATGCTGCCTCTGACATCATCATCACAGAAACATGATTGTGTTTTTGTTAACATTAACCACATCTAAAAACATGTCTGCATGGAAGTATTTATAAGGGTAATGCATCTGTTTACATGAACCTAGAGACTAACCGTTATATCAAAAGTTTCCTTGAGGCTTTTAGAAGTTCTCCATTACAATTTTGATATAAGAATGTGACTTGAGAAGATATTGGACCATATTTTATACTTTTTCATCTATACAATTCTGGTTTTTATCCTCCCATCAATCAGTACAAATAGCTCAAGTTTATTGCTCTGCTATCCACCCATTTGTCCCTTAATTCATTCTCATGGTCAGTGCAAATGGGGCTCACTTGAGCATTTTTCAGGTTAGAACAAGGTTTTTTCATAGTCATGCAGGCAAAATCATATGACATATTATTTATTACCTCTAGATTTTGGTTTTCCTATTTTTTGTAAGTGCCTTTTCAGTTAACAGCAGTGAGTGTAATTTAATATTTTAGTTAGCTAAATCATTTTACTGATAAAAACAGCAATGCTAGCAAAAAAAAATTAAAAGTAAATACAGTTTGTTATATTGACAGCCACACACGGGGAAATATTTCAGATAAATATAACGTCTTCTACACAAATAAGATGTGTGTCTTAAAAATGATATACAGGAATGGTTTATGTAATTTTTTATCAGTGGTTTTTTTAACAGTATTTATTATCTCATTAAGTAATATAATCATTATTTGATCTGTCGTTTTTATCATATCAGTAAACATATTTAAACTGGACAGTACTCTGTTTCCCCTATAAATAACCACATTTTGAAGATAACATGTGCATATAAAATTGATTGATAACTTAGTTGCTGTTCAGAAAATCATAATCTCTTGTCCAATATATATAAAAGTGATAGTTTTTATAGATGGGCTTAAAACTGCTTTATAATATTAAAGTTGGATTAGAAATTTTAAAGTGAACTACAACACATTATTACCAGATTATATGACAGCTTTAACACGTAATTTAATAGTGCTGAGCTGAGCCAAATTTTGATAAATATTGAAAAGAACAAGGTAAAATATCTTCAGAAATTATGACTTTCAGAATTTCAGTTGGGCTCCAGTATTGAAGACCAATGGTTACTAAATTATCAGGTGAGAAATATAAAATCATGTATGCATGTATGGTATTTAATCAAAGCAGCAACAGTTTTTGAATATTTTTCAGGATGATAATCCACACCAATATTTTTCAAGACTTTTAAGAAACCAGTGTTTGAAGATAAATAACTACTCCCCTAAATGTTTGGAATATATTTTTCTTTACCTCACAGTATTTGAATCATTAAAGTTCAAGTAGAAAAAATTGATGCATAATATTGTTTTGTTGTATGAGAATCATATAACAACTAATGATGACCAACATTCCATAGAAGGACCATAGATTTATTATCTTTATACAGCCAACTCTAACTATAACATAGGGAATACAAAGCTTTGGATGTACGTTACTTGCAGGCGTGCTAAAACTGTGGAAATCAGATTGGTTATTGACTGTATTGTACCAATCTCATAATTGCAAATTGTAAATGGTTGTGTGCAAAATATATAAATAAAAACATGATTAAAGGATAAGTTGACATTCATGGTTCTGCCACAACATTAAAATAATTTATTCTCTAATCAGATGCAAAAGTATGAGTGCAACATTTAAAGAAAATGTATTGAATAGAACATTGGGCAGCACCATACCACCTCTAGCCTGGTGATGTGCTTTGATATCCGTTTTTTTCAAACATTTGTTCAACACAAACACATGTTTAGTTATGTATAATATTTAATATTAATTTATGTTTTGTAAAAATATACATGTATTATGGTTTGATACTAGTATATAGAGTCGTGTGAAACAGAAAGTACACCCTCATTGGGCAAAAAATTAGGTAAATACAACTTCATAATAATAGCACTATGGTCTAGGGCAAATCTAGTAGGGCAGAAATTTCATGAACTTACTTGAGACAAAGGGAAGATCGAATGACAATGTCATTTTCAAGGTCACTGAGCTCTTCAGTGTGACCCATTCTGCTGCCAATATTTGATTATGGACATGGCTGCCAATGTGCTTGATTGTATACATGTGTTAGCAATCGCTTGCTTGTAGCGATTACTGTATTTAAGTCATGGAATGCACCTATGGCTTACATGGTTGACACTCTGGGCCTGGATTTTCTGCTAAGTACAGCACTGTAAGGATTGTCCAAAATCCAACCACTTATGACTTGACTTGATTAAAATACACAATCATACATGCATAGGTATGTAGTTAAATCTGGGTACAGAAATCTGTCCATCTCCAAAAGTCAGTGGATAGCAGCAGGAAAAAGCTTGTTCCCAAACCTGAGTTTACAGTGTCATATACATGAGTGTTGACTGCCCACTTTCTCACTTTGTCATTTCTTCTTCTTGAAATAACACAGAAGCATGTGAAAAACTCCTGTTTAATATATTTTGAATATTTCTCCCAGCACTAGACGTTATACAATATTTCTTTGGTTTTGCTCTTAAGCAGTAAATGTCAAAAGTTTATACCGAGAAACATATTTTCGAATAAAAAAATATTCACAACAGGAGTCACTTGGTTTTGTAAATGCTAAATAATGTAATTTAAAGTTATTTACTTTGTATGGTTTGCCAAACATATGTGGAAAGCCTAGGTAATACTGTGATGTTTATTCACAAAACTCAGTATGCATTTTGGTAGCCCAGCTTGGCTATTATTGCAGGAGAAATTCCTGAAGACCTTTAATAAAGTATACTTAAATTGGTAAAGTGAAATTCTAAAGCTCAAGTTATGTAAAGAAGGCATATTGACAATGGTATTTAAAATATGCTTAATATCTGAAAAATATCTTAGTAAAATCCTTAGAAAATCAGCAACCAATGTAGACGTATTGATCAGCTGCATTCTGGTAATGCACGCATCCCGGATGATGTCATGACCCAACCTCTCAGACACGAAACCCGGGAACACTTAAAAGGCAGCTTCTCCTCATTGCTTTATGTCCTGTTGTCTGCAGTGCCAAGCATTTCTTTATATTTTGCTGGATGTGTTGCTAACCTTGGATAGGTCTTTGATTTTGCTTGTTTGCCTCTGGCCTCTGACCTTGAAACTGTTTTACCATGTTGCAGTTTCTCTGGGGTTGCCTGACACCAGCTGACTTCAGTTGTCCTTTATTAACCTGTGCCTTACCCTGCATACTGGGCTCTTCCCTTTCGAACTGCTTTACAGAATGTGTATGTGTAACTGTGTAGGGGTGTGTGTAGAAGTGTGTGTTAGTGACTGTGTTTGTTAGCTTTGTGTGTTACTGGGATGGGATGGAACAAGGGCCGGTGGGTCCAGTTGGCTTTACCTGCTTCAGAATAGGGATTGTTTCCCCTAGCCAGCTGAAAAATTCAATTTTAAAACTACCTACCTGTGAACAGGAAGATTTAGACAGAGTTGGGGACTGGGCGTGCAAGTGGCAGATGAGGTTCAATATAGAGAAATGCAAAGTTATGCATTATGGTAAAAATAATAAAAATGCGACCTATTCTTTAAATGGAATATCCTTGGGGGAAACTACCAGTGAGAAGGATTTAGGAATAACGGTTGACAACAGACTTGACAACAGTGCGCAATGCCAGCAAGCAGCTGCGAGGGCCAATAAGGTTTTGGCATGCATAAAAAGAGGTATTGATTCAAGGGAGGAGGATATCATCTTGCCTCTTTACAGATCATTGGTAAGACCTCACCTTGAATATGCGGTACAATTCTGGGCACCGGTCCTTAAAAAGGACATTATGGAATTAGAAAAAGTGCAAAGGAGGGCTACGAAATTAATAAGGGGATTGGGAGATATTAGTTATGAAGAGAGACCAAGAAAGTTAAAATGATATACGCTAGAAAAACGGCGTCTCAGAGGGGATATGATAACATTATATAAATATATGCAGGGCCAATATAAAGAGCTCTTCGGTGACCTGTTCATTAACAGAAATATACAAAGAAGGAAGGGATTCTTTACAGTGAGGACAATAAAGGTATGGAATTCACTTCCAAGGGAGGTGGGGTTATCAAATACATTAGATACCTTCAAAAGGGGCCTCGATATTTTCTTAGAAAGGCATGACATACAGGGATATAAATAGAATAACATTAATATTTAAGAGCTTCTTGATCCAAGGAAAAATCCGATTGCCTCTTGGAGTCAAGAAGGAATTTTTTTCCCCTGATGGCAGAATTCGAAGTAGCTTAATTAGGGGGGGGGGGGTTTGCCTTATTTTGGATCAAGAATAGGAAGGTTAAACTTGATGGACTTAGGTCTTTTTTCAACCTTACAAACTCTGTAACTATGTAACAAGCTAGCATTGGCGAAACACGACAGATTCCCCACAACACCATTCTTTGGTGTTAGTCCATAAATTTAGATACAGAGTATACAGTATTTTAACAAAGCTGTACAATTGTTAATTTTTTATGCTTGGTTTTTATTATGTAATGTTGTTACAGTATTGAATATTAAAATTATTGTTCTTATAATACCACCATTAATTACATTAGCTCTCACTTCAACACATCATAATGGTGAGTGTAGGATTGCCAGGGTGCAGTCTTTCTACTGGACCCACCACCCATAACTGAAACACATACACATACTAACCTGCTCTAACACCTACTCACTCTAACACCATGCAAAGATACACACACCCCACTCCTCATCTTGTTTTCACCAATAGCTCTAGGCTCACCCCTGACACTCTTACACCATACATTGACACATACACTTATATTAACACCAAATATTAAAATACACTTATGCTAACGCCATACATCAACCTAAACTTACACACTCTGTCACCATAGGATAACACACACCTTTGAAATAACCATTATTTATGAATAAATTTGTCTTAAAATATGACACAATCTTTATGTAAGTTGTAACAATGAACAAACACAAGTTATTGTATTGTTCTTATGCATGTTGAATACATCATTCAAACATTCACAGTGTGGGTTTGAAAATGTTTGTGAACCTCTGGGCTAATCACTTCAAATGAATCAATGCAATAGGATTGAAAGTGTGTTTTAGCATAAAAACCCACCCAAAACATTTTGAGTTTGCTATTCTCAAGAATAGTTGTGCAGATCTGACCTGCAGCTACTGGAAGGAATTGTTTGAGGTTTTTTCCGCCAAAGAAAGTTCCACTAGTTATTCAATCCAAAAGTTCACTTTCTTTTTCCAGCAGCACTATGTGTTCAATAAATACATTATCATTGTTTTGTATTATTAGCTTAAGCACATTCTGTTTGTCTATACTTGTGACTTAGATGTAGATCAGATCACATTTTATGAACAATGAATTCTGAAAAGCTGGCAATTCCAAATGGTTAATTTAATTTATTTTGCCGCTTTACATACATACACACACATACATACTTACTTACCTTACTCTCCTATCACCAGGACAGCCTGACAGCTCTCTTCCTCGTTCATACAGAGTCCTGTCTTCACTTTACTGTGAGCTGCCTTCCTAATATCTCATGATCAGGTAAAAGTAAATAGACTTGGTTACAAAGGCACCCAGAGGTCATGCACCTGCAGCACCTGTATGTGGGCACCCCTGGAAATAGATGAAATATAATATAGTGGAGAAAGATGTATGTCCACACCTGAAAAAAAATAAGAAAAAAAGCGATAAAGAGTGTTCATGGTTTGATTTAACTGTAGTCTTCTTTCAGATATGGCAGCTCCATATAACACAAGCAAAAAACTGCATTTAAAGGTGGGAAAGGTCAACTTGTGCTCTTTACACTAAGAGGTACAGAGAGAGTTCATTGTGTATGTTTGTATAGGACCAATTTATGTAACAAACCTTCTCAAGCAACAGTAAGGAGAACAATTAAAATCTACTGATACTTAGTATTCACTAGAAGTGTATCTAGTGGAAAATAAATATTTAAAAAAAACGACCTTCATAATGCACCAATTTTTTGCCTTGCTTAATGTTTTTCTAAATTCAACATACTTTTCTCTGATACAAGCCAATCAAATATATGTTTAGAACCTGAGATATTTTACAATATTTTAAAATATTAATCAACCCCGGTATAGTTGACTTCCTTCTCTTATGTGCTCAGGAAATGTGAGGAAATAAAATGGTCTTCACAGCCTCAGTACATGTCATAATAAAGTAGCTTATATTCAAGAAGCTTTAATTAAAGTTGATTTCCCAATAACAAGGAAGGATTGTGGGGTAAAACACCAAATGCTAAATTCCTTGAAAAATAAGCTTTATTTAGGCTTAATTTACAGAAAATCTGATTGGATGATTGCATCCAATGCTGATAGGAAGATTTAAAATTTTTATTATAAACAAAATTCTCATGTCAGAAATTTAAAAATTTATTAGGTTAAATGTATTTTTTACAGTTTGGTTCTGTTTAGTGAAGATTCCCTCCTGCTTTGTTTTATCTTTTCTTTGTACTCAGTTTTTTTTTTTTTATATACTTGGGAAATGTAGATTTTTCCCCCTAGAGTACATTTAGTAGATCCTACCTGGCACAGATTATAGCTACTTTCATAAATTATAAATAACGTTGCAAATATTAGTGTATGTAAAACTCATTAAATCAAGCACATTAGCTTTGCAATGAAAGAACTGAATGTGCCTATGAAACATAGGAACACAAATTACACAAGATGCTCCATTGTTTTACAAATGGTCATTAATTTTTATGAACCTTATTTGGAATATGTTCCCTGAGAAATTCTGCCTTTTGTAAAATAATACAATTAAATTATTTCTATATTTCAGAAATTTATATATATATATATATATATATATATATATATATATATTTATTTTTTTTACCAAATCTTTCAAATTATACCTAGTTCCACATTTTTATACTACATATATATTTATACTACATTTATATAAACCAGATAAACCATCTTTACCTATACGAAGGAAGATATTTTAAATTAACTCAAGGCTGTTTCTAGAGTTGGTGTTGTGTTGATAATGATAATTATGATGGAATCCCCAATATTTAGGCCTCAGCTAGGTGTTTTTAAATAGTACTTGATGGTTGTGCACTGATCTCATGCTTTGTTGTGTACATGTTGGTCATTTCAACAGCACCCTGGAATCTGAATTATATATATATGCTTTTAAGGGTGTGATTCCCTTTCTGCATTTTTTGTGTCCTGACCAAACCTTAGGGTTAAGCACCCCACCTGCGACACAGGTGCATCATTAATGGTGCCCATAGAAGGCTTTAACCCCTTAAGGACATAGCTTTTTTTAAATTTTTCATACCCTTCTTGACAATGGCAGTTGACAGTTTTAACATTTCTGCAGTGCTCACATTTAGCTGTAATTTTCTTCTCTCTCATTAAGTAGCAACACACATTATATAATGTTTTTCTTCAGAACAAGAAGGGCTTTCTTTGGGTAACATTTTTTGATCAGATCTAATTTACTATAATTAATCTTTTTTTTATAAAAATATGGTGAAAATGTAAAAAAAATTGTCCTGGGTTTAGAAATACCCAATGTTTTTTTGCTTTTTTGCAAGTTATAGGGCAAAAATTAGAAGCATTTTACTATTTCAAAACCATTTTTTCAAAACAGGTCATTCTGCCTCCATGTCATTTGAAACCCCAGGGTATTTAAAATGCTGGTATAGCTCTTTCCATGCACACATTTTACCATCAGCCTTTGTAACAGCTTGCAGTAGTATTTTGTTGTGTGTGTTTTTTCACACACATTCAACTTTAGTTACAACACCCCGATCTGTGTTCAGAAACATCTAATGAGTAAAGTTATACCATCCATCCATGGGTTTGTTGGGTTGTTTGGGGGCTAAAAGGCCACATTTGGGAGATGCACATTTTTCAAATTGGAATTTTGACGTGTTTATTCTGCCCCATGTCCTATTTGATTTACCCCATCAAACCATATATTTTTGATAACTAGACACCCCAAGTATTTCAAATGATGGTGTTTTAACACTTTCCTTCCCAGGATTTTTGTCAAGGTATAGCGCTAATTTCAGTACTTGCGCATAAAATTAAACTTTTTGTTTTACATTTTGTTGGAACAGGGTGGATCCCCTAATGGAGACATGACTGGAGTACTATTTATTTTGTAACTATTTTATCTTATTTTTAATATTCTTTATTTTATTAATCAAAATAAGAAAAGAAGAGACATAATAAGCTACATTGACCTTTATTAGTAGATACAAATGCTTATGAAATTTGATACAATTCTTTTGCAAGAGAATATATTAAATAGTGACCCCGTAGATGTATAGGTCCGTATGCAGTAGAAGAAAAAACTGTACAAAATACTTCTTCCAGGGACACTTTGCCAACAGGTCAGATCTTTCCAAAATATTGGGTACTGGAGCTTAGCATAAACTTTATAGACAAATGAACAAGTGTTTAAACCAATACATCTTATAAAAACTACCCAACAGAGCATAGTTAATGCACAATAAACCATTTCAGTGCCCCTAAGGAAAGCTGTACATTAATTTACCTCTACAGACAAGCAAGGATTATATTCTATTTTAGGGTAGCTGAGTGAGGCATTCTTCGTTTTCTATTGAAGCCACTGCTTCTTATTTTTGTGGAATCTTGTGCTGCCCCCACAGCAGCACAGCAGTAGCGTAGACTAAAATGTCATAAATACAGAACTCCCAAAATTTGAACTGTTATGTTTCTTTCCTCATCTTGAGGGATCCTTTTGTAACTTGGGATAATTAAAGATATTTTTAAAAGTTAAGATTTATAGTGATTTAAGGTAGAATTTTTTTCACTATAGATATTACTGTATGTTGTGGTCGTGTCCTGTTTTATGCAAAATTATGTTAACATTTAATAATGAACCACAATTTTGACAAACAGTCTAACAGTACAACAATACATTTCTTTGATTCCAGAATATAGTTAAAGTATGTAAAGATGATTACCTAGATAAGTTATGGTATATAATGATATAATTTATTAATACCTCTCGCGGTAAAAACAATATATCGAAAAGGATATTACAGCCAAGTAACAGATAGGCAACAATTTTATCCTATACAACATTGTATTAATTAGATAACATGTGTACTCTTAAGTCCAGGTTGATATAGAAGGTATAGAGGTCTTCTTGGAACTTAACTAGCCCAAGATGGAAGAACAGCTTACTATTTAATATTTTTATCTGGAAATGCTGCTTCTTTCTTCTCCTTCCAGCCTGTCTTCCTCTTCTTCCCGGAGGTATCCTATGGTTCCTAGTGTAGCCCACATGGCTTT
This sequence comes from Spea hammondii, assembly GCA_029215755.1. Classification (NCBI taxonomy): domain Eukaryota; kingdom Metazoa; phylum Chordata; class Amphibia; order Anura; family Pelobatidae; genus Spea; species Spea hammondii. The sequence continues at coordinate 40,733,875 of JARDYJ010000005.1, read as the reverse complement.
TCATGTAGGCAACCATTATCCATGATCTTAGATAAACAGTGCTACCTGGTGGTTGAGATAATGCCCTTTGTAAACAATAGAAATAATTGGTATAGTAATGTATGCCACAGTTAGGGGGACGTGAATCACTAATAATGGACAATGCAAGCCATGTCCACTACAGTGTAATTAGTTCTTATTTTAATAATCACACAAACTCACAATAACACTATAAACACAAACTCATTCTAACATCACACTCTTATACTCTCACATACATTCCCACTCCCTCCCTCTTCTACTAATCTCGTAGGACACTGTCTTCTGTGCAGTTTGCATAGAGGTTTCAGAGGAGGACAGATAGAGGATGGGTAAGGGGGAACAGAGAGGGCAAGAGTGTATAAAGGAGTAGGGAGATAAGAGCTGGAGCTGGTAGGAGAGTTCAGGGGGGCACAACTGGGAGAGAGGCCAGGCAGCAGACAGAGAGAGAGAGAGATTTGCTTTTGCACTACAAATTTTATGGAATGAGAATGCAAGGGCAATAAGTCCCTCAGAAACGCTCCAAAATCTTGAGAAAAGCTTTCCCGGAAGAGTGTAAACTGTTATAACTGCAGGCTAGACCAACTATATATGAATGGCTATGTATTTAGAAAGCAATGTCATAAAGGTCCCTGATGGTGTAATGGTCAGGTGTCCCAATACTTTTGTCCATATGGCTCAGGATGGCAGTATTAAGAACTGAGGGAGACATTAGCAAACGTATGGCAAATTTTAAGAAAGACACACATTCTAAGTTAAGATTGATTTCAAATTGCTTTTTATATGTGTAATCTAAAGCTAAACATATATAGTAGGAGGAAATTGTATCATCATCAGTCTTTACAGTTCCAACTAAATAAATCTATCATACATAAAGAGGAGTCAACTTTTGCAAGTTTCTCTGCAAGAAGGGCTGAAGTGGTCCTGCATTCAAGTGCAAAAGCTTCTCTCATTTAACAATGCATTATACAGGGCCAGTCAAACTCTCAATGCAAAAATAGCTTACTGTGATTGGCCCTTCAAAGTGCATAATAGTCAGTCAACTGACTGTAAATCCGCAAACTCCCAGTAAATATACAGCTTGGTGTAATTTATTAAATCATATTTATACAGTATGAGACATGTGCAAATAGGCCAAAAAGATTCGGACAATACATTTTGTTTGTGCCCACATTCATTTACTTTCTCACACTCACTTTCTCTCTCACACTCTCATTCACTCTCTCACGCTCTTTAAGTGTTTCCCTACATTTGTTCTCTTGTGCATTACAGAAAAAAATCTCCATCTACATATCAGTCTGGTCCAACTCAAACGGGCACTCCAGAACCGAAATGAGAGGCAAATTTCCTCTGCATGACGGAACCAGCAAACCCAAACACTGGTACATGTAAAGAGTTAAAATACCAACATTTGAAGACAAAAAATGCATTGGTGAACACATATTGTGGAGTTGTTAGAAAGTGACAAGAAGCAGTAACTTCACACCTAAAAACAACAGTACATGAAATGCCCTGGGGTATCTAGTTTTCAAAATATATGGTTTGATGGGTTAAATTAAATTGGCCCACTTCAAAGATGTCCCAAATAGGACCATGGATGCAGAACGACCAGATGTAAAAATTTGAAAAACGTAAATGCGCATTTCCCAAATGTGGCCTTTTAGCCCCTAACCAAACAGAATGCATGGGTGGTATCACTTTATGCGGGAGACATTGCTGAACACATATTGGTGTGTTGTTTAGAAGTGACACATACAAGAAGTTGTAAAATCACACTTAAAGTATAATGTGTGGGGAAAAAACACAAAAAATTACTATCACACAATTTGAAAAAGGCTGGTGGTAACATAGTAACATAGTTCATAAGGTTGAAAAAAGACCAAAGTCCATCAAGTTCAACCTATATACATATTGTGTCCCTACTGTGTTGATCCAGAGGAAGGCAAAAAACCCTTACGAAGCAGATGCCAATTGCCCCATACCAGGGGGGACATTCCTTCCCGACTCCAAATATGGCAATCAGAATAAATCCCTGGATCAACGTTCTGTCCCTATTAATCTAATATCCATAACTTGTAATATTATTGCTTTCAAGAAACACGTCCAGTCTCCTTTTGAACTCTTTTATTGAGTTTACCATTACCACTTCCTCTGGCAGAGAGTTCCATAATTTCACCGCTTTTACTGTAAAGAACCCCCGTCTGTGCTGGTGTAGAAACCTTCTTTCCTCCAGCCGTAGAGGATGTCCCCTTGTTATAGATACAGTCCTGGGTATAAATAGGTCCTGGGAGTGATCTCTGTACTGCCCCCTTATATATTTATACATAGTTATTAAGTCCCCCCTAAGCCATCTTTTTTCCAAACTAAATAACCCTAATTCTGATAATCTTTCTGGGTACTGTAGTCCTCCCATTCCCCTTATTACTCTGGTTGCCCATCTTTGAACCCTCTCCAGCTCCACTATATCTTTCTTGTACACTGGTGCCCAGTACTGTACACAGTATTCCATGTGTGGTCTGACTAGTGACTTGTCGTGGGCATCTATGCCCCTTTTGATGCACCCCATGATTTTATTTGCCTTAGCAGCAGCTGCCTGACACTGGTCGCTACAGGTAAATTTACTGTTAACTAAAACTCCTAAGTCCTTTTCCATGTCAGTCGTCCCCAGTGCTTTCCCATTTAATACATATTCCCAGCCTGGATTTTTCTTCCCCATGTGCATAACCTTACATTTATCTGTGTTGAACTAGTGTATGGAAAGAGTGAAAATACCAGTGTTTGAAATAGCCTGGGGTATGTAGTTTCCAAAAATTTATGGTTTGATGGGGTAAATTGATCTTGCCATCTTCAAAGATGTCCCAAATAGGACATGAATCAGGATGACCAGATTTGGAAAAAATATTTTTGAAATAGCAATATGCTACTTGTACCTACTGCCCTATAACTTTTTAAAAAAGCAAAACAAAATCAACCCACAAAAACAATGGGTATTTGCAGGGGCGTACCTAGAGTATTTGGCACCTGGGGCGGATCCTGTATGTGGCACCCCCCCACACACACCTGCATAGCTTCTACCGTTATATACCGGCGCAGACACTGAAGGTGGTACAGCATAACACTTACTGTTATCATTATATACTGAGGCAGACATTGACGGTGGTACAGCATAACACCTATCACTATATACTGAGGCAGACATTGACAATAGTGCAGCATAACTCCTATCACTATATACTAAGCCAAACATTGATGTGGTGTAGGCCTACCACTTCATTAGTAGTAGGGATGCACCGAAACCAATTCTGGACTGAAACCGAAAATGCAGCATTTACCTGGCCGAAACCGAATATGACCCCCGACACCATAAAAAAAAATCTAACACTTTTATTTAAAGTAAGTAACACACCAAAATAGGACAAAACAATTAAATAACAATATTAATATATATATATATATATATATATATATATATATATATATATATATATGATTGTTAACAGCAATCACATTCCTATCATGCCCAGGCATACCCAGATTCCAGGATGTACTCGCAGACTTGGCATGATAGGAGTATGATTGCCCTATCTACCCCTTCTCACTCCCTTTTGTCCTACCTACCCCTTCTCACTCCCTTCTCCCTATCTACCCCCTATCCCCCCGTCTCACTCCCTTCTCCCTATCTACCCCCTCCTAACTATCTACCCTCTCCCCCTTTGAAGTTCACTTACCTTTCAGGAGTCCTGCGGTGGGGGTGCAAGGCCTCTGTCTCCCAGCTCTGCCACTGTATGGAACAGTATAGAGTGATGGGAGTTATGATGTACTAGAGCATAATTATATAATGAAAAATACATTGGAAATGGTACAGCATAACACCCATCACATATACCAATACACACACACACACCAATCCACACACACACACCAATCCACACACACACCAATCTAGACATACACCAATCCACACATATACCAATCCACATATATACCAATCCACACATACTAATCCACACATACCAATCCACGCACATACCAATCCACACACATGCCAATCCACACACATACCAATCCACACACATGCCAATCCACACATATACCAATCCACACATATACCAATCCACACATATACTAATCCACACATACCAATTCACACATACCAATCCACATATATACTAATCCACACATACCAATCCACACATACCAATCCACACATATACTAATCCACACATACCAATCCACACATATACTAATCCACACATATACTAATCCACACTTATACCAATCCACACACATACCAATCCACACACACACCAATCCAGACATATACCAATCCACACATATACTAATCCACACATACCAATACACATATATACCAATCCACACATACCAATCCACACATATACCAATCCACACATACCAATCCACACATATACTAATCCACACATACCAATCCACACATATACTAATCCACACATATACCAATCCACACATATACCAATCCACACATATACCAATCCACACATACTAATCCACACATACCAATCCACGCATACCAATCCACACATATACTAATCCACACATACCAATCCACACATACTAATCCACACATACACCAATCCACTCTCACTCACTGAATGCTTTCCTACCTTTCCTCTTTTCTCCTTACAGTTTCTTTTCCTCCTCTTCGCTCCTCTTCTTCAGTTCTTCTGTCTTCTTCCGGTTCAGTGGGCGCGGCTTCAGTGTTATGTGCCGGGATCTGACAAAAAATCCCGGCGCACAGCAGCTGTTGCCGCGTGGATCGCAAGGGAGCGATATCGGAGGTCTTTAACAGACCTCCGGCTCCCTTGAGTGATTTTAAGCCGGGTTCAAGGGTTGAACCACTCAAGGGAGCCGGAGGTCTGTTAAAGACCTCCGATACCGCTCTCTTGCGAGCCTGCTCCTCCAGCGGCGGACATTACTGTCCGTCTCTGGAGGGGTGCCGGCAAGTTGGCACCCCCCTGATGAGCGGCACCCGGTGCGGACCGCCCCCCCGCCCCCCGCTAGGTACGCTACTGGGTATTTGTAAACTCAGGGCAAATATTAAAATCTATTTAGCATGTTTTTTCATTAGCTTTTGCAATTGTTAAATATTTTTCAAATAAAAATCAGGAAAAGTATTTTTTTTTTTTAAATCACCATATTTTATATTTTTATAGTAAATTAGATGATATGATAAAAATAATGGTATCTAAATAAAGCCCAGCTTGTCATAAAAAGAAATGTAATTTATGTGGGTGCACCAAATGAGAAAAAGGAACACAGCTCAGCAGCAACACCACAAAAATGTTAAAACAGCCTTTGTCCCAAAGCGTACTACAAGCAGAAACAGTCTTGTCATTAAGGGGTTAACTGCTGAAGGAAGGCATATTTATTTTGTGTTTTTACAGAAATAAAATAAAAGGTGATCGGCCTATAACCTTGTGTATCGTGTTTTGTATCACAGCATCCTTTTGACCAATCATTATTGGGATGGTGTAACGTACCTGGCTGCCGGTTCCTCCGGGTCCGCGGATCTTCAGCCGCCACGGAGAAGGGGGTGACCGCCAGCTTCTCCACAGCAGCATCAGCTGCCACGGAGGAGGGGGAGACCCCCCGCCTTACCGCAGCAGCCTCTACCGCCGCGGAGAAGGGGGAGACCCCCCGCCCTGCCACAGCACCTTCAACCCCCCTCCTCCGCGAGACAGCTTCTGCCGCCGCGAGGACAGGGAAGACCCCGCAACTCCACACGGCAGCCGCCGCCTACTGGAACCTGGTCCGGACCTGCCGCGTGTACACGTTCTTCTGCACGCCACCTAGTGGCGCCAGCCGGTACTACCGGTCCTTTTAGGAATTTGAGATCTCGCCAATCCCAAAATGGCCGCAGACCGGAAGTGACGTGTCGGCATTTCGAAATTTTGGCGGGAAAACGCTAATTGATGTCTGCACTTTCTCTTCCTATTTAAGAGCCTCAGAAACCTTCCAGCTTTGCCTTCTGATGGTTGTACCTATCTTGTATAGTGTCTACTCAGTACGCGTTCCTGTTTGATTTCCCGTTACCAACTCAGCTTGTTCCTGTTACCGATTTCCTGGCGTTTGACTCTGGCTTCCCTCACGACGATTCTGACTTCTGGCTCCCTGACCTCGGCTTACCCTGCAACGATCCTGACTTCTGGCTTCCTGACCTTGGCTTGCTCTTCGGCTATTCTGTACTGGACTCTGGTGATCTGTCTATTGGACTTGTGCACACTGTTCTACCTGATTACAGGTTCTACCATACGCTGTGCGTGACAGATGGGCAGTTTTGTTTGTTTAACATTTAAAAGATTGTTATCGGCATATTTCAAGTTATATGTGTCTTATTAAGGTTACAATCACCAAAAGAATGATAGCATGTTTAACTAATATCTGTGCTAGCATCGTAGAGAAAAGAGAATTCATATGCATGATCCATTTACCAAGGAAAAAAATTGTGCTTGCTATCATGCTTCACGCTGTTGTGTATAATTATTAGCTGCAAAATAGCACAGCTTGAGCATTATTATTGCACATTAAAGAACATTTCACTTATAATTATGGAATGAAAGCTTGGGTTCACAACTCACCTACCAAAGCATTAACTTTGCGCATGTAAGGAAATAAAAATCTTTTCATTAAAAAATGTTTAAATTTGCACCTTTCTGTTCCACTTCACAGATCTTTTATCTTAAGGATGCTGACACATTAGATTACAAGTTTTCGTTTGCCTTAATTAAAAAAAGGAAAGCCATAGGAAAAGAAATGTAATTTAAAATAGGGTATTTTATGCCTAACACATCATTTGTGCACATACAGTACACTTCATCCGTTAGAATGGTGGATTCACTGATTCAAATTATTGGATGATGCTTATTATTACATGGTAAAAGTTAAGTATGTAGACATAGCGAATAAATTAAAAAATAAATTAGTCACACACGTAATTTTTTATTACTTAGTATTTCCTAGGGGGTCAACTGGCAGGCAAGATAGGCAACTGCTTTGATATGAGCCATCATTTTTTTGTGGTGAATGTAATTGATGTATTTTTGATTTTTTATTCTGTAATATTACACATTATAGAACGTTATATTTATTCTTCAAGTGCAAAGCCTGAATATTTACCCTTACCTGTTTCAGTATTACTGTGCCCTCATGGTTAGATGAGTTTGGTGTTGAGGAACTCAAGTGTCCTGCACAAAGGCTTGACCTTAATCCCATTAGACACCTTTGGGATGAACAGGAATGGCAACCGTGTGCCAAGCCTTCTCTTCCAACATTAGTAAAGTCATGTTGATACTTTTATTGGTTTAGTAGATTTAGAATGCAAACTTTTAAGACCTTTCTACAGGCATATTATACAAAATATATGCAAAAAAATTTGCCCTTAAGTACACATACACATCACGTTGGAAAGCAGTTTAAATCAGTTAATTCCAGGGCATAGTTCTTTCATCAGTCAATGGTGGTTTAATGAGGTAAAGATTGCAATCTTCCTCTAAAGGTGTCAGAAGGTGTTCACACTTCTAGAAGGGCAAGGTTGTTTGGATCTCTAGTTTGCAGGCTGGTCAACAATGTGATAATTGGGAAAAAAAAACATGTCACAATTGAGGCCATCATTTAGACTGTTAAATTGAAGCATTAGTTTAATTTCCCTCTCCCTCTGAGTATGGAATAATGCTACTAAGACATTTAATATAATGTCACTGCTTCTGTGTCCATATTGCAAAAATGTTCTCCCACTGGTGTCTCTTTCCTCTTGTTATTGATGTTGGATCATTGGGAATTAAATCTTTTATGTAATGGTTGGCCTGTTTCACTAACATAGAGGACTGTTGTACATTTTGCACACATGATAAGGTATACCACATTTGATGATTTTCAAGTAAAGGAACTGTTGATCTTATGGTATGCATTAGACTTGTGCATTCGTATTCGGGCGAACATAAAAACGAACACGAAGAGTGCGTTTTTATGTTCGCCCTGAAGAAACGAAGAAGCAAAGATAGCGACGGTAAAACGTACACGAAGATGCACAAAAATAATCTTTGTCTTCTTCTACTAATCTCCCTGGTCCTTTCCCTATCTAGCATACCTTATCCACGCAGCATCGCAGGGGTTGACGGAAGCTGAAATCAGTAGGTTCGCCGTCAGGGGTTAAGGTGCCATGCGAACGACTCTATTGGTCGCCTGGCGACCAATAGGCTCACGCGCACAACCTTTTTAACTCCTGACGGCGAACCTACTGATTTCAGCTTCCGTCAACCCCTGTGATGTTAAAAATCCTGACATTTTCCAGTCATGATCTCTCAGACTCTGGACCATGCAGAATTGACTAAATGGGATTCAGCCTTTGGGGCTGATAATACAGACTAGAAGGCAAACACATTAATGAAAATCTAGTTTCTCTGTTTCTGAATAGCCAAGCTTACATGCTTTCCATTGTAACATGATGCAAGTTTGGAGAAATATAGTCACATTGGCAGTGCTTAAGTCAAAAGATTTCAGTGTGTACAGTGGCAAGGCTGTCAAATACCATGCAAATAATCAATATACAAGTAGGTGTTAAAGTTTTTATATAAACAAATAAGCAAACCTTTTATACTTTTTGATAAGTAATGATTTTGTTTTACGTTAAAGACTATTGAACTTTATCAGTTGTTTTGTCAACTATGATAAAATTATGACAATAGCATATAGAAGATGTAGTATTGTACATAGCAAGACTAGATTGATGAACATGCAGAAAACTGCTCATTAAAGTGATTTAAAACACTATTATTGTGAAATGTAAATCAAAATAATCTATTGAGCATGGTTTAAACTTATCCACATTTCAAAGATAACTGATTGTTTTACCTGCTCTCCTTGTTGTTTGTTTTTTAGTAATGTTGCACATTTCTCAGTTTGGTAATATACAAGCATATTTTACATTTGTAACAGACAGTAGTCATAATATTTTTATGATATCTGAACAAATGTACATAAAATAGATTCATGTTACTTGTTGATAAAAACATGTTTTATGTCACTGTGGCTTTGACTTATCAGTGAGCCTTGCAAAATGTTAAAGGCAAACAAAACTGAGAGGTGCGAAATATATATTTATGCACATTTATCAGTCCTACATTTTGGTTACTCCCATAGTCATCAGGAATATGTGTGTATTTGCAGGACTGGGAATTGTACTCCATAAGACAGAACTGTGTCTATAATGTAAATAATTTATTTATGCTTCTGTACTCAAAGTTTGGTGAACCAACATATCAGCTTGACAAATCAAGTAAATACTTCTCCTGAAATGAACTTTTTTAGAAGAAGAATGAAAAATAATGCACATTATTTGATCTACTTAAATTAGAATTATACTTCCTTGTACCCTGGAACAATTGGTGTTTATGGTGTCCATTGTATTTTTGGTTTCCTGAAAAATAACTATGATTTCAGAAAGGCTTTTTTTTAGTAATTTATGGATATTTATCTGCATCTATTTGACGCATATGGTATCCAGTATTGTACCAAAATGGATGGCTTAATCTGTGGTGTTGTAATTGGGTTTTTACAGAACCAGGCTGTTTATAAAATATTTATGGTAGTGGTGAATGGCACCTGAACTTACTAAATAGATATAGAAGTATCTATAAGTAGAAGCAACTAGAAAGATGATTCAACGTTTTTAAATCCTCACAATGCAACCTGGATGAAGACATAATCTGTTTTAGTGGTTTATTGTTTTTTTTTGTTAATTTATATAGCACCATCATCCATCATATTCAGCAGCACTGTTTATGTTACTAGTCTCAACTAGAGTATGCAGTACAATTCTGAGGACTACAATGCATTTTAAGTAATTTGAAACTGGAAGGACAATAATACTGTATGAGTGGAACACCTGTATGCAATCAAGATGATCACCTTATCTAATGAATCTGGCTGAAAAAACATGGAACCTTGCACACTATTAAAGGATGGTATAAGGCCCCTTTGAGTATAAATATGACATCATATTCTGGTATTCTGCTGGGAAGGTAAGGTAATGAATTCTCCTGGCCCTGCCTCTTGCCATGTTCCTGCCCCACCTCTAACCACACCCCCAATAAAGAAGTCTCGCTCCGGACACCTGAACTGTTGGGGCTATCCAAACATAATCCAGGATATTATACTTTACAGTGCTGTGAAAACATCATTAGCCCTTCCTAATCTCTTCTATTTTTGCATATTCGTCACCTTGAAATGTTTCAGATAATTCAATTTATTTTAATGAGACAAACACAACATGAGTAAACACAAAATGTAGCATTTCAATGATAATATCAATTATTGAAGGTAAAGAGTTCATGAAATCATATATATATATATATATGATTGCTAACAGCAATCACACTCCTATCATGCCCAGGCAACCGGTACATGCTGGAATCTGGGCATGCCTGGGCATGATAGGAGTGTGATTGCTGTTACAATTATATATATATATATATATATATATATATATATATAATTGTTATTACATTTTTTGGTCCAATTTTGGTGTGTTACTTTTTAATGAAAGTGTGTTTTGTTTTTTTTTTAAGGTGGGGGTGGTCATCTTCGGTTTCGGTTTCGCCAAGTGAATGCTGAATTTTCGGTTTCGGTCCAGAATTTTCATTTTGGTGCATGTTCTTTTTAGAGATAAGGCTGTCTTTTGGCAACCCTTCCAAACAAACCATACTTGTTCAGTGTTTTTCTAATTGTACTGTTATGTACTGTAACATTTAACATGCTAACTGAGGCCTGTAGAGTCTCAATGTAGAATGATAGACTTTAAATAGTTTGGCTTATAACCCTTCCCAGATTGATAAGCAGCAACAAATGCTTCTCTAAAATTATTACTGATGTCTTTGCTCCTTGGCATTGTTTTAACTGTGTCTGAGCTTTAGGTCACAAACTGATGGCCGGACATCTGATAGATAGCAGAATTAATGATTTCATCAATTATATCAAGTTGCCCAGGTCCTGAAGCAGCAACGCAGCCCCAGACCATCACACTACCACAGGCGATTTTGTCTTCCACAAAGGTCCACTTTTTACTCACTAGTCCACAGATTATTATCCCAAAAGTCTTGGGGTCATCAAGATGCTTTATGGCAAATGTGAGACAAGCCTTTGTGTTGTTTCTGGTCAGCAGTGGTTTTCGCCTTACATAGTTTCTTTCTTATTGTGGAATTGTGAACACTGAGCTTAAGGCCTGCAGATTTTTTCGTTTTGTTATGATTTTCTTCATGTGACCGTGGTCTGGTGGAATCCTAAAGCCTTAAAAATGGCTTTGTAACACTTTTCAGACAGATAGATGCGAATGACATTGTTTCTTATCTGTTCTTGAATTTCTTTAGCTTGTGGCATCATGTGCTGCTTTTTGAGACCTTTTCGCCTACTTCACTACTACTGATTCTACTTAATAGATGTTTAGATTCAACAGGGCTGGCAGTAATCATGCCTGGGTGTGTCTAGTGAAATTAAATCCAATTATCAATTACATTTTGTTAATTGGTGATTTAGTAACTAAGGGGGACTTACTTTTTTACATAGGACCAGGTAGGGTTGGATAGCTTTTTTCCTTCTATACATGACATTATCATTTCAAAACTAAATTGTGTATTTACTTGGCTTATCTTTGTCTAATATTAAAATAGTTTGATGATCTGAAACATCTAATTGTAAGAAGTATGCAAATATAGATGAAATCGGGAAAGGGCAAATATTGTCTGGGCATTTATTACAATGGCAATAACTGGTTTATAACATTACAGCAAAAGAGCACAAACTCAAGCTTTCAGTACACTGACAAAAAGAGAACTACTAAAGGTTGAGGGTGTATTGATAAAGGGCGCAAGTAGGTAGGCCTTACGTATAACATCTCTTAGGTGTAGCACTTCCTGTGCTCTGAAAAACGTGGACATTTTCACTGTACCTGTGATTAGCAGTCTGTGCACCATTGTCCTAGCAGGGGTAGGTATAAATTAAAATAAGCAGAGGTTAATTCAGCCATCATTGGGGTCAATAATTGTCTCCTTCTTCTATAGTTAAATCTGAAAATTTGAAAAATGCAAACCATTTAAGCTTGATTTCAGTTTCTTTGAATATGTAGCTATAGTAACATAGTAACATAGTTCATAAGGTTGAAAAAAGACCAAAGCCCATCAAGTCCAACCTATATACCTATTGTGTCCCTACTGTGTTAATCTATGCCTATGTTAAGTGTGTCACATATGAATGGTTGTTTCCCTTGTTGCCCATACATGCTCAACAGATGTGCAAATAAAAAACAATAGACCAACTACCACCTAGCATTGCAGGTTCACTTGACACACCACTTAAATGCATTATCAGCGGGTGAAATATTATCCCTGCTGTTTCTTTTAAAAACCATTTCCATACTACTTATAACAAACTTAAAGGTGCTGTTCCACATTGGGAGCTTCTTGAAATATCCCCAGAAAGGTTCTGCGTCATGTAGAGAGATGTAAAAGAAAGCTGTAATTTTGTTTTTCTCTTTAATGCTCTATGTCTCCTAAAAAAAACAGTGTTTAAACGTTTATTCAAATACTACAGTTGCTTAGAAACAAAGTCATGTAATTTCTCCAAAAGCCACAGAAACAGAAAAGCTTTGCAGATCTACATTTACACAGTGATAGTCAGTGAGTGTGATTGAGTAAGGTGTTTTGTATGATAGGTGTGATGAGAATTATTAGAAGAGCTTAAAAGTAGTGCCCCTTCTGTAATATCAGAGATGAGCAGGCTTAGCAATGGAGACAGGATTCAGAGGCCCGCTGAAATGTTTTCAACAATAAAAAAATAACAAATGGAGTAAGCTTATTTAAAATGCATTCCATATTAATACATACCAATACAAAATGTATTATATGAATGTTGGGAAAAATATTTCTGTGGAACAGAACCTTTAAGGGAGTGATATATGAAATTTGAATCTGGTGCATATTTAAAAGGTGGTCTTTTCACTATGGTAACCAATTATTGGACAATATCACTGGTTACTATGATGAGAAAACAACGTTTCAAGCTTTGCACGATTCACAAACCCCAGATAGTCCATGGTTGAAACGTGAAGTAGATTGTTGGCTAAATAATTGGCACACAAATTATTATTATTATTTGAGTTTTATTAATATTAGTAACATTTTCAGTTATTTCTCATACATTATGTATTTATAGCTGTTTACTAAACAGTTACATTTATAGGGGCAGTTTGGCTCATTGACCATATTATGTGAGTATATTCATGTCATTGAGTCATAAGAGGAGAGTGCCGTGACCCATACAGAGGAAGAGTTCATATGGATGCTCTGACCAGAGTTGGCTTGGCTGTGGCTTAAACCGTATATTTCAACCTGCTATATTAATCACAGGATACCTTAAATCAACTAATGTACAGTCTGGTGTGTATTAAAATGTTCAAACCTAAATGAGAACCACAATTAAAACAGAAAACATATTTATTTGTCGCATTTTTTTGTGTAAGTGGCAAGTATTATTCATGAATAAGCTTGAATTTGACAAAATTGAAGTTTACATAAAATAATGCTATGGCACAATGAATATGTTTGTAACAGCATTCTTTCAAATGTTAAACTGGACAGAATGATATAGCACTAGCAAACATATTGATCTAATTAATCTAATTAGACTACAGCAGGATCCATTGTGAAATATGTCATTTGTCAGAATCAACTTTATGTAAACCTATTTTTCCAAAGCTTGCATTTTCTGCTTTCTCATTGATGTATCCAATTTCCGTTTATAAATGAGGCTCTAGTGATTAGTCAAGCTTTATTAAGATTGGTGGGTGAAATATTTCTCAATTTAGGTTAAAAATACAGAATTAGCAAGTAGAAGAAGGATTCAATATTTGTTTTAACAATAAATGCTTTTTCTATAAATACGCTAAGGGTTTAAAATAAATGTCCCCTATTGACCTTGTATTTCAGAATATTTAAGATACATACTTATCAGTATTACATTATAAACTTTTATGTCATGTCTTTCTCAGTATCAAATTCTATGCTAAATACAGTTAAAAATACTTACACAATTAAAACTACCCTTTTTACATTGCTATTGGTGTGATCTCACCCTAGGATGTAGTGATAATTCATTCACTCATTACGCTATTCCTTTAACATCATTGTATGACATCACAGTTTCCTGCCTACTATTAACATTAGGGCAAAATAGAGCTGGGATATTAAACAAATCGGACAACTGAAAATGATGGCTTGCAAATCCCTCTAGAATAGTTATTATGGTTGGCTGGTCAAACAGTTTGGAAGTGGAAAGTTATTCTGATTATATTATGGGCCTAAAGGCGTGTGGATATCCACTGTCAGAATAAGCGTTTTCTTTTTGTATAATGTAGTTTTTCATTTACATTTTATAATGACCAAATTACAAGTAATATCACACTGCAAGATTTATAAGCTGAGGTTAATTTTTAACAAATACACTAAAGTTATCACAGTAGCTGTTAGAGGCAGAAGTAAGAACGAGTAATTCTTTTTTTTACAAGAGGAAAAACATGCAGACTTTCAGTTTCAGTATTATAGGTGTGCTGAACTTTTAGATTTATATTTTGAGGCTCTCCTAGTTACAAGTAATATAAACCAAATTGGCAAATCCTACCCCACGACTAGCATCTTCCAAACCTGTAGTTTTTCTGCTTAAAATTTAACACTAAGTTTATTTTAGTATGTATGTATGTATTTATGTATGTATGTATGTATGCGTGTGAGGTATTTTACCTTCCTACTATAACCATAAGTTGCATGTAATTAGGAGATAAAATAAATTAAATGCTATTTAGGTTATAACACATATATTATGTTCTGTGGTTGCACTATTCTATTTTTTTAAATAATATATAGCCAAAGTTGGCTTTTATTGGGCCAGTACAGTAAAAGATGCAGGCCTCTTTTTCCTCGCTCATATGTTGATTCCCACAGTATTGTAACCAAAACAAAGCTTTTTGGTAATAAACACCAGAGGTGGATTTGGAGCACAGCAGGGTAGCCATATGGAAAAATACTTGATGGCCACAGTTAAATATAGTGGTGGCTCTATAATGTTGTGGGGCTGTTTTTCTCCTAGATGACCTGGACATTTTGTTAGGATACATGGAAAACCTGTGGGGTGGACTGAAGAGCAGAGGCGTATCTACTGAAAATAGCGCCTATGGCAAGCACTGAAATTGCGCCCCTGTCCAAATATCTAAAACCCATTTACTAGCCCCTGCTGCCTATATATATATATATATATATATATATATATATATATATATATATATATATATATATTAGTCCCTGCTGCCGATAGCGGGTATAGATCAACACACAAACCCAGATCAATTGAAATTCACTTGTGATCTCAGCACTGAAGGTATATATCAAATAAACAGAATCAGACATACAAGTCCTGTATTTGCAGGTATTCAATAATAATATATGAAACGTAGCATCGCAGGTATAAATCAACTGAATAAGACATATTAACCCTGTATTTGCAGGTACACATAAATAATGTATGGAAACATAGCATAGCAGATATGGATCTACAGAATAACACAAAAACCCAGCTTTGCAGGTAAAGATCAATTGGAATTCACATAAAAACACGGCATTAAAGGTATATTTAAAACCCCCTAAATTACAGGCATAGATCACAGGTTGCACACCCCAAAGCCAGCCCTGGTGTCCACACTGCCCACATAGAACCTGGCCAGCACCCAGATTACACACATAAAATTTGCAATCTTTGTCGCCAAATAGCCCAGCACAAGTCAACTTTGTCCCCAAACAGTCTGGCCAGTGCCATCTTTGTCCCATATACACCCTGCCTGTGCCATCTTGGTCCCCAAGGCTCAAACCTCCTGCTAGTGCCATCTTTGCCCTTCCACAATTATACATCTATGATACACAAACACTTTTACAGTCACTCACTAATTCACACTTTAATTCAGACAACTCATCCACACATTAACTCATGCTCTCCCTCATTCACTCAATGCATCCACACATTAATGCACACTCTTTACTTATATCTACCCCCTCTCCCTTATCACTTTTTAACCCCCTCCCTCATCACTTTTTAACTCCCTCCCTCCCTCATCACTTTTTAACCCCCTCCCTCATCACTTTTTAACCCCCTCCCTCATCACTTTTTAACCCCCTCCCTCCCTCATCACTTTTTAACTCCCTCCCTCCCTCATCACTTTTTAACTCCCTCCCTCCCTCATCACTTTTTAACTCCCTCCCTTCCTCATCACTTTTTAACTCCCTCCCTCCCTCATCACTTTTTAACTCCCTCCCTCCCTTATCACGTTTTAACCCCTCCCCCCCCCTTCTCTCTCACCTTGAAGTCCAGCGACGGGAGGACGATGCTTCTGTCTTCCTGCACCGCTCGCTGGTGCCCGCTGATTCACTGCTGAGCGCCGTAATATGACGTCATATTTCGGCGCCCAGCAGTGAAGCAGCGGGCACCAGCGAGCGGCTTTTAAACGCTGTCTTCTTTTTTTTTTATGCGGGGGAGAACGAGGGGCGCCGAGCGGTTGCTAGGCGCCCCTCTCTCTCCTCCGCATCAGT
The DNA here is from genome assembly GCA_029215755.1 of Spea hammondii. NCBI lineage: Eukaryota > Metazoa > Chordata > Amphibia > Anura > Pelobatidae > Spea > Spea hammondii. The sequence goes on along the minus strand of JARDYJ010000005.1, from coordinate 40,717,196 downwards.
GTTTAAAAGCCGCTCGCTGGTGCCGGTATTTCATGCAGAGCGCCACAATATGCCGGCATATTGCGGCGCTCTGCATGAAATGCCGGCACCGGGACGGGGGTAGAGGGCTCGTGGAGGAGAATGAGGGGCGCCAAGCGGTTGCTAGGCGCCCCTCTCTCTCCTCCGCATAAAAAATAAATAAAAAAAAATGCCGGCATTTAAAAGCCGCTCACCGGCTCCCCCTTGAGATGGCGCCCATGGCACGTGCCATGGCTGCCATACCCTATATACGCCACTGCTGAAGAGCAGAGTCCACCAGGGTCAACTTTGAAATTTGAAGGATCTGGAGAGATTCTGTATGGAGGAATGGTCTCAGATCCCTTGCCATGTATTCTCCACCCTCGTCATGCATTATAGGAGAAGAGTCAGAACTTTTATCTTGGCAAAGGGAGGTAGCGCAAAGTATTGACTAAAAGAGTGCCAATAATTGTGGCACACATGTATTAAACATTTTTTTTCTATTTTTTTATACAAACCTGTGTGGTGTTTGCAATTGTTTGATATACATGAGAGCAGAGTATCTTTGTGTATTTGTTGAAGAAAATAGCAAAAGGTTAACCTATAAACCCAATTCTTCACAGCTTCCTTTGCTCATATTTACCAAGGGGGCAATATTTGTGGAGGGCACTGTATGTATGAATCAAGAAAACACCTGTTTACCATTGGAAAATATATATTTGTCAAGCATTTTATTAATACTACAATGATGGATGTATCAGTAAAAGAGTATTGGTTCTTTGTTGTTTATAAAATATTGTTGAGAAGATTATTATGGCACAATAAATCACAATTCTTCTGCCATAGGTCACCTAGAGCAATGCAAATCAAACTTGTTAAAATGATCTGAAAATAGGAAATAACCCATCATACTACTAACAATATACAATAACTTTCATAGTAAATTATATAAAGAGATTTATATATAGATTATATATAGATTTATATATAGAGATTGCATTGTATCTATGGTTTTTTTTTATAAATTGTTTCAACTACTGTAACTTTCCTCTGAATTGCACTTGCCATAACCCTTCTCACTCCTGGCTGGTCCTTGTGTGGAATCATTCAAAAAGCAATATAACAACCCTAACCAAATACAGGCCCACGGACCGATACCCATGACCTGTGAGCCTTTCCTGCTTGCATTTCTCTTAGCAACCACAGGATGCAGATGCCCAAGAAGCCACGGATGTATCTTTTGTAAGATACCTTACAAAAAAAATGCTGACGAGGTACTCCGGTGTAAATAAGACATCTCTCTAAAAAAAGGAGCTGGCTATGGATCAAAGACAAGCTATGACTGCACTGAAATCATAAAGGAGGAGCGTGAGCAAACTCTAAATGAATAAGGTCAGGAGAGCAGAAGAAGAAGGTTCTGCTCCCTTGTTTTTCCATAGTAAACTGACTCGCCTTCCATTACATTCTCAGATATGAACAGCATGACCATATGTTAGCCAGCACTGGTCAGCTGCCATGAACTCACATTCTTGATTTGGTCAGCTTTTAAATCATAACCATCCTTTCTTTACTCCGCTGTAAACACAATGTTAGTGTACATAGCATGTACTTGAACTTATGCGGTCCTAGCTGTCAGTCTATATATATATATTGCATGTTACCAATCTGTCATTGAAATACCCTAAGATACTGAAGTTAGTACCGTTCTAATGTAAAATTTGCCTTAAATCTTACACGATAAATTCTGTGGTTAAAGAAAAACCTTTGACAGGGCTTGGAATGACAGGCCTATAATTTCTGTATTATTTAAACACAATGTGAAAGTGCCTAATATGTTTAAGTAGCTTCATTTTGAAACAGCGTTTTTAGATTCATTGATTTGTACTTGTCTTTACAACTTCACAAACTTTTGTCTCCCACCTCATGTTCTCTTAGATACACATGTTAACTTTTTTTTATATGCGATGATGTTTCTAACCTGACAGACTCATGCATTTTTATTTTCTTTTTAAATTGTATTGTATAGATATTAACACTTCATACTAAAAAGACAAGGAAAGGAGCGCAGTCTTGGCTGTCATTTTCCGTTTTTTCATTGTCTGTTTTAGAGAGTTTTTAACTGTGATTTTTTTTTTCAAGAATCCACAAATACAGCAAACGAAATGTCGTAATAGAAAATGTATTTTAAATATAATAATGATAATAATGTTATTGTTAAATGGTAACTGCCATGAGGAAAAAAAACACATTTCTTATTAAATGCTGCTGGCTGGGTGTGAAAATAGTGTAGTGTGACATCTGAAGAAAGATGTATTTTGTGTTATTAGACAAGTGCACCTGAGACTAAGTGACATTTTGCAAAGTAAAAATAGAATTTATACATTGCACTCAGCAGGTATATGAAAGCAATTATCTAAGAACTAACTTTCCACCCTGTATCTGTGTTCCAAAAGTAAAACTAGAAATATAATGGTGAGTGAGTTGTGCGCACCAACTTGGGTCCACAAAATGTATTAGGCACATGTAATCTGTGACGATGCAGAGTACACTGTGGACAAAGCTCACGCATTAACATGGTACTTACCCATCAGTAAATATTTCCATACCTGGGCTGGTCTCCTGGAGCTCTCTCTCTCCTGACATGGTATTAGCTGCATCACTCATAATCTCAAAAATATTGATGCCACAAATGGCAGTTTTCCTGCTCCTCTGCTTCAAGTAACTAAAAAAACTACTTGGTACACACTTGCTAGGTATTCTACTGAAAATATGAACATGCCATACAAAAAAACAACAAAAATTGGAGTTTTCCTTTAAAAATCTGGTCCATCATGACACACAGAAAATCCATCCCTGTTTCCATTTGCTAAATTGAAATAGATAATTTCATTGGGTTTTTTTTCATGAGCAACTGCATTTTAAAATAGAGAGAAAGTATAGAAGCGTGCATAGAACATTTTTGTGATAATAAACAATATATTTCTCCTGAGTATACAGGTGGCGCAGCACAGAGTTTACAGGAACTGAATTGTTTCAGCCCTAGTCGAACAACATTGAAACGGACATAATTGTTATACTGGAGAAAAGCCTGTAGTCTCTAGAGACTATTAGTGTCATTTAAAAGGCTAAACATATTGTAAAATCTGTCTTTACCAGGATAAAATTGCACAGGCCAACACAATTTCAGCTTAATGCTTTCCACGATTCCTATAACAGTTGCCATGAAGAAATACTCTGTAACATGTAAATTGATATACTGAAGTAAGAAAATGTGTTTTTATGTATTGGATATTAATAATGCCAGTAAATCTAACATGGTTATTAATAATTTATATGCTTAGCTGACTCTATTCATTCTGTTTGACTGTTCCATGCAATAGGCAACCCAGGACTTGGCAGACACCCCCAGAGATATCGGTATAGACAGAGGAATTATGATATAATCCCCATAGAAAGAGGTAGGGTAGCCTCCCTATTTCTAAGAGACGCAATCTGCAGAGCTTCTAAGATCCTCTCCTCTGCTACAGTTGAGTCCAAGACTTCCCTCAGAACTGCCCCGAACTCAACTGTAAAGGGGGAAAGCATTTGGCACTTGTTAACACTATAGTATGAAACCCTCCGAAGTAAACAAAACAAAGCATGAATTTGTGGCATACCCAGTGAATACTATTGAAAAAAACACTTATCTAAGGCACAACTATTTGGTATTCCTTTGCACTATATGACCAAATATTGCTTAGTCAGCCACTAGGTTAAAATACCCAAGTTTGGCGGGTCATCTCTAATTTATCATGGCTATATTGCTTACCAAAGGGCTGAAACAGTAGGATTGCACTGCATTTTTAACCCAATGAGGCAGATGGGGCCGTGCAAACCTCAGGTTTGCTCAGAACCTGCAAATTTGCACAGCAAAAAATAAACAGAAACAGAGAAAACAATTGTTTAATGATTGCATGTACAACTATGAGGGGCAGGCAAAAAATGCAACTCCAACCCTAGCCAACAACAATTCATAATAATATTTAAGGTAGTAAAAGAAACTGAATAATAATTAAAAAAAAATGAAACAGAGGTCCCCTAGAACCCCTGTTAACTGAACATCACTTGACCCTCGTCTTTCCCCACCATGTGTACAGTAGTGTGGAGGAGTCATAAATATTACCCTGTGTGTTATACAAGTCGAGTCTGCTCTGCTGAGTTAACACTTGATATCTTAGTGACATCCTTAGATCATGAAAGTGCTGGATAAAGTAGTTGTTATGTGTGTCTTGGGGTTTTATTGTCCTTTTTTAGAAGATTAGTAATGCTAGGTCATCTATTTCTAAAGATCTTGTGAAGATCTATTTTGATTGTTTGATAATTATTACCAGAGTTTTGACGTTTTTCTCTTCATGTAAACAATATAAAAAATATAATTAAGTAAAAACTTGCCGGTTAGATCACTTAGCAATATGGAAGCAGTATGGGGTTATTTTTGCTGCAAAATAATCAGAAGACAATACCAATCTTTTATGATACACAATTCAGTGAAGTTGAATACTAAATCGCAGGATGGTGAAAGGTATCATTAACTACTTAGCCAAATACAAATCTCTCTTGTCATACTAAGCAATTTCAGCTATCACTGTTTATATCTTTGCACAAAAATGCCAATGAATATCACAATCTATTATTGCAATTCATCTTCATAAATCTCTGGAAATTCCATCTACACACATGTAGGATATTTTTCATCACAAACATGAATAAATAGAACATAACAATACATATAGGGTTGATGTGTTTTTTCATGATTGACAATTTGCAGTGTTTAGATGAATGCATCAAGACTAAAACACTTAGTATTTTACATTTAAAAACAAAAAAAGTATTTGAAGCAAAGCTAAAACATTGCTAAATGTGTTGTATCATAAAATAAATGAAAATGCTTAGGGATACAGTAAATATAATTTGACTTTCAAATATTGACAGTCATCCAACCTTAAAAACAAACTGTTATTTGACCAGAAAATATTGAAAAGGTAACCAAGCCATGACACGTACCTTGCTGAAAACTGGGTGAAAAAAAACACAGTACGACAACAAAATATTCATAGAAGTTTCACATATAAAAATAAAACCAGGTGCTTCCCTCAACATTAATTGGCTGTTATATATTAAAAGGGAAATTCCAGCCATCATATGTACTTTAATTGGACCACGTTCCTACCACTGATTGGCTGCTTAAGCTGTCAGTCAGTGACAGGACATACTCCCATTGATTTAATTGCAAGTATTTACTTCCACTATTTGACAGCTTAAGCAGCCAATTGGTGGCAAGAAATTTTGGATCATGGCGAAACAAGAAAGAGTTTGGAGCATGGCTATAACTTCTGTGTCAGATAAGTGTTTTATTTATTTTTTTGTTTTGAAAGAATGCCTATTAAAGCACTGACAGAGTACTTTAATGTGTATTTTCTATAGTAGGGGTGTCGGGGACACTAAACTGTCCAATTAAAAAATATGCCCAACAAATCAATTAATAGCTAATATAACAACACGGATACTATGGTATACTATATAGTATATATTATATATAGTATACTGAGAGCCTTCGGGATGAATTGCAATGCCAATTGCAAGCCAGGCCTTCTCATCGAACATCCGTGCCTAGCCTCATAAATGCTAAATGGGCAAAAATTTCCATAGTCACACTCTAAAATCTGGAAACTCCATACTGATGCCCATGGTTTTGGAATAGAATGTTCAACAAGCTCATATAGGTGCATTGGTCAGGTGTCCACCTACTTTTGGCCATATAGTATATATATATATATATACATACTATACTGTATATCAATGAAACTAGCCAGCACCTTAACCCAATAACGAATATTCACAGGCTCTCACTATGCACACATAGGAAAGGATAATACCATTATTTTGTCCAATTTTTTTGTACATTTACAGTATCATTGTATCCTTCAATATCATATCATATCATATCAGCTCATATAACAAACTGAACTTTTGTTCATTACAAACTACTGTAATACACTTTATTAATAATGTACCTAATTTTATATTAGACTTTTTCGTTTTACTTTTCTTCAAACTAATGACTACATTATTATGAATAATATAATAACCAATATAGGCCACTCACGCAAAATAAAATCTTATAAAGTCAATGTTCATGTAAATTGAGACAATTCTAAACAAATTTGAATGCCATTTTCGTCAACAGAGTATATTTGCATTTAGAAACTGCTACATAGTCCTGTTTCAAATCAAATTGGTTACTGCAATGCAAATTCAATCCAATGTGCCTTTTTTAAATGCAAATATGCAGAATTCATACTATAGCACAATTCACAGTGGTTGACAAGCTGTGTTAGCAAATTCAATTGAATTAACTTGCAAAATTCAATTTGACTAGTTCATGCAAGTGAGATAAGAGCTAATAGATGCAAATACGACACAATTAAAGTAAATTTGTTTTATTTATTGGCTTTATCTGTGTGATTTAGTGCTTAACAACCCATTTAAATGTGCAGTGCAACTTCCGCATCACTTCCGTATAAAACCATAGATTTTGGGGATGGGGATGGTAAAAGAAACAGTGATGAGCAGCTCATAAATCAGCAGAGTTGCATATTGAAAAACTTTGGCACAGAACATATTCTTTTCTTTTTCCCAATAGGAAATTGGCAGCAGTGAGAAATTATGCTTATAATAGATCCATGGTCAATCAAAATTAAATATGTCTCTCTGATGTACAATACAAAATTAATGGCATGAGATCTTTATCACATAAATTTAATGCATGGCAGAGTGTTTCAATTATATGTTTATGACGTTACCATGTAAAAAAACAGTTAACTAGAAATCATGAACAGCAAGTTAAGTAGACACTAAATAGTTTTACCTAATGCAAGAGAATCCTTCTTTTTTATTTAAACTATAGTATTACATGCAATGCTTTTCTTGGCAGTTGGAAACAACCAGATTGAATTCATTTATTTTTTTAAAAAGAAATAAAATCTAGGTTGACAACTTATATGTCAACATCCGCCAGATGCATATCACAGCAATAAACCTCAGAAAAACAATAGAACCGGCAACTACAATTAACGTTAGCAGAGTGAGTGATAAAGACTTCTTAAGTTCCAAAATGCATTTGGAAGCGATACAAATGGCTCATTGCATTCATATCCTAAAGCTGAAATAGCTGCTCATCAAATGTATACTGTCAAGTATTTCTCTGTTCTAGGCCTCCTGCTGTTTTATGTAAAGGACATAACATGTGAAATAGATGCGGCGGTAATGATATGGCAGCAAACTTTTTGAAAAAAGTGAAATCTCAATTATGTATTTCCAATTTCAATTCCCTCTTGCAAATTTCAAACTCTGGCTTGTTTTTTTTTTTTTATTCAAATGTGGTGATTAGATGTTATAATGTCTCGGCTGTCCAGCATATGTCCCTGGGTAAGTTCAAGAAAAAAGATCAGTTTAAACCAAGCCTAAAGGCTTTCTGTAATTTCTTTTGGTGGCGTGTTTTATGGTGGTTTGAGACTAACAATCTTTGGGATGCGTTTCTAAATCTGGCCTTCCCATCTGGCAAAACACCTCTGGAACAGCTGAACACAAGGAGCTCAAAAACTTGTTAGCTTAAGATCGGAGCTATTTGTCTATCTTTGGATATTTTGTGTCACCATCTAGCTTACTATATTCAGCATTCCGAGGGCACAGCTGTAAAGAAAAACATGTCTTGTATAAAATGTACTAAATATCTTTTACATAAATAGCATACAGCTTACTTGTTCAATTGAATATTGCAAAGCAGATGTGGCTATAGGTTTTTAGGGAGCCGAAGCGAAAACGTTTAACAGGGTTCTGTTTTTAGCACAAGCAACAAAAACAATGCGATATTTTGACTAAAAGAGATACATTATAATCTTAAAATGTTATTAGGAATCCATGTCACATTTATATAGGTGTCTCTTCTTTAGGGCCTATTCAGTAAAGAGGGTGTTTGCAGGTGAGTTAAACATTTTAATTCTGATATTTCTATGTGTTATTAACGGCCAACCTCAGTAAGCTTCGCCTGGAAGGAATTGCTCCTACATGCATAGATAATATGGGGGAGTTTATAAAACTTTCCTCAAAAAGCTGTTATGTAGGGCTCAGCAATTTCAGGTAAGCGGCCCAGTAATAAAGCAGCCCAAACACATAAAGCAGACAACACATTCAATAAGTGTTACAAACACAGTCATGGAAAGGGAATGCACAGAAACTTCACTAATGATCACAGAAAGGATCTAGTCATTGTGTAAATGCTGCATAAATACCTGACTAGTGGCTACTCTAGACACTTGGTTACTATATGTGGAATTGCAAGGAAAATATACTAAAACATTTCAGACAGTGGCTCATAATGAGAGCAGTCCTTGGGGTAACTGCCGTGCACTCCTTACAAGCTGTCCTCTGATTGTTCCACCTTTTATGGCAGATCTTACAATTTTAGCTTGTATATGAATGAGGATTTCACTGGGGAAAAAAGTGAGAATGTCTCTTGTAATTTGGCATTCTTGAGCACTATTGTTGAATTATGTTAGAATTGTAAACGGTTTTCAAGCCATATTACCTTTTAAAAGATGTTATGCAAGTTTCATCTATGGATTTAAGGGTACAAGTTCAATAATACTAAATGTCTCTGTTTTAAGCAATTTAAATAAATGTTATTTGTTTTAAAAGTAACAAGGTGTTGGAGTATTCATAGATACAAAAATGCAGAGATAGTTTTGTGTGCCTTTTTAGAGAAATGAACAGTTTGTCAAGGGAGTATTCTCATAATATTCACGTTCATTTTATAACTGGTTCATTGCATGCAAATTTTCATTTGAACAATCAGGTAAGCCAAAAAAGGGATATTTTACAGTATTTTCATTAAAACACTTCCATCTTCTGTTGCCAGCTGGCTTTATTTCTAAAGGCTGAGACAATGTTAAAATGACACTAATAAAATGAGTTTCAGTTGATGCTAGGGTTCCTCAATAATCCTCTTTGAAACATATGTTCACACGTTTAGATGAATGATTAGTATATATTTTTATGTAAAGATAAAGGCCCACTGCAGTTATTTAAATAAATAAATTACCTTTAATATACGGTAAATGAAATTTTTCTTTTTATATTAAAAAATGTAGGACACACTAAATAAATTGACATGATGAGAGTTTATTGTCATGTTTATTTTTGTGCACAATTCTAAAACAAAGAACATTTTGATTGTATTTTATGAATTGAAAATATTGAAAATGTGTAAGAAATTGTTTTGTAGAGGAATAATTAATAATAAACTACAGTATACAATTTATAGAACATGCATGTAAGATTTGTTATTTATAATTATCAGATATTAAATAGAAAATTCATCAATTGATTCGACTATAAACTTTTAATTGCCATAGCACATTTAAAAACCAGCAAAATACTGTTTAAGGCCTCACATAAAATAAAACATAAAATAAATCTGCCTGCTTATTGTTAATAATATATATAAAAAGTTATTAAGCATAGACTTGTTGATTGAGAAAAACCTAAATAAAAAATTAAGCTCAAGGGGGTTCTGTATATGTAACATATATAGTATGTAAAAGCCATTAAACAGCACCTAAATATTTATAATATTTATTGACAGAAGAACCATTAAACCTGAGTTTTATCAGTCAGATTTGTTTGGCTTTTCAAATGGAATGCCACCATTGGTACATAAAGGCTAAAGATGCCAGGGGACATTGGGATAGAATGTGATACTTTACTAGTACACCAATAAAAACAGCTAGGATGAATTGCAAGCCAGTGTATCCCTCCAACACTAAAAAGTCTTATTTAAAAATTGGATAGTTGAGCATATAACACTCCTTGGTCTGTATTCAATGGCTGAGATGAATCTATCTTTACTATTCTATCCTATTGAATAGTGATACTTTGATTTGAAAACAAAAAAGATTTACTGTCCTATATTCATTAGATGACATGTAAAATGTATCAATGTTTTTTATCTAATTTTTTCAATCACAACCTATGACATGATTGCTATTCAATTAATTGGTCTATTTCTAGAAACCACTCTGTTTTTCACTTGCTGTATTATTATTATTATTTGTTATACAGCAATATGATCAAGGACAATTACTATTAAAGGGTAGATATTGTTGGCCATACAAGCTAATGTTCTTGAGGATTGTAGGGACAAGTAAAATGTTTTGTATACCATAGCACATTAGTTCATATACTTATATAAGCAATACTTTAAGCAACTGCTCACAACAAAAAGTTAAGGCTAGATTTAAAAAAAACATAAATTCCAAATGGTCAATTGTTAACAAAATTACATGTCAGAAAAGGAAACCCAGGATAGATAACAATGGTTAGTATCCAGCACACAGTCTTACGGCCATACACTCATCAAGCCAACATGATTGTGTGAATGACCAGACAGGCGCATCATTTGACATCAGACACCACTTGAGGTATTGTGCATGTGACTGGCCCACCTTAGGATTCTGCTGGTAAGGTCCCCCATTGTCCTTCTCCTTACTGTATGCCTATCACTTTCACAAATGCCTGGTGTGGTAATATACAAACCCTAGCAATTAGTCTTGGAATGGCCACCCAGCACACCTGGCGAATGCCCAGTGGGCCAGTGGCCATAGGGCTGCATACTTACAAATACGGCCCCTCCATCAGCAGATTGTGCCATGTAGTTTACAGCTGCAGGCTGGATTTGTGCAGACACATGCAATAAGATCATAAAAATGTAACATGTGGTCACATGTATGTCTTTTGGTGGCCTCTGGTTGTAAAGTACCAGGGCTGCTTTATGGCCCTGCTAGCTATTGTATATTTAAGTGCAAATAATCTCTTTTGTTCTTTCGGTGTATCATAAAATGGTTGTGTGTGTTGGTTTAAATGTCTTGTTCTGTTATTGTCTGGATGTGTGTGTTAGTGTGAGTGACTGGCTGTGCGTGTGTAAGTGTTGACTGTTTAGTTGAGTTAATGTGAGTGTCTGGATATGTGAGTGTCTAAGTATGTTAGTGTGTGTGTGTGTATTAGTGTGCGTTCATGTGTGCTAGTGTTCAGTGGCTAGGTGCGTGTGAATGTCTAAATGTATGTTTGTATCTGTTAGTGTGAGTACCCCACCCGAGGTCAGGCTCATAAACTGTCAGGGGAAAGAATGGAGGTTGAGGAGAGGCATAGCTTGTGGCCATACTACGCATAAGCCCTGTCATCCGAACAGAGGATGGAAATGAGGAGCATATATGTGCAATGTAATGGAGGGGGGGGGCTAGCAAGTCACTCACAACCACCTGGATTTGCAACTCCCATTTTTCAGATGCCTGCTTTTTCTCAAATTACATATGTTAATGAGGTTACTGTTTCTGATTAGGTATTTGTGGCCTGAATAACCAGGAAACCATTATGATCCTACAATGCTTGCTTTAAGTAAACACTAATTTGACTGCGAATATTGAGCTGCAATAGCTAAAATTTACAGTTAAAAGTTGTGTGGTACTCAAATCTTGCCCGTTTAGGCAGTATATATTAACCTACCTAGTTTAACCTTAATTCAGCTTGTGCATAGCCCTATGCACAGGTAGCAATAAGTACTATCTTTTCCCCCAAACAGCTTGCCACTAATCAGTCCCATAATTGTCGCCAAACAGCTTGTCTCTGCCATCTTTATCCTCAAAAAGTTTATCTGCCATATTTGTGCGCAAACGGCTTAACGGTGCCATATTTGTGCCCAAACAACTTCTTGCTGCCATCTTTATCCCCACACACAGTTCAACAGTGCCATATTTGTCTCCAAACAGCTTGTCTCTGACATCTTTGTCCCCAAACAGCTGAACAGTGCCATCTTTTGTACCCAGACAGGTTGTCTCTGACATATGTGTGCCCAAACAGCTTAACACTGCCAACTTTGTCCCCAAACAGCTTCCCAGTGCCAACTCTACCCACCCTAAAAAGAATCGAGCCCGCCTGCTCAATCATTTTTGCAGGTGAGGCCGCCCTGGATTATAGAATTGAAAAAGGGCAGCCCATTTTTTATTTGCACAAAAAGAAAAGAGAGAAAATTATATTTTTATAAATAAAAAGTTGGAATAAAGGACAATATTTTTTGAACTCTGAGTTTTTATGGTGATACTATGTGCTTGATTTCACAAATAGACAAGATTAAACATTTTGATTGCAAACTTCACAGACCAAAAGATTTTGCATTGAGAATTCTGTGAAAGCAAAGGAAAACCTTAACATTGTCTGGCTCTATTTCAGTAATTGTTGGATAGTCATATGCCATAAGTATATTTTGATCACCTCATTTTACATTCACAATTATAAAGTAATTACATGTTTGCATAATAATGGTCGTGCAGGCTTAGTTTGCATATGCATGCGAATCTTGCTAATGTGAGAAAAAATTATTTTAAACTAGAGGATGTACATAAATGGATGAACATTTTAGCAGTTTCAGTGTGTTAGCGGGTTATATTTCTTGCAAAATGTCAATATCACCACTGACAGTAGTGGTCAATTCACTATTATTTTTGTAAAGTGTATAATACAGTTACACTTTAGGGAAATATTTGGACCAAAATTGGCTAAATGTTGGCTCTGTACACCACTACAATGGATTTGAAATGAAACAACCGAGATGCCATTGAAGTGCACTTTCATCTTTAATTTAAGCGGTTGAATAAAAATATTTTCGTTTCGGAATTGCAGCCATTTTCATACACAGTCCCCTTATTTAAGGGACTCAAATGTAATTAGGCAAATCAACACAATCATAAATAAAATGTTCATTTTTGTTGAAAATCCTTTGCAGGCAGTGACTGGAACACATGGACATCGCCACGTGCTAGGTTTCCTCTTATGTGATGTTTTATCAGGGCTTTACTGGAGCTGTCTTCAGTTGTTTGTGGGTCTTTCTACCTTAAGTTTTATCTTCAGCAAGTGAAATGCACGCTGGATCAGGTGATAGATCCATTGATCAGCCATTGCAGAATATTCCACTTCTTTCACTTAAAAAATCCTGGGTTGCTCTTGCAGTATGTTTTGGGTTATTGTCCATCTGTAAAGTAAAGCACAATCCAATCAACTTTGCTGAATTAGGCTGTCACATCATCCATAAACACTAGTGACCCAGTGCCATTGGAAGCCATGCATGCCCATGCCATCACACTGCCTCAGTTGTGTTTTAAAGATGATGTGATATGCTTAGGATTATGACTGGTTTGCACCTTATGGTAAACCCTCTGTATTTGCTCTCATGAAGTCTTCTCTTCATGGTTAGACTTGGATAATGATATCCCTACCTCCTGGAGAGTGTTCTTCACTTTGCTGGATGTTGTGAAGGGATTTTTTTCGTTACTATGCAAAGGATCCTACAATCATCCACCACTATTGTCTTCTATGGACGTCAAGGCCTTTTTGGGTTACAGAGCTCACCAGTGAAATATTTTTTTCTGTGTATTTGGCCACTCCTACTGTTTCTGCTATCTCTCTGATGGAGTTTTTCTTTTTTTGCAGCCTAAGGATGGCCTGTTTCACTTACATTGAGAACTCCTTTACTGCATGTTGTGGGCTTACAGCAACAGCTTTGAAATGCGTATGCCACACCTCAAATTAACTCCCGACCTCTTACCTGCTTCACTGATGAAGAAATAATAAAGGAATAGCCCACATCCATGAATCCATGTCCATGAAACACTTTTGAGTCAATTTTCCAATCACTTTTGGTCCCTTCAAAAAGAGGGGCCTAAATATTAAAGAGCTGTGATTCCCAATTCCTTCCTCTTGTTTTGGAAGTGAATACCCTCAAAATATTTATTATTTAACCGTAACTTGAATTTATTTAGGAAAACAGCCAAAATAACAAAACTTGTGTCAGTGTCCAAATATTTCCTGGACCTAACTGTATTTTACTTAAAATGAGCTCCTGACATTTTTTCTTTTACTAGTATCAGATAAAACAATTTTCTAAAATAGTTTGTTGTTTTTAATCAGTTCTATCTTTTGCATAATATAATGTTTTCAGACAGCTGCATATAAGCCTTTTGAATGTGTTCTAGTGTTGTCTTACTTCACTCTGCTAGACAAACACTGTGTCTCCTTATCATACTGCTTGTAGTAAATAGAATGGTTTGGCCTTAATCACCCAGGGAAATACTCTGACTAGTCATAAAGTAATAGACTTCATTAGCATTGCCATAAATAATCAGTTCAGTGTGGTGATTTTGCAATGAAAGGACTTTAAAATCGCATAAACTCACACAACTAACAACAAAACAAAGACACGTTTTTTGTCAAGGCTGTCAATGGCAATAGCTGTCTATGGTGGTCACAGAGTACCCAGGAGCGCTACCTTTGGTAAATGAAAAGCCAGTTCTAGTGTCGTCCCTCACAGATTCCTGAAACAACATGCGCATTGTGGCATTACTAGTGGTCATAAGACATATAAATCAAATTCAGATGTGTCAACAAGAGTGTGTAAATAGGGAGGACATTTTCATCCAGCTGTATTTATTATCGCTGGGGTGAGCTCTTAATTAGTTTTATTTTAGGATATAATGAAATTAATCAAATTGAAACAAAATCTTTGAGGGGGATATTTACTCTTCTGCCCAATATGATCCCAATATGTTCCCTGTTGTGTATGGTTAAGCTGCCATATTCCTCTAGATTGTAAGCTCGTTTGAGCAGGGCCCTCCTAATATGTTGTTTCTGTAAGTCAAATTGTTATGTTACATATTACTTGTTATGTCCTGTTCACCCATTGTACAGCACGACGGAATTTGATGGCGCTGTATAAAACAATAAATAATAATAATAATAATAATAATAATATTACATGTGGCCAATGTAGTTCACCAACATTTTATTTCTAGTAGATGCTATTGAAAGACATTAACATGGCAAAAACACACTCTAGTTAGTAGTAAATACGATATCAGCAAATCAAAAGAAGCAGAAGCAATTCTATACATTTATGAGAGATCTAACATTTTGATAAATGCAAAACTAGAGTCATCTATAACACAGGAAAAGAAACTTATCTACAGGCAGTACATATTCCTGAATCAAGATATCTTTATTACTGGCAAAAGTTATTGTCATTATCAGTATATAAATCCCATTACAAATGTAGTAATTAGGAAGACAACTGTCTGTTGACAGGGACCCTGCACATGTCTGTGCGTGGGTTATTTGAATGAATTTATATATTATTTACATATATTGTGGTTTAATTTTATATTGAAATTGTAAGGAATGGTATTTATATTGTTATAGACCACTGATTATGCAAATTAATTTCAACTAATATTTCTTCAGCATGTAAAAGTCATTTTCTAATGATATGATATGCAATTTAGGCTTTTATTTAGTAATTTAGTCCTGTGTTACACAGCTCAGTATACTTAAACTTTTCTATTATAAATATGTTAGAAATGTTCATTTTTCTGTTTGTTATCGTGAAAAGTAATCTTAAACAACTCATGGAGGAATCTTTATTCTGTCCCATTATGTTACACTCCTGTTATGGTCAGGTATACGAGGTGGATCCAACAAAGCAGGTAAGCACAGCTATAGAAAGTCCAGTACACAGTCCGAGGTCGAGGGCAACAGCAGGCAGCAAGATCAAAAACAATCCGAGATCAGGGCAGGTAGATCAGGTGCAAAAATGGTAAACAGGTCCAGCTTCGTAGGCAGGCAGATAAGATACGTAGTCAAATAAACAGGCAAGGTCGGTACACAAGGCAAAATAGACAGAACAAGATATAGCACACCCACAGCAAAAACGCTTAGAACAGGCAAAGACAAGGCAAACAAATGAGGTTTAAATAGAAAACGTAGCGTGCGTCGCGCCCTAAATTGAAATCAGGTGCGTTGGCTGGTACCACAACTAGATTGGTCATCTCCGCCGTGTTCCCGGCGCGTGTGCGTGGAGGACGCGGCGACGCGCCTGCAGCGTGAACGGGCGTGTGTGCCCGAGGAGGCAGGACCGCAATCCTCCCGAGTGACAGCGGCGGCGGCAGAGGCGGAACCGCGGCGACAACGCGCGAGAGGACTGGAGGTGGAGCCGCCGACGTCAGGGGAACCAGCGTGAGTGGCCGAGGTAAGTGCCGCAGCAGCGCGCGTTACCCGGCGGTGACGCGCGTGAAGAACGGAGGTGGGACTGCCGGCGCCCCCGGCGAGCCGGCGTGGGCAGCTGGAGAGTGAGTCGCGGCAGAACGCGTAACAGTACCCACCCCTCCAGGAGCGCGCACCGAGCGCGACGGAGCAGGACGAAGAGGAAAAAGCGCATGAAAACGGGCGACGCACCAGGGAGCATGAACAAAGCGAGCCGGCACCCACGTCCGCTCCTCAGGACCGTAACCCTTCCAGGCAACAAGGTACTGAAGACCATTCCGGACACGACGGGAATCTAGGATCCGATCGACGACATACTCGTCATGCCCCTGGACGAGAGCGGGAGCGGGAGGCTGGAACGGAACGGAATGTTGGTTGGAGACGTAGGGCTTGAGCAAGGAGACGTGAAAGGACCGGGGAATCCGCATGGTAGGCGGAAGGTGAAGGGACATGGACACGTCGTTAAGACGTTTACGGATGCGAAAAGGCCCTATGAAGCGGGGACCCTAGGACCTTGATGATTGGCGTAAGTGGATGTTGCGAGTAGACAACCAAACCCTGTCCCCCACTTTGTAATCCGGGGGAGATGATCTTTTGGTGTCGGCAGCCCGCTTACAGCGGTGCTGGGCCTTGCAGAGAACGTCACAAAGGGAACTCCAATGTTTCTGCATATCAGCCACCCGATTGTCTACTGCCGGCACAGCAGAGGAGGAACGAGGAGATGGAGGCGGCAGGATTATCGCGTGGTAACCCAGCACAGCAAAGAACGGGGTACAGCCGATGGACTCGTGCAAGGACCCGTTGTACGTCATCTCAGCGAGCGGGAGGAGAGATCCCCAGTTGTCTTGACGTACATTGCAATACATCCTCAGGTATTGCTTGAGGGTTTGATTCGTTCTTTCCGTTTGTCTATTGGTCTGCGGATGGTAGGCAGATGACAAGTGGAGTTGTATGCCGAGTTTATGGCAAAGGTGTCTCAAATAGCGGGATATAAACTGCGTGCCTCGGTCAGACACCATGTGGAGAGGAAGGCCATGATGGCGGGCGACCTCTTTGATGAAGATGTCGGCCAGCTGTATAGATGAGGGCAGGCGCGGTAAAGTGATAAAGTGAGCCTGTTTGGAGAAGCGGTCAACAACCACCAGGATGGTGGTGTTCCCTTGCGACCTAGGTAGATCCACGATAAAGTCCAGAGACACATGTGTCCAGGGAACCGTAAGAACGGGAAGAGGATGCAGGAGGCCTTGCGGACGTTTCCGAGGGGACTTTTGACGGGCACATGTGTGACAGGCAGCGAGGTAAGACCGGATATCTCTGGCCAAGGACGGCCACCAGAAAGAACGACGGATGAGGAACGTCGTTTTACGAAAGCCAGAGTGACCCGCAAGAAGGGAATCGTGACCCCAACGAAGAACGTCCGAGCGATACCTGGGAGGAACGTAGAGACGGCCTGGAGGAGGACGTTCATTGGACGGAATGAACCTCTGGGACATACGGATTCTGCTCATCGTGTGGGTAGACAAGCTGGCGATGAGCCGTGTTGAGGGTATGATGGGCTCGTCGCAGCGTTGATCTCGTTGGTAGTCATATTGACGGGATAGGGCGTCAGCTTTGACGTTCTTGGTGCTCGGCCTGTAGGTGATGTAATAGTTGAAGCGGGTAAAAAAGAGCGACCACTGCGCCTGACGAGGACATAGCCGTTTGGAACATTCGATGTACTCTAGGTTTTTGTGGTCTGTCACAACGACCATGGGTTGTTCAGTACCTTCCAGTAGGTGACGCCATTCCTCGAACGCCATTTTGATGGCCAGGAGCTTTTCGGCAGCGGAAAAGCACTTGGAAAAGAAGGCACAGGGATAGTATTTCGTGGTTTGTTCTTTGCGTTGTGATAATACAGCCCCGGCACCGGTTTCAGAGGCATCGACCTCTAGGAGGTATTGTTTTGTTGGATCCGGACGTAGAAGAATGGGAGCCGAGACGAAAGCTTGTTTAAGGTTGTCAAACGCTTTTCTGGCTTCTTGGGACCATATGGTAGGATCAACCCCCTTCTTTGTCATAGCGGTAATTGGAGCCGCTATGGCGGAGTAATTCCTGATGAAGCGCCGGTAGTAATTGGCAAAGCCAAGGAACCGTTGGATGGCTTTGAGCGTTTGAGGAAGGGGCCATGTAGTTATGGCCTCGAGTTTAGCCGGATCCATATGGAAGAGACGATATAGCCAAGCAAGGGCAGACTGGTTTTCTCGAAGGCACATTTCTCTGCCTTGGCGTATAGATTGTTCTCTCGTAGTCTCTGAAGAACGTCCCTCAGATGGTGTCGATGAGATTCAAGTGTAGGAGAATACATGAGGATGTCATCAAGGTACACTATGACGTGGGATAGCAGCATATCCCTGAAGACATCATTGAGGAAGGCCTGAAATACTGCAGGAGCGTTACATAACCCGAAGGGCATAACGTTGTACTCGTAATGTCCGAATCTGGTGTGAAACGCTGTTTTCCATTCATCCCCGGACTTGATACGGATCAAATTGTAAGCACCTCTGAGATCCAGCTTGGTGAAAACCTCAGCTCCTTTCAGGAGGTCGTAGAGCTTCGTGATGAGAGGAAGCGGGTAGCGGTTTTTTATAGTAATGCGATTCAATCACCTGTAGTCGATGCAGGGCCGCAATGCACCCTCTTTTTTGGCCACGAAGAAAAATCCGGCACCAGCAGGGGAGGAGGACGGACGAATAAAGCCTTTTTCCAGGCTTTCTCTGATGTACTGTTCCAAGGCCATGTTTTCAGGTTCGGACAGCGGATAGGTGCGGCCCCTTGGAGGATCGGAACCCGGTAACAGGTTGATGGCACAATCGTAGGCCCGATGTGGAGGTAGTTTCTCCGCTTCTTTTTTGGAAAATACATCCAAATAATCCCAGTAATGTCTAGGCACAAGAGTCCTGGGGTCAGTGGGAGCAATCTCGAGGATGAGGTTGAGGCGTTGACAGGGTACAATACAGTGCTCGTGACAATGGTGGCTCCATGATAGGATATCGCCTTTTTGCCAGTCTATGATCGGGTTATGCCGACGGAACCAGGTATATCCCAGGATAAGAGAGGCATGAGGTGACTTGATCACTTCAAACGTGAGTTGTTCCTGGTGGGTTACCCCTACAAGTAGGGTCAGAGAGTCAGTTTCCTGTGTGACGATCCCTGTCCCCAAAAGAGAGCCGTCAACAAAAGCCACCAGAGAGGGTGCCTCCTTGGAGCGGAGTGGTATATGATGTGCCAGTGCCCATTGCTGGTCCATAAAAACGCCAGCAGCTCCGGAATCGAGGAAGGCCCGAGTGGCCACGGAGTGGTTCTCCCAACGGAGTGTTATGGGTACTGTCATGCGTGTTTTGGGAGGAGTAGGGAAACGACAAGCGCTTAGGGAGCCTCCTCCTGTGATCCCTAAGCGTTCTCTTTTACCGGCCTAATAGGACAGGTAGGCAGCTGATGGTCGGCTTGACCACAATAGAGACAGAGTCCTTGTGTTCTTCTGTGTCTTTTCTCGGCCTCGGTGAGTCTACGGACGGTCCCTATTTCCATGGGCTCCTCTGAAGCGGAGGCTGTAGCAGAAGATGAAGAAGGACTTGTGAGTACCGGTGTATAAGACCCAGGTCTCTTTCCTCTGTTGTGTTCTGACATCCTTTCTTGGATCCGTCCACCCTGAGACAGAGTGCAATGTACTCCTCGAGATCCGCGGGTGTGTCGTGGTACACAAGAGCGTCCTTGATTCTTTCGTTCAGTCCTTTTCTGTAGGCGGCCTTGAGGGCGCCTTCCTCCCAGTTGGTCTCATGGGCTAGGGTGCGAAACTCCAAAGTATATTGGACCAAAGTTTTACGGGCTTGTTGGAGTTCAAGCAAGGAGGACTCAGCGGTCTCCTTACGACCAGGAGCATCAAAGACGGTACGTATGGACTCCATAAAAGCGGGACAATCCTCTAGGAGATAGGATTCCTGCTCCACCAGAGGCAAAGCCCATAGTAATGCATCACCTTTCAGTAGAGATATGATAAACGATACCCTTTTGGATGATGTCTGGAATGCCTGGGGATGGTTACGGAAGTGGAGCATGCATTGGTTTAGGAACCCACGACATTCCTTAGGGTCCCCGGAATACTTCTCGGGTAGCGGGAAGCTAGCAACAGCCCCCATGCCCTCGTGGGCTGTGCAGTGACGATCCTGCCGACGGGACGGAGGTCAGAGAACGCAGGAGAACGCAGAAGGTCTTGCCGTGCTTGCAGCCGTGCCATATCCACGGGATCCATAGTTGCGCGTGGAGGACGCGGCGACGCGCCTGCAGCGTGAACGGGCGTGTGTCCCCGAGGAGGCAGGACCGCAATCCTCCCGAGAGACAGCAGCGGCGGCAGAGGCGGAACCGCAGCGACAACGCGCGAGAGGACTGGAGGTGGAGCCGCCGACGTCAGGGGAACCAGCGTGAGTGGCCGAGGTAAGTGCCGCAGCAGCGCGCGTTACCCGGCGGTGACGCACGTGAAGAACGGAGGTGGGACTGCCAGCGTGGGCAACCGGAGAGTGAGTCGCGGCAGAACGCGTAACAACTCCTCGTTTGGTGAACGGGCTTATGTGGCAGAACACAAAGTATGAAGGTGATTAGTTATTTTTTTATGGATATTTCTCCACATCAGCTACAATGACTGGAACAAAAAAAAAACATCTATAAAAATCTATAGACAATTTTTAAGATATACAAGATGCTAAACTCTGTGTTGAAGATAGATCCAGTTTAAGAATTATCCTCAACACAATGGCACAATATTCTGAATGTTTATGAATTGATGGCATTGACTTTCTAGTCACTATAAATCTTTTGTTACTGGCAGTATAGTGTCTTAAATAATATGGATATTTGTTTGATAATGCTGAGAGTTTTGTGGTGCATCATGCAAATTTATTGTGAATACACTACATCAGTTAACCATAATGCAAAGTGTACCATAGAAAGTTTTGAAGTAATTGGTACACTGTGTTCCCATAATTATGTAAGAGCTTTCATACATCTCATAACAAATGCAGTTTATTTCACATTGTTTTTAGGTTTAAGACAGTCTGTGTCAGTTTGATATATTACTCTAGTTTATATTATATTTATTTTTTTTACAAAAAAATACATAAAAAGATCATCTAATATTCTAATAATAATACCTGAGGCTGAAAATAAATATATCTAAAACAATTACACTTATTGAAAACCAAAAGGCACAAGCTAAAAATTGTTTTAGGGATTATTCATTTAAATATGCCAAGCATAACAGTACTCTTTTAAAATATACTTTTCAGAAGTTCATATTCTTCATTCCAAAAATGTTAATTTTGAATTATCAACAGTGATTTATACCCTCTAGATTGTAAACTCGTTTGAGCAGGGCCCTCCTCACCTGTTGTGGAATTGTTATGTTACATACTACTTGTTTTGTCCTGTCTACCCATTGTACAGCGCTGTGGAGTTTGATGGTGCTATATAAAAAATAAATAATAATAAAAATAATAATACATGAATCCAAAACATCATAAATTGTTACATTAGCCAACCACTCATATAAATTATAACCTGAAAGTCAACAATAGCCAGAGGTGGTCTGAAACCAAAAGCAGGCCCTGGTATTTAAAGCATAGTAGCCAAGAGATTAAGTGATTATATGCTTTCTCTTCCCAGGCCCAAATGCCCATCAAACATTTAAACCGCATAACCTATGACAATTCCAATCCTGACACATTTCTTGGGATAGTGGATTTGGGGTAGTCTTTTAGATTTGCATCAGAAAGTATATCTCTTCTGGAACTCACAATATCAAAATATCTTTATCTGTAAATGTTGGGTAAAATGTGGGTCTATTCACTAAGAAGATGAGTGGACAGTCACATATCCTCACATTCTAACCCTTGCAAAACAGTTCTTAGATTCACTGGGACTTCACAATGTTTGAGTTAAAGGTTAGGGCATAACATATATACATATAAATATCCAATTACTTTGGAACCAAACTTCCTTTGTAATTTCTCAGGAAGGAGATCCCCCCAGTGCCCTTATGGTAACGCATTTGACCCACTGACTGGGTGATGGTATTTTTTAGTTATCTGCATATGAACTTTGAGTTTTTATGATTGTCTTAGCCATTGGTGACACACTAAAACTGGGACCCATACACAGGATGGGGTAGTCCTATTACAAATGACTGTTCTGAGCAGCATCAGATTTCCCACTAGGCAGAATAGGCATGTGCATAGATTACACTGTTTTTCGGGATGCCATGAAGGTTCTAGGAGTGGGATTAATTTAGCCCCCTCTTAACTCATCTATGTTCTGCACACTCATGTCCCATTTATTTCATGCTTATGCACCTTCTACAAAGCCACTATTAATATTATTATTATTATTTTATTACATAGGGGTTGTGAAAGATCTTTCCTTTAGGATTTAAAATCAGTTACATATCCAGCTATTCAATATTTAGTATATTAAATTATAATCTTGCAACAATGACCATTTCTCCATTGTGACCCAATATTAAAAATGATCAATAGAAACATACCTATTAATACTAAGTTAACATGTTTCTTTAACCCCTTATGTCCCATGGGAACCTACAGAATATCTCAGGATTAGAAGGATAAAGGAACATCTCACATATTCTAAAACATAGTCCAAAGACATTAGTCTGATTTTGAAAACTGCTTAACCAGAATTTCACAAATTGGGAATGTTATTATAAATCCTAGGTGCAAGAAATCATCAGCTCTTTAAGATGTTTTTATTATCATTCTGCCTTTCCTCTAGCCTTAATGTCAGCATTTACACTTTCCTTAACCTATGGTTTTAAGTAACAGTTGCCATAGGAGAAATGCTATCTACCAAACCAGATGCCTGTCACCACTTCCCTTTCACATGCCTGGTAATTAAGGTCTGACTGATTTATTGACTGACACCTAACAAATCCCACCACAGGTTTTATGACACACATACTTCCTGGGGCGAAATTTATTTGAAAACGATGGTTAAGCTGAAAAGTAAAAGTAGCGAAAGAAAAAATTACAGGGAAAACATGTTACATAAGCATACAGGACAAAAAACCTTTAGCACATCTTTTTCCGATTTTATTTAACAAAAACAGAGAACGGAGTAGTAAAACAGCATTTTTGTGCTTTAAGATTCATCTGAAATTCCTCACATAGAGAAAAGCTCCACAAGAGGAAATGAGGAGGGGGGAGACGAGCTCACGGCTAATATTACAGTCAAGTCCCAATTTTACCTAAGGGAAAGCACTTTATTAAAACTCATGACTGAAATTGCATGACAGGTGCCAATATCCTCCACCCTGACAGATGTGTCAGTTTGCGAATGTCATTTTCTTGTCAGCAATCCCTAGATGGAGTTGTTCTCCTCGCCATTTGTCTCTCTTCCAGCTAGATCACACATGCCCGTCGTCTGCCTCCAAGCTGCGCTGTGTTGTTTGATGTGTGGGATTCTTCACAATGAGACTTATTAAAAGACAGTCCATTATTTTTATTTAGAGCATTTCCAAAACAAGCAGAGCGCACAAAGATAATTTAAAAAAAAAAGAAAAAAAATCATATGGTAGGTCATCTTAAGGCCAATGCC
Source organism: Spea hammondii (assembly GCA_029215755.1). Classification (NCBI taxonomy): domain Eukaryota; kingdom Metazoa; phylum Chordata; class Amphibia; order Anura; family Pelobatidae; genus Spea; species Spea hammondii. Next base: position 40,693,382 of record JARDYJ010000005.1, on the reverse strand, counting down.
GCTCTGTTAGAATTGCATATGAAACCACATTCTGCTTTCATTTTTTTTAATAAGCATAATTTCCTTGATATTTAACCCAGGTAAAATGCTTGGGTAACATTTTTTTTGTCTGTATGGCCTCTTACAGTATACAGATTAATATCTGTGTTCAAAGACATGTTACTGATTTACTGTATATTTTATATTACAAAATACACTAATGAATGCATATAATGTCTAATAGTTTTTCAAGGTCCAATGGATCATATTAAGCAGTTGCCATGTTCACCAGACAAATACAAACACACATGCACTTGTAACATTATGTACTATTCTGCTAACAAAAATAAGTCAGATTTTGTTCCCTGCAACATATTTATGATATTCAAGCACACAATTTAATGTATAGGAAGGTCTGCTGGAAAATGTACACAATTGTCAGTGCAAAATGGTTAGTTTCTGTTTAAGATTTTTGTAAAATATAATACTCTCATAAGGTATTTATACACTTCTGCACATTTGCAATGCATTTATACTCTGCAGACAAGCATCTACATTATGCATTTGCCATGCATTCAATATAGGTGGGGGTACCCCTTCTACCTGGCAATACCCAGAGATGGTGGGACCCTAGTTATCCGGAGGCCCTTGACCTGCCACAGATACAAATGGAGGATTGGCTGTCACCGGAGTTCTTGGCAAGCTCCCTGAACTAGAAGCGACCACTAGACAGGACCTGTCACTCCATTGGGGTGCAGAAAGACCTCAGACTCCATAATCCAGAGTTGCACAGGGAAGAGAAGAATAAGAGCATCCTACCGCTCAACGTGATAAGCTTTGCGGGAAGGCTTCCGAGATGTGAGGTTCACATGTCACCACCTCTTCTTTTTCCGGTGGTACACATTGGGTTTCTGAAGAAGAAAATATTTTGATTTTTTTTAAAATATTTTTTCTTTTTGTCCACTCCTGCAAGAGGTCAGACCCACAGCGCTGGTGTAGACAGGTCTCTTATACACAATGGGGTTGTGGGGCGCAGGGCTTGGGTTACAGAGCCTTATGTTCTGAAACAGACGTAACAGAGGGCTCATTCTTCTTTTTTCTTTTCCTGTAAAGCTTTGTGGCCACTCCATACTAGGGCTTCCACGCCTACTCGAGGGTCAGGTGCTAGAAAACTTGAGCTGATAGTAACAGGTTCTATTCAATATGTACATAAATCTGTGTTGGCAATATCACGTGGTTAGACCACACTCCAATTTCTGTAGTCTTCTTATCACTTCTTATCATAAATTCCAGGTGTGTCAACATAATGGTAGTGGATCTATTGTCTTTAGGTTTTAAAGACCCAGGGCACTATAGGAAATCTTGTTTGGCCACAGGGAAACAACTTCAAAGGGTACAAACATTACATAACAGCAACCAATCAAATGTCTCCCCATTAAACCCATTTTGGAATTTCTCCCATATCTAGGGGCAGCCATATTTTAGATTGTTTAGATACACAGTAATATCCATACAGGTGAAAGGCAACACCACACACCTGGAGATCTCAGAACATGTATGTAGTGTGAGTTTGTAATGTGTAAAGCCTTCAAGTAAACATACTTACTCCACTGGCGCTCAGCTGTACGTAAACACTTTGGTAGGAGACAGGTCTGTGTGCAATGCTGTAGCTAGGGTGGACAGCATGGGGGTGGCACACAGTTACAGGAGTAACCATTTCTAGGACTGAGGCTAGTCTATGGTTACACTGAACTGTGGCAACATTAGCCCAGGAGGAAGAGATGCTTCTCAGACTTCCAAATGCCTTCTGAGGCTACCTTTTAAACATTGTTGTGCATGTTCATTACTTTCACGTGGAAAGGCCTGGCTCCCACCTATTAACCCTATCATACTGAGAATAAAGAGCACTCCAACATGCTACTGACACGTACACCTCTCTTTTTCTGCCTCTATATATAGATAATACACTCACACAAGAATTAAACATGCACACCAAGGATTTATGGGCTATGGTTCAGGAGAGTTTATTCACATTTAGTGGCAAAGGATCACCTGGTTGATCCTGACAGTAGCATATGCTTGTCTCAAAGATTAAGCTATGCATGTGTAAGTACACATGGCCGGTACCAGGCCCGGACTGGGACAAAAAATAGGCCCGGGCATTTAAGCCTGAGCAGCCCATTTTTATTTATTTATTGTTAAAGCCCACCCTTCATGTACCATCTTTGCATTTACTCATTCACACAAATCATTAACACATTCATTAATGCAGTCTCACAAATCATTCAAGCAATTCATGCACACATGAATTCATTAATTGTTATACGCATTCACACAATTCATCCACACATTTATTCATTCATTCTCATACGCATTCACACTACCCCCTCTCCCCATCTTATCTGCCCCTTCTCACTATGTACCCCCTTTTCACTATGTACCCACTTCTCAATATGTACCCCCTCTCACTATCTAACCCCCCTCTGCCCCTTCTCACTGCACCCCCCCTCCCTCACCCTACTTACCTTGTTGCCGGAGCAAGCAGCAACTGCGACCGGGCCCGCGGCAGGGCCGGATTGATTTAGGGGCTGATGAAGCTGCAGCTCCAGGCCCCTACCTTAAAATAGGCCCAGTCAGGACCGGACTGACTGGGCCTATGCGGCCTCTACGGCCGCATTAACGCAGGACCCCTTAAGCCCGCCGCAACTGCGACCGGGTCCGCCACTCTAAGGGGCCGGGAAGCCCCCACCAGGGCCGGCCTTAGGGGTCTGCGGCCGCACAGGGCTTAAATTAAAACATTGGGGTTTTTTTTTTACTTTATTTAACATCCTCCATGTTAAATAAAGTTAACAAAAACTTTATTTAACATGGAGGATGTTAAATAAAGTAAAAAAACAACAAAAAAACCCCCGATGTTTTAATTTAAACCCTGTGCGGCCGCACACCCGTAAGGCCGGCCCTGGTGGGGGCTTCCCGGCCCCTTAGGGTGGCGGACCCGGTCGCAGTTGCGGCGGGCTTAAGGGGCAGATGCCCCTTATGCCCTGCATTAATGCGGCCGTAGAGGCCGCATAGGCCCAGTCAGTCCGGTCCTGACTGGGCCTATTTTAAGGTATGGGCCTGGAGCTGCAGCTCCATCAGTCCCTAAATCAATCCGGCCCTGCCGCGGCCCGGCCCACCGGGCAAATGCCCGGTGTGCCCGATGGCCAGTCCGGGCCTGGCCAGTACTGTGAAACTGCAAATGGCTCATTAAATGAGTTATGGCTCTTTTGATTGCTCCTGTTATGATACTCACTAAAAGTGAATAAAGTCCTCTGAACCTTAGCAAAAAAATCCTTGGAGTGCTTTTTTACTTTTCTTGGGTGATACTAGTTATGAAGAAAGACTAAAAAAGTTAAAATTATATACGCTAGAAAAACGGCGTCTCAGAGGGGATATGTTAACATTATATAAATATATGCAGGGCCAATATAAAGAGTTCTTCAGTGACCTGTTCATTAACAGAAATATACAAAGAACAAGAGGTCACCCTCTGAGACTGGAAGAGCGCAGGTTTCATAGACGACAAAGGAAGGGATTCTTTACAGTGAGGACAATAAAGGTATGGAATTCACTTCCAAGGGAGGTAGTGTTATCCAATACATTAGATACCTTCAAAAGGGGCCTCGATATTTTCTTAGAAAGGCATGACATACAGGGATATAAATAGAATAACATTAATATTTAAGAGCTTCTTGATCCAAGGAGAAATCCGATTGCCTCTTGGAGTCAAGAAGGAATTTTTCCCCCTGATGGCAGAATTCAAAGTAGCTTAATTAGGTTTGTTTTTTTGCCTTCTTTTGGATCAAGAATAGGAAGGTTAGGTAGAAGGGTTGAACTTGATGGACTTAGGGTTTTTTTTCAACCTTACAAACTATGTATGTATATGGACCTTGCTTTGAAGATGCACACAGTTATGAATCTACTGAGACTCTGTGCAGGGTTACTTGCATATTCTGCATGTCATTTCCAGAATCACTGTAGCTGCAGAGAGTTTAACTAAAATGCAAAGTATAAGCAGGGACACACTCAGTGTTCATACTGGAGGCAACAACTACTGAGTACTGAAGATCTGTAGAAGTTATAATGGGCTAGTTCAGGGGTGAGCCTAGAGCCTATTACTTCGGCCACCTCTTATGAATAACACTATAATAATATAGTACAATTAAAAATGAATTACCAAAATAACATTATTTTGCGGGTACCAAACCAAAATCAATGTCCAGTTTTAATTTTTGATTAATCAAAATTTAAATATTATTCAGACTGATCCCAGTCAATTTCTTCAAGATTTATATTGTCAAAGTAAATATCAAATAAAAGTAAATACTCTGCTTTTTATCATCCCTTGGGATAATTCTGGTAGAAAATGTCAATCAAATATGTCTTTCCTTAGTCCTTACCTATGTAGCTGACAAGGGTCAACAAGCATTTGCTAAAGTGGTGGAACTGTAGTTAAAATACTAATTCCACTTGAAAACAATGCTAAAATAATTGTTGCTCATTACATCATGTAACCCAAAATATAGTGTACTGATACTACACCTGATCTTGTATAAGCTCACAGCTTATAGTTAAGCACTTAGGTGGAAAACGCGTAAAGCAGTTGATTTAGCTTTTTGCACAACAAAAGATCTTTATGAAAAGCCAGCCGAGTAAGAGTGCACAGGTTTTCTTCAGTCAGTACAAATCATATGCATATAGTGATAAAGTGAATAATCATTGCAACCTAAATAAGACAGATGATGTTGCAGTTGTTTAAGTCAAGTGCATGGTGTGCTTCATTGTTCATTGTGCAGTGACTAAACTTCGAGCCATGCAATTACTTTCCCGAGCAGTCAGCTTGTTAATATTTCATTGTGCTTAATGTGGGCCAGGTAAACACCAACATACAGTACAAGTTAATTTACTAATTTCAACTAAATTATATGCCAGCATTTTCGTTTTCACAACCATAAAGATGAATACTTTTATTTTGCATACAAAGCTGTTTGATCTGTTGTTGCCATATTTTCCGATTTGAAAAAAAAATGCCAGAATCAACAGGGCTTGATTCAATGAGCCACCTAAATCTAAATCAGTGTTAACAGTTGATGAACATGCATGGTTTCAGATTCAAATACATGTCTAAAAACAAGTTAGCAGCCATGGAATCCAAAAAAGCTACATACAAAACGGGAGCAAGCAACTTCACCTATGTAACTGAATGGGGTGCACAGAGTATTAGCAAATCTTAAGTGGATACATTTTGCACATACTTTCTACATGAAAAACAATAAAAACTACACCTAAAATTGTTTACACTGGTCGTAATTATTTTAACAAGCTGTAGAAAGGTAGAGCAAATATTCAGCGCATACTTGAAAGACAGTATAACATGGTTAATGTAAGTCTTTTACTTTCATATAAAATTCTTTAAATTTATGCCAGTTTCGAGGGGTCAACTTCCTTTTTAACATGTTTTAGTTAGTAATTCCCGAAACTTTCACATGGTTAACACAGAGTTTTAATACATTTCTTGGCTGTATTCAAGAAAAGTATCACTACTCAATTAAAATAACCACATTGAGGTTATTCATTTAAACTGCTTGCTACAAATGTATCAATCTTAATTGGCAAACCCTCCCTTCTCAAGAAAACATACAGAGACATCTGCCAAAACACTTAAAACTGATACATTTTTAGCAAACAGTTCAATTAAATGCCGTTGACGGGGTTATTTTAATCTTGTAGTAATAGTTTCCAGGCATGAAGGTGAGATATCAAAACGTCGTTAGTTAACCATATTAAGGGATATTACTGATATAAGCACAGTCAAATATTTTTGAAAATGTAGAACTTTTAATGTTGTTACATATTTAATTATACCCAACACACCACATCACCCAGCCCAGCAGAGATAGCACAGGAACAAATGCTACTCATCTGTTCTATAAAAGATGACACAAACTGGGTTTGTAATAAAAGATGCTATCTGTTCCCCATTATCATCTGATGGTCACAGGCTGACATCATCAACGGGTTTATTTTTTGGGTTGGAAACAGGGCTATAAGTCACTGTGTTGCTCACATGTATAGATCACCTGTAGTCTGGCTACATCAGTGTCATCTGTCTCATTATGTTGATGACAACAGCATTATGACCAGGAGCAGTATACTAATAATATATCTGCAGTTCTGTTTTGAAGTAACCTTTAAGTATTTGGATCTCCAAAGTATTTTGTCTCCTATTTCCCTGACAGCCCTTTATATGTACTTGCCAAACTTACTTCTTTTTCAGCTTCAAATTTAGAAAATATCGGTGTGCAAAAATGTGAACTGCAAAAATGTGAAGCTCCAGTTATCACCTAAATCAGGCAAATGCCGACAGGTAGATAGTTATACAGATTCCCCATTGACTTATTTCCTTGGACACAGATTATTTACAGCTTCTTATATTATGATACATATATATAATGTACAATGTTACCAACTTCATCCCTATTCTTTGGGGGATCTCGTTTGGGGAACTTGTCAGGTGCCTTATTACTATGGTAGATAGATGCAGACCTGTTATGTATCATCCTGCCATTTCTTATATTTTTTACATAAAGCACGGGAGCTGAGAAAACACTGGGAAAAGCCATAACTTAAAATTCATGGGCAGGGAGCATTTAAACTACAAATGATTTCTATCCACATCTTTCTAGCCCCTTTTAAATTATTGTTCTTCTAGGTTATCAACTAAATTAAAATTTGTCAACAAAACATGGAGACTTCCCATCTTGTTATTTATCCAGAGGGTAAGTAAGCAGTCCTGTCCCAAGCTGACGTCCATCAGGTTTATGGTTAAATACTTTGTCACTGCTACTGCATTGAATTAGTAAACATCATTCTTCTAAGGAATTGTTTTTCCTTTTTATGTAGCATTCGCTATATTGTCTCGTATGACTATTAGTCCCACAATGTTTTTGTTATATAATCTGATTTATTGGTAAAATGTTTTTTTTCTTCCCTTTCAGGCGGGCAAGGGAGGATGGTGTTTTCTATCAATAGGGGGTTAGTTCCACGGACTTTAGAGGAGAATAAGGTTTTGTTAATTAATATAGAGACCAAGAAAACACCTCTCTACCAAAAGATATATATCTTGTATGTTTCAAATGTATGTTATGTATGTTATGTATGTTATATGTCACTCGGGATGCATGAAGAAGGGCACCTGTGGATTATGGTTAAGATTATTTCAATAATACCCAGGGTTTAAATTATCCCACCCCATTGGTAAAATGTTAAATAGAAGTAATCTGTTATTTTGCATCAAATGCACTTTTTAAAAAATGTTGCACCCACATGATTTGCCTAGATTGCATTCACAGTGGTCGTCTCCTCTCAGGTCCCCTCTTGATCTTTCCCTTTCTCTATATCACTCCTCCTTTTTATGGTTATTTTTTCCTTTCTGTATATTTTCCCTTCTATTTCTCTTTATCTCACCTCTTTATCACCCACTCTTTCTCTCTCCTTGTTCTCCTTACCTCTCCCTTTTACTTTATCTCTCCCTATTTTCTTTGATCTCCCCTTTCTCATTATATAAGCCCTCTTTATGTATTTCATCTCTTCCATTTCTCTTTATCTCTACTTTGATCTTCTTCACTTCTCATTATCCCTCCGCCTTTTTATTATCTCTCCCCTTTCTTTCTATCTCACGCCTTTCTCCTCAGCTCTCATTATCTCTCCCTTTGTGTTTATCTCTCTCATTGGTCCTCATCTCATTTCATGCTTGCCCATACACATCCTTACTCACACCTATACACATCCATGCTCATGCACCCTTACATATACACACTCAGGGTCACACATATTCATGCTCACATACATCCATAATCACACACAGTTACATATATACACCCATGTACACACACACATACTTACACATACAAATCGATGCTCACATACACGCATACACATCCATGCTCACACACATGCAGGTCTGTGATCATACACACATACACGTCCTTGCTCAGACACTTGCACATACACATCAATATTCACAGACCCTTACACATAAATGTCCATACTCACACACATACACATCCATGCTCACACACACATCCATGCTCAAACACCCACATACACATCCATGGTCACGCACATTCCTGGTTACACACACTTGCACATATACATCCATGTTCACACACACACTAACACATGCTCACACACTTACACATACATGCTCACACAAACATACACATACATCTTAGATGCAAACATACATGCGTGTTTGCAAACAATTATACAGTTTCCCTCCTTCACCTTACCCTCTCCTTCCCTTACTCACCCCCCCCCCCTTAGTTTAGCTTTAGATTGTTGTAGGAAGGGGCAAATATGAGCAACATGAAGTTGTATGAGTTCATTACAGAGCAAGATGTTTATAACCCCCCTTTGGTTTTTAGCGGTATTTGTCATGTATCATCTGGATCTATTCTCTCTAATATGGCACTCCACATTATCCACTTACATCAAGCATGCTATTAGGTGACACCTGATACGTTTTAGAGATGATTTCTAAATACAGAAAGAGAGAAAGGCATGAGGCATGTGGGACCTCTTAAACTACAGAAAGTCTATTATTCTTGTACTTCTGTGACATAGCTACATTGGATTATTGATACTATAAGAGTTTTTATCCTTAGTGAGAACAAACTTTAATCTCCTATATAGTCTACAATGTTAGCGTACAAAAGTATAATAAGATTTTATTTGATTTCAGGGTGAAAAATCTGTATCTCCCGACATTAGCTAACACCATTTTTATTATGACAATTTTATGACACATTCTTACAGCACTGGACATATATAATACATTTAATAAATTAATAAAACTCCTAAGAAAACATTACAAGACACAGAGGTAAAAAGAAAATCCGAGATATCACGTGCTATAGAGTAATAACTAAATTGAACTTCCCTCAAGGCAGCAGCTTCCAAGAAAACACTCTTCCTTAAAGCGTATATATAACCAAGCAACGTAACATGGAGCGCATATACATGAGGGAAAAAAATAAAAACACAATAGTGTAATAAATTCAAATACAAATTATAAAAATAAGTGTATGAACCACTCACAAGTGGACTTGAAAAAAGAGCTCATCAAGCGACCAAACGGAATGGATCCAAAAGGCTGCGGATACAAAAAACAAGCCCAAATGGTGCAGTATCTTAGAAGCTCATGTGAAGATATAGCGGAAATGCACTTACAATTGAAGTGGCACTACTAAAGAAAGTGTAGTGCATCAGCGTATAGACGAAATTCAGTCAGAAGTAATGGTAAAAATCCGGTTTATTCAAATACAATCCCTCGACGCGTTTCGCCGATTGCACGTCGGCTTCTTCAGGAGTAATTAAAAACATAAAGTAAAATACAAGCAATAAACCTATCTAACAAAATCCGCAAGTCTTTATATATAGGAATACTTTCGGGTGTGTCATCACGCAATCCTGCGTGAAGAGACGTATCAGCGCCATCCGTCCCAAAAGGTCTTCTTCTCCGCTCCATGTTACGTTGCTTGGCCAAGACACAGAGGTGCTTGATAATACATGGAAAGTAAGTGTGAGTTTAGGTGAATTGCTCTCAGAAAGCATTTTATCTAACGCATTATATAACTTAACCTCTTGATTGCACTAACATATGTTGTAAATGACTGATTCATAGTTTTCAACAATTTCCAATACTTTTCATATCTTGAACTAGTGCATTTTTAATTTAAATGTATCTAAATTAGCATAAACCTGTAAAATACAAACAATATCCATACACAACAGATTTCTTATCATTCCAGTTTTTTTCCAATCTTTTTTCTCTGTTGGAAAAAAAATATGCTATTAGTGTCTGATGGGTCTAAACTGTTCTGGTATAGTGTTCTGACATCTTTCTTCCCCTCCCCCCTATCCCCATGCAGTCATCTCAAAGATTCCTAGCTGGCCTTCAATAAGGACAGTATGTGTTATGTAGCAGCTGCAAAAAGGCCTCACAAATGCTGGCTGACAAAAGGTGACAGCTATGTATATCTCTCACTGGCAGTGACAGCTGACAGATGGATACCACTCACACACACAGAAGAAAAGCCCCCAGGATGATTCTCTAACATTACTCTCTGTTCATAGGGGCCACATTTGATAGAGCGTTGCTCAGAATAATAAACCCATGTCAGTTTGTTGCTGTGCCAGCTCGCTCATATTGTCCTAATTCTTTCGCCTACAAAACCCACAAACATATTGAATGTGATACATATTTTTTATTATTCTTTTTTTCCTTTTCTCTTTTTTTCTGCTTATAGAACAAAATAAAACTAAAAACAGTCTTTTTAGTTTTTGTAAATTGATTGTTACAGGTCATATTTTATTTATGCAATATTTTCTAATCAAGTTTGTAACATTATTGCTGGTTCATTGGTTTAAGACATTAAAAGCAAAAATAATTCATGCTGAAGAATAGAATTAAAAAAGTACACATCTGAATGGCATAGGGCACAAATACAATATATAATATCATAAACCTCTTATTTTACTTAAGGATGCAATATTTAAACCAATTAGCAACATTTGCTGATTCATTTCAAATATCCACCATAAAATTAAAAGCCAGGTCAAATATCACAAAATGTACAGCTAATCAAAGGACTCAGGAAATTAACATAAATATTTGTTGTGGCATTTTACAATAAAAAAACATTCTGTATTCAGAAAGATTGTAAAGGGAAACTCTGTAAAACAATAATTAAATAAAAAAATATGTTGAAATATAAAACTGCAATTTAATTATACTAAGCATTTTTATTGAAATATATAAGAAATTAAATAAAGTATATTTAAAAAAAAATTCACAGGTGCAATCTTGGACTATTATTTTACTCTACTTTTATATAACTTCTATTGCCAGAAAAATTTGGTGAACATGACAAGATGTTACAAACTGAAACCCATGCAGTTCTGTAAAAAGAAAACGCCCCTCAAGCAGAGAAAGCATTATTGAAACTGCTAATACGAGTTCATGCAATATGTTTATTACACCAGCAGATGTAGACTGCATTAAGAATGCATTAGGCTGGAGTGAAAAAGGGAAGAGGACTAATTCTTTAGTTCACAAGTTGGAATACACAACCAGGTGCATTAACATTTATTGCTGTATATCGGTACGTATGCTACATGTTTGGTTTTTTTATCCTTTTTTTTTTTTTAACTACACATATTCGATCAGCAAGATGAATGCAGTCTAGGTACTTTACATATTGTAAAGGAAAAACACACTTTCCTTGGTTAAAAGCTGTTAACTGAGCACTGGCACCTTAAAGAACTCATATAAACCCTAGACATGTAAATGTTGTTTTGATGTTTCTGATTTCGCTTAGATCACCTTAGTTGTACCATCCCAGTGAAACTCGTCACTTACCTCTGTCCTCTGAGCGGGTTGTGTTCAAGGTGACATCTGTCTTACATATCCAAGCTTTGCTTTCTATTACCACATTACTGCAAACTCTAAAAAGTATAACAATAAGCAGTATAAACTTAGGGACTCGATGATTATGATACCAATTTCATTGTGTTGATCAAAAGCGAGAACCAAGACATATTATAGTGGTAAACACGAAAGAGCATTCTGTGTCTCAACCATTCTACATCCATTAAGGGGGCCGCTTAGATCAATGCAGCTGCGTAATCTGCTTATATGTTAGCACCACCTTTAGGGCAAAATAATGACAATTAACTTATCTACCCTCTGTTTCTTCAAGGAATCATTTTCCTTGCCTATTTCGTCTCATTACATGGTATTGATTAAAATTGAAGTTGTTAGTTTATATATTAATTTCTCATCTATCTATCTATCTATCTATCTATCTATCTATCTATGTATGGGGGGGGGTAGTAGAAGCATTATTAAACACTCATCTACAGACACCAGACAAGCCAGAAGTCTTGTTTTTCCCTCAGAAACGTCATGGTGCTGCCATAACCACAAGGAATTCTGGGTAGGCACATGCAAATAAGGTCAACCATTATCACCTTTTGCCTCTATATCCACTTGATACATGGGTCCCTTGAAAGTATTTTGCATGCGCCTACCCAGAATCCCTTGTGGTTGTGGCAGCACCATCTGGTGTCTGTAAATGAGTGTTTAATAATGCTTCAAAAGTGAAGTTAAATGTTTATTGTTATTTTTGGAAGTAAATGTTTCAACTGAAATTGGCATACTTTTATTGAATACAGTGATAGCATATAGCATGATTGAATATAATTTTCAAGTTCATTGCTTAAAAGGCACATTAGGCAAGTGGAATAAGAAAATGTAGATAAAAAATAACAATAGTCAAAAACAGTCTGTAAATTAATGCAATACAACACTGTGTAAGAAAAAGCATGGCCATACATGTCAAATATAAGGAAAATAAATAACTTTTTTTCCTCAAAGTTGTTGCCTCCGGGCAAAATCTTTGCAACTAAATGAAATGTTTTCTTTTATCAGAGATACTTTTTCTTCTGGCACCTGGAATTATTTATTTCATGCATGATAGTACAGAACACAGCAGCATGAGTCCTCACAGAAGAGAGAGAATGTTGCCATGGTCTCATAACATATTGGCAGCTGATGTGGCATCCTTGTATGCCTGTCACTCAAAAATCACAGCATGCAGATGCTGTATTAAGCATCCATAGATTCAACAATTATATTTCCAAAGAAAGAAAAAAACATTATTTATGACTGGAGTATTCAAATTTCCCTTTTTGATTTTAGTATCCATCAATAGAGCAAAGAAAAAGAAAGAAAGAAAAAAAAAGTTTCCAAATAAAATAAATATAATGGTTCAAAAGCAACTAACATCTAAAATACAACATTCTACATTGAATATGGTATCCACTGTTTATAAAGACACTGCATTGTCATTTGTCATACCTAGGAATGTTCTAGATTAAAGCACTGCTTCTTCAGGTCTCTGGGTCCACTTTCTCTTTCCCTCCTCCCTCTCTTCCTACTAATTAAAGGCTATATAAGTTATATGGATTATTCTTTTACAAATGGCCCAGATAAATGTTTATAATGTCTGGTCACTCAACCTGGCTTTCAGTGCTAGTGCAAGTTTCAGGGTTACAATATAGGCACCTTTATGATAGCTTTGACCAAGACTCTAAAGGCCCATGTAAGACTCCTTCCCCTGTTGGCCAACTGTTTCATTGATCCAGTAACCTTTGATATGCAATACTAGGACAATAGCAATATATACCACACATTTCCAACGCAACATATAGAAACGCCTGCAGATCAGTTGAACATGCGTGTGGATGGGGCTTAAGGATAGGAGGATAGAAGAACAAAGACAGAAGACAGGTGTATTTGCTGGTTGGCTTCCTAGTTGGTATAAGAGAAGACTTTTACACTTAATGCACATTTGCATCACAAACTCTGCATCCATCATCATTAATATTATCTCCATATATTTAAAAACATATTAACAGTGTTAATTGGCAATCTTGGGCAATTACCTTAGTGAATGTCACAGAATGTGTGTGAGTAACAGGATGTGAGTAAGTGGGGTAAGTGGATAGATGGAGATGGCAAAGAGTTGGGTTAGGGCCTGAGGTAGGTATGAGCAAAGTAGAAAATGATTTTCTGTGGCAAGAAAAAGTAATTGAACCCTTTGGAATTACAAGGTTTTCTTAAATTCTTCCTAAAATGTGACCTAAGTCACAAGTATAGACAAACACAATGTGTTTAAATAATTAACACACAATGATAATATTTAATGTCTGTATTGAACACATTAAACATTCAAAATGCTGGTGGAAAAAGTAACTGAACCCTTGAATTTCATAACTGGTTGGGCCTCCTTTGGCAGCATTAACCTTATACAAGCACTTCTGAGAGTAGCCTAGAGAGTAGCCACAGTATTTAATCATCTCCATTTATAAACAATTTGTCTAAATTATGAATATGTAAACTCTTTGATATTACTTTCTAACCCTTTCCAGCTGTATGCATGTCAACAATTCTTGTAAGTCATTTATCGTTTTGTGAGGCATGGTTCACATCAGCAGATGCTTCTTGAGAATAACAAATGTCTGAGTGTGGTTGTTTTTCATAGTAGCTCTAAAACACACTTTTAATCCCCTTTCAATGATTGGACTCCAGAGTTGCTAACTCCTGACTCCAATTAGCTTTTTTTGAAGTGATTAGCCTTGAGGTTCACATACTTTTGCCAACCTACACTGTAATTGTTTGAATTATGTATTCAATATGGAACAATAATTTGTGTGTTATTAGTTAAAATATTGTGTTTCTTCATTATTGTAACTTGGATGAAGATCATATCACATAAATGCTTTAGGTATAAAAAGTAGGTAAAATCTTGAGTTTACATGCAAATATACTAACCTATTTGGAAACATAAAGCTTATTACATGGTGATATTTCTTTTAACAAAATGCATGCAGACAGAGAGTCCCAACCTCACCACTACATACCAACAGATGTTGGTACCACCACCACTATAATAGCCTGCAATGTGGCTACACATGACATGACTGTCACAACCCATTGAAGTCAGGCATGGCAAGAGCCACATCCATCACATCAGAGTTGCTCCTTTAAAATCACTCTATGTACAATTAATACAATTGATGACTATTTATGGTATATGTTGTTAGCAATGCTAATTGCACAACAATTAGCTTTGCTTAAAAAACATATTTTCAAGCGATGCATAACACATAATCAGCTGTTAACAACAAAAAAACAATGCTGCATATTTAATCAAGCACTTGAATGTGTGAAAGTAAAGCATATGTCAAAACCCTGAATCAGTAACAGTTATACACAAAACGAATGTGTTTTCCCTTTTTGAAAAGTATAACAACCATTGCTCACAATGAACAGTTTTTTACAGATAAATACTTCCTGCATATATACATTTCTGGACTATATGTGTTTTTACAGTTTATAACCTGGAGCAAGTCTGCCCATAGCCATAGTCGAGACAAATGTTTTGTCATCTATACTTTGTTAAAATGATTTATGTCATGAGTATAGACAGGGTTTTTTGTTAGCATCTACATCTAGTACAAACGTTATGGTGTCATTTGCAATTCTAGCTTGTCATATTCTGCAATCACTGCCTCCAATACTATAAGAATCAGTCTTATTTTTACCTGTTCCTCCCACACTGACAACATAGGAAAGTGAATGAATGAAGAGTGACAACTGTACTTTTTTATTATCCTTTCAACCAAATATACCTTTTGCAGAGATGTTTCATACTTACTCTGTACTTATAAGTGTTATCTGTTGTGCACTTCCATTGTGTAAAAAATAGGTTGAATTATTTGTCAATAGTAATATAATTCTGTAACAGTTTGCTAATGTAACTGTTGTAATTTAATTGACATTTTACATTTTGCGTTTCAAGGTTATTCCTAATGGATGCCGCTTTCATAGGATTAACCCCTCTACCTAGTTTTTCATAATAAGCATATTATTTTCCAGTATTTTTGGTTCTTATTATACATATTACATTACATTACATTTATTTATAAAGCGCTGGCCGATTCTGCAGCGCTGTTACATTCATTAGAACAATTTATAAACACATTCAATAACAAATTGGTGCAAAGGAGAAGAGGGCCTGCTCTTGTGAGCTTACAATCTAGTCGGTGGTTAAGGGGAGTGAGACAATAGGAAAGGACTGCTTGGATGCTTGGATTATAAAAAAACAGTGGAAATATCAACCAATAATGAATATTCATAGCCATTGCATAACAAATGTATTGATGCCATGTCCCAAACCCTATGTTTTATCATTCAGTCCACTAAACAAACAAACAAACAAAAATATTTATTTGAGTTTATACATCAAAATAAGCAATGCAAATGCCTGGTATCTGGTGAGGTTGGAGTCCAAATGCTGAAGTATTACCCACCTGTAATATATCCCACTAGAAGAGCAGTCAAGGGAAACAAACACAATCACTCTTTAGCAAAGCAACCAATGGAACCAACGGAACAAAACACACAACTTCATAAACAGTTTAGAGGACTAAGGTCAGGTATCCAAGAGAATCAGCTGATGTACAGAGGAAAAGTTGGGGTATGAGAAAAGGTATGTAGGGTTGGAAACATATTCCAGAGTTGCTAGCACAGAGACACCATGAGTTGGAACTATTCTGGTTAGGTAAGCAGGTAGAAAAAGGTTGGGTCTGCCGGTCCATAAAGTACACAATTGTTCATTCATTTGTTATGTTGCTGATCATTGTGGACTGGTTTAGGCATTCTTTGGAAGGGTAGGGTGAGGAGGCAGATGTTAATTGGTTAGCGCTGCATTTTCTCTTAGACCTTCTTGTCTCTGAATACATATTTCAAAACAGTTACATGTTGAGTGTAATGTACTTTTAAATAGACCCGTTGCTTGTTTTAGTGTAAAATACAATGACCAATGTATCAATCTTTTGATTTCTGAGTAGCAGAGGCCAAAGCAAAGTTAATTTGTATAGTAACTGACAGCACAGAGCAGACAGCAAAGAAAAAGTTGTCCAATTAAAATGTAATTTCAAAACTACATAAAGTATCTAAATCTTTTATCAATCTTATTCAAAACATAAGGATATTTATTGAATTTTCTTAATTTATGTAATGAAGAAGAATGGGGTTGATTAGTTGACATGAAGTTAGTATGTAAATACTGTTTCCAATAAACAGAGACCTGAAAGGTAGCTGTTCTTTTACATTTTCAGTAGGGGGGGGGGGAGGTTGGTCGGTCATACCTTACACACCAGAGCTTTTTGGACAGTTTTACCATATGTTGTTTCAACCATAATTACCCTTTTCCGTGTTTGATGAATCCACAAAAAATTGGACAGATTTTTTTCAGGATAAGTAGGGCCTTCTTCTAAAACCAGACATTTTAATGCTAGTATGCACAGAAAGAAACTATGCTAAAATGCAAAGCACCACATTTTTGCAGTTTTACTTAGATGCCACTGCTGAACAATAACCCAGTTTATGTTTGGCCACATTCCAAGACAGTTCCCCTTTTAAATATATACAGTCTGTCTTCTCATCTCTATTTCATAATACAAAATTATTCTAAATCTTTAATTACAAATATAAATTCTAATTAAATGTGTGTATGTGTAGTATTTAATGTGATTAAGGGCTAGGAACTTTTTCAAACTTTCTGCCAATATGACATGTAAATCTCATGAAATGGCCAATCTTTTTACTTTCATAAATCAGGTACTTTGTTTGTGACAAATTCTTGCAGCTGCATGAAATGGCAACATGGCAGCTTAGCAGGTTATTAATGGGACTGACAGACCACAAATCATTTGTGCGAACGGTAATTTGTGGTGTGTTAAATAGCAGGAAAAACTAGAAAATCTTGGGAATTAAAGACGAAAGTCAAACACAGATTTATATACTCAGAATAAATTTAATGGTAAAAAATCGGCAAATTATTCCAGTGCACAAAACAGGTCATGTATAGGTCACACAAAAATAAATGCAATGAAAACACATTAAAATCTTAAAATATTTCATATACTTTTAAGCCATTTTTTGTGATGCAGATATTATGTTTTGATTCCAGTGATAAATTCTGGGAACTAATTGAATAATATACAGAATAAACTGGGGGCATCACAGAGGGTTCCAGTAATTTATATAATGCTTTTTATATATATCTACCAGGAGCATATCATGAACTGGATAAATAGATGCACTGACAAGCTTATTATTTTCAAAGATTTAATTTTGTATACATACTACACAATAATTACAGTTGTTTTATGTTTTTTTATGTTTTAATTTAAAATACACTGAATGATAATTAAAGTGTTTGAGAGAAGCCATAACAGAAATTTATTAGCAATGTGAACATTAGAACTGTTTGCTTAAATAAGATTTTTTTTAGTTAACATTTTCAATGAAGTTATATAAATTAAGCAAACTCAATTCATCCGAAAGTACCAACTGTTCATCTGTATGTCTTAGGTTTATGTGCTAAAAATGATGACTTCCTGGATATTTTGTAATAAAATTGAATATAACAAACTCTCTGGTTTTGAGTGTTTTATATACTGCTTATATAGATATTATTATTATTATTTATTGTTTTATATAACATAACAGGTGAGGAGGGCCTTTCTGAAACGAGCTTACAATCTAGCCAATATATACAATGTAGAGGTAAATTCTGTACCTCTGTCTAGGATTAGCATTTTAGATCAACAGCCTACTGGCCAATAGTGAAACTTTTTGGCATCGGTGACTTTACTCAGACTGTAATGGAACGGCCTCACAGCTAAAGTTGTAGAGGCTAATACAGAGAGGGAATTTTAACACATAGGATAGGCACGTGACTGCTTAAGGTTTAAGTCTCTTAACAAAAAAAAAAAATGCGCAGAAAATGTTGGTCAAATGGTTGTTAAATTACGTCAAATTCAATGTGAGTTCCGTTTTCGGTAGCTAAATAATAATAAAAAAAAAAACCCCAATCCTCTGATAATAACATAACTTCCAAGTGTCTCTCTTTAGGAGACAGTCCCTCTCAGCACCCAAAAGACCCACTGCCCCCCTCCCTCTGATGTCAGGCCTAGTCAAAATTTTGGGATGTATACTATTAAAATAGAAATCAAAGTAAAATTTTATATTGTAAGACATTAATCTCTTTATACCAAATGTCTGCAGTGCCCGCATATTTCTGAATGTTTACAGGATAACCTTCTGAGAATAAGACTTTATAAAATAAGCAACAGAGTCAATTAAATAAATAAAGCAATAGCGGTATTACAAAAAAAAACACTGCTTAAATGTTCTTGAAGAATACATTTTTCTGTATCTAATGTAAAAGGTCAGATATCAAATTAACATTTTCTCCTTTTTTTCCTAAACAACAAGATCATGTCTATCAAAATGGCAAGTTGACATCTATTGCAAATACATATGTCTGAATGAGTGAGCAGCTGTCAGAGTACCACCTTGTCAGATGAGAACACGTTTACTAAAAAGGACACACATAAATACCCTTGAAGATTTACATATTTCACAATACAAGTGTATAATTCAAAGAAAACTACTACCTACTTTAAAATAAGACTGTGTATGTAAAAAACATATATTTAGGAGCATTGTTTCTATGCATATTCACAAAATTCACATTGTTTTAGTAGTGCCCATGCCCGCTATTACTCACCCCTTGATGGAGCCCCTACACAGCTAACCTCCAAAAAACATTTCCTATAGGTACAACATGGGTGGGGATATAGTAAGCAGCATTGGCTGCATGCTACAGGGAACAGGACATGTGTGAAGGTAGTGGGTACGGTGTATAGAGACTATGACAACACCAAAATTTCCAACCCATCCTTAAATAACGGAGAGACACAAATTCTATGGTATAAACAGGCCACAGTGTTTATTAATTCACCAATAATAAAATGTTGTTCACTAGGGAAGTTTGTCCCTACAATAGCACTTTAAAGCAAGTAACCACTTACTGAGCCATAAAGGAAATCTGTCCACTTCCTGCATGCAGATATCACATAATGAAGTGCGATCTATGGGGACTGCCTTTTTAGATTATATGTGAAGATATCATTATGGATTGAATTTGCATTCACAACACAAGTGCAGCAAACATTGGCCCATGTTCCCTGTGCAAAGGGTTTCTGCCAAGTTAAGGATGCTAAACTGTCCCATACTACCAAACAGGAGCTTGTGGATGAACTGCAAAGTGTTTATTAATAAAATGTTACGTTCTGAAGTTTAATTCAGGCTAAACTATGTTTTATGTTGCAGCCACGGTGTTAAGCATCAAGTACCTCAAAAAAGGTCCCTGTGACTACTCTGGGGACCTCAATTTTCCCACAGGCTTGGAAGATACAGATGAATCTCTATCAAGCATTCCTATCATTGTTCTTGCTCAAGTGAAATGCAAGGAGGCAAGATGAAACTCAAGGTCTCACTTTTTCCTATGGCAAATGTGAAAGGGTCTCTAGGGGGACCAGTGGTGCATCTCTTACAGCTAGACAATGTCACGGTTCAACTTGCATATTGGCAAATTTAAATGTCCACCAACTAAAGGGAGTTTATCTATTTACTGCCAGTGCTCCATAAGTTTATCAGGGCCAATTACACCACCACTAACCAATTACCACTAGAGTTATATGCCATTCCGCAGTCTGACTAGAAAAGTTCCAGAATGAGGAGATCAAAGGCACAACATGATGGAAACAATGAGAAGCAATATATGGTCAAAAAATGTAATGGATCCGGAATGGATAAGGGAAACATGAGAGCACCCAAGAATGAGGAGACAAAGGTTTATAAAGCTGACAGCTAAGGAAAAAGCTTAGAGTTCTCAGTCTATGAACAGAGAAACAAAGACACTTGAGGAGAATACTAATCTGTAATGATACTTGTGAAAACATAACTGCTTTGTAAATAAAACAAAACACTGTTTCATAAAAAGAGCAAAATATCACAAAAATTCTCATAACTATAAGGACATTCTTGAAGCAGCTATTCTCTTTATATTTATTGCTTCAGTTGCCAATCTATTTTATTTTATGATTTAAAAAAAGAAGATATTAAAGAACTACATAAAGCCTTCAGATTGATTGAAAAAGCTAAATCCAAAATGCTATTCTTAATATGTTTGATTGCAGTTGAGATTTAGAAAATAATATTGATATATTATTAACTCTAGTACTGTGACAGGGCAGCATACTGTGATAATTTAAGTTTATTTATGTGATAGTGTTATTCATGTCATTTTTACTGCATTTGTGTGTTAAAAAAAAAGAAATGTATCAAATAACTTATTTTGAAATTCATGGTATGGCAAATATTTAAATAGGCTGAACATGCAGTGTTTGTTTAGCGACTAAATAACTCTGTCAGGATTTTAGGATAATTGTAGTAGTTTAAATTGTTTTCAGATTATCCAGACATCAAAGGCTCTATTGTATTATAAAAAAAGCTGCGAAATGCTTTGAAAATAAATTTATGTTTTGGATACTGTATTTGTTTGGATCTAATGCTCCTGACAAATGAAATATTTGGCCAGGTAGCATGGTCATCAAACTGATCTTTCCAGGCCAGAGATGAAATTGATAAATAAATGAAAGATGAGAATACTACCTTAAACAGTCCTTTTATATGTAGCAATTATATCGATGATGTGTAGTGGTAGAAGGTGTTGCATGTGTATTTGGGGAATGAACTCAGTTATAACATAAGTTGTAACCTGAACCCTAAAGTCATGACATTTCTTCTACACCTAGGAGTGTATGTCCTTAACCAGGAGTTTGCAGGGGGGATGAAAATTTTAACTCACTGACTTCACTATTTATTAATAAAGGTCAGCCCCAATGAGATGGTCCTGCATAAACCATAGCTATTATAATATTTATTTAACATCATCTCACAGATTTAACATTTAATGCATTATAGAAGGCCAACTCAGCCCTTCTTGTAGGAGAAGCTCACTGGGTTGGCCCTTCATAATGCACGGTGAAATCACAGAGTTGAAATGCTTAATTCTCCTGTAATACACTCACCCTATAATTAGAGCATGGTGTTTTTTCTTTGAACAAAACACTGAAAATGTTACTGGTGGTAATGTATAATTATGGTGTGCCATTAAATGTATATGGACACAGATTAAATACAATCTACATGGCAAACTTTGATTGTGGCCAACCTTACTACAATTATAACTAATTAAAAATCAAGCCAACTATTGTTTATCAGCCATGTTATACCAAGTTGTACCACATGACTCTGACCTACATACCTACATCTCTACATCCTTAAAAATAGTTATGTTTGACATTATATATAGGCCATGATACCTGTTAGGATTTTAAGGGCATCCTTGAAAACAGTAGGTGAACGTGCATCACAGTCATGCATCAAGCCATTAGTTTGTAAAGTATAAAAAAAAAAAACAGCCCCCCCCCTTGCTTTAGTTCTCATCCCTTTCCAGTTTGCATGTGCATTGACTCTGCTTAGTGGTTTTTTATGGCCAGACTGGTATTTGAATTACTACTAATACAATGTGAAAATCAAGATTGAAAGACATTTCCCTTATTGCTTGCAACATGCTCAATATCCAAATTACACCATCATATAATTTGCGGTTCATGGTAATATCGCTTTGTAGTAAAATCATGTGCAAGGAAAGTAGGTCGTGAGAGGTGTAATGTTAGTTAACGTTTGGGAACAACAAAATAATTATTTACAAGGGGTTTATTTATTTCACTTTGAGCCAGATACGTGCATTTGTTCTGTAGACATAGATGTTTGGTTTACTGTGGCACGCACCACCTGTGCAGCTCTAATACACAGATTGAAAGCTAACGGAAAATGTTTTTCTTGTTTGCAATGCTACATGTAGCCATATGAGTGGCTGAAGTAATGTAGGCTTTAAGCAGAATTGCCCTTTCAATTTCAGGTTTTTGGTTTTCTTAAATTATAGCAAGTATTGTCATGTGATGAATCGAATAGTGTGCTAAACAGGTAAACGGTGGTGCAGCCACTAAAGAACCAGAGCCAGTTCATAAGGCAAATATTTGCTTTTCCTGCATAATGGAGGAAGGATGTCAAGTGCACAATAAGTCAATGTACTCGGCCCTTGCCATTAACTTATCCTTTGCAGAATCAAGGTCCATATTGCCACTAGAACTGCAACTATACACGTAAATGTAATGCCGCCCCTACACACACCATAATCCCTTAAAATTCCTTTTTTCCTTGCACAGTGACTCAAATGCTGGGGCAGTTCCCAATCCTAGTATCTGTTATGCCTTAGTTGTCTTGTTTGTAGAAGGACAGGCTGGAAAATCCATTGGCTGGTTTCTAATGACCTAGCTAGTATTTTAATTCCTACTACTGCATAGCACCTGCAAAGTACTGGATATTAGTGGTGTCGGCAGGGGGGACAGAGGGGTGCCCCCCAATTGAAATCCGTTACTTTCATTTTTTGTGTGTGCGGCCGCTGGGAAGCACTGATTGACGCTTCCAAGCATTGGTGTAAAATTGGTGTAACTACAGGGGTTGCAGAGAGAGAGAAAAAGAGAGATATGTATGCTTGTGTACTTGTGTGTGTGAGCACGCATGTGCCTCCCTTAAATATGAAAGCTGGAGATACCACTGTTGCATATCTCATCCATATCACTTTGAGCTAGGATGGGACTTGACTGGACACAATCTTTCCCTTCAGTAAGTAAAGTATTCAGTGCTTACGCAGGCAAATCACATCACAGTAGACCTTTTATTTGATCGTGATGTAATAAGGTGCAGGTAAAGAAGCATGGGTTGTTGTCAGTGTATATAATGCTCATGTGCCCATATCTCAATTTTAGTCCTGAATATTTAAGAGCAAATATTCACAGAGGGATTCATTATAGTATGTTATACAAAAAATACCCTTCTATCATCAAGTCACAGATGTACAATATATTGCCATTATGTCCTGTAAACATAGAGTAAATTAATTACTTAAAATTTTCTAAAAGGAAAAGCCCATAATCTTGGGTATTTGTTCATAAGACTTTTCCTCCTAGGCTGACATGCATCTTCATTCACTAAATGGACATGGGTTCCACTAGGTAGATATTTCTACAGTTCGTTGTGAGATGAAAAAGACTTTACTGAAGCATGCCCATGCTTTGAGCATTATTACCGATCTCTCTTGTATACTTATGAGCTTCCTATTATGACCTTAAAACAGTTTTAATTTTTTTAACTTGTATGGTGGCCAGTGGACTTGTATCCTGAAATCTAAATGCAGTATTAAGTAGGAACTTGGAGATTTCTACTCAACTATATATTATTAGGTTTACTACCAATACATAAAAAAGAACAATTGTAAATTAATTTGTAGCTTTGGTGCTGATAGATACATTTCTTAATCAATATTGTACTTTTGTTTTTACAATTGTAGTCTAACAAAGCATAATATTTATAATTAATTCATAGAGTGTTTATTTTAAGATTAAGTGAATTAAATTGACTTAAACAGCAAAGAGTACACAGGAGGTTTGCTCAATTTTTCCTTTTTTGTGGTCATTTTTTACCTATTAACAGCAGTCAGTAAATCTATAACCACGTCTGAGGAAAAAACTTGCTAAACATTACTTTCTGCAAACCAATAAAACCTTGGTCAATATTACCATTTACAATAAATAAAATACCTTTCTTAAAAAATAATTAAAAAACACTTCAATTCCCAATTTCTGTTTTCTATCAGGATTACAATTTAGAATGTATTTAATTTGTTCAGCACTAGGCTTTGCATGATAATTCTAAAAGCAATCAGTAGAATCTACTCAATAATATTAACACATTTTAATGTATCAATTGTATTAAACAATTATAGCTGAAAGGGCTACTAATGCCCCTTCACACTGATGTTTTTTGTATGGACAATTCATTAGAAAAAGATAAATATACTAATCAAGAGAAAATTGAAAGTAGACAAATAGTTTTATTTTCATTGTTCTATAATGCAAGACACTGAAACAAATAAGATGAAGTAGTGATCACATTGAATATGGTGTGCACAGTGAGCATGGCGAATCTATGGGATATTAATGCAAAGTAATTGTGTTTCGGATCTCAAACTGAAGCTGAGTTGTAAAACTGATTTATTAAATTTGCTCGTTAGTTGCCATAATTAGTAGCATATGGGTTTCATTTTTCCTCTTCTGTTATTTTGACTTTGTAAGGACTTGCCCTCATCATTATAATGAGTTTTTGGTGTTTGTGAAAAAAAAGCTGCATGTGAAAGAAAACAGATTGGGTGAAATGCCAATGTCAGCATTGTTGCCAGTGACAATATGCATAGCTCGATTTCCTTCACACAAACATTTAAGCTCAGCAACAGATCATAGCTAATACATCCAAGGGAAATCTTCGTTATGTATTTAGGTCAATGATGCAGCTTTCATGCAATCTGTGTTTCTCATGATGCCTTCTGTAGCATGTTCTTGACAATAAACACTGTATACTGCCAAATACGCTTTTCAATGGCAAATATTTGAACACAAATGACGAGCATGCATAATAGGTCTTACTAATATGATTTATGGATATATATATATATAATTTCTATAGACTTCATTATTCAGATTCATACAAATTACAAATTTACTAAATTTTGGAAATATTTGTTGATATGACGAAGCCCCAAAAATGAGGCCAGAAAGAAAACAAAGCCCCAAATTTTCATCCTAAATTTGTGGGGCAACATTCACTCATACCCTCACCCACTCTCTCATACTCTCATACCTGTTCACTCTCTCTCTCTCTCACACACTCTAGGTGTTTCCCTACCTTCTCTGCCGATCACTTCCACATCTTCTATGTTGGCCCTATTCTTCTATCTTCCCTGAAGCTCCAATTGGGAGAGAGGATGTCACTACACACGCTGCCATTTTGCCCTTACATGAACTGCCTGCAATACACACCAAAGTACTCTGCTTATCTTCAAAATTGCATGATAGGGGTAAACTCCTCCTTAGTATCTAAATATGCCAATCACCCATATAGTCATATTCTTTTTGTGGAAAAATAATGAAACTAATTTGTTGTCAAGCCCGAAGGTTTTTTTATTCCTCTTTTTCCACTTGTAATTAGACATATTGCATCGCCGTGCCGCCACTGCAACTCACATCTCACCTTTTGTTCTCACTCCTGCTTACCTAAAATGAACTTTTTACCTTCTTAAAACCTTCTCTACCAATATCCAAACTAAGTAGAAGGCTTCATATCCCTACAAATCCCACCTGTTTTCCCCCCTCTTTTTATGTATATTTAGCTACATTTTAATATTGTGGAATTCTACTATAAAGTTAATAAGATAGCACACCATGGTTAAAAAGATGATACAAATGCAGGGCCCATCTATATTTATATCAGCTACACTGCTCTGTATGACACAAAGGGTCCTGCTCATATCTAATCATCTATCTAGCTTTTGGTTCGGGAGGCTAAGACTCTTGTGGGGGATATGCGGCCATCATATCACTCTCAGGCCTATAAGAGAGTGCATCCCTGAGACAAAGCAAAAGCTAGATCATGGTCCAGTAAATCACTCCCTCGCACAACATCTTTCTTACATCCTACTGGAAACAACCTTTGGGGACGCTGATTGCTCTTGGAGACATCTGGCAGTTCTCTGAAAACTGGTTGAGGACTGCTAGTGCACTTATGCTTTACAAATGGTGTGAAGACACCCCAGCATAAATCCCTAACCTTTCACTTAGATTCCAATAGAAAAGCTGCAAAAAAAATCTACGCACAAACATAACCCCAAACCCCAACGGGCACAAACCAGATCCACAATGAAGGAAAATGATCCTCTAATCTATTCATGGAGGAATCTAGGGATAGCACACAGGTGCACAGGCCTTACAGGTGGCTACTGAGGTTGCTAAATTGCTGTAGCTCTTGTTTCATGAGAACTTATATTGACAATACAATATTGACAAAAAAGTTTAACAACAAATTCTCAAAAATACAATCTTCCATTGCAATATCTATCCAGCAGATCATAGTGAACTACTTTTGACTGACTGAACTTGAGCAGGGGCAAAGTGATCTGGAGGATGCAAACTCACAGCTTCAGGAGACAGTGGAACGCCAGAACATACAGATCCATATTCTGTCCAACAAGGTAGACTACCTGAAGAAAAGGAGCTGATGAAATGGGAATACCAGCATACCTGGGAACTCTCCGGGTTTGACCCGGAGATTGCCGGGTGAGTGCTGCTCCTCCTGTTCTCCAACAGGTCAAGACCCGAATCCTCTGGGTCACGGGAGCGGGGTGTTGACACCATGACTCTAGACACTTTGATCAAACATACCGCATGCACACATAAGTATTCTACTAGGAAATTTATTTTAAAATCCTTCATAAGGAAAATTTCTCCCCTACATTTTCTCCCAGAGACTCTCCATCCTCCTCCAAATGTCATGCAGCTGGGGTGGACTTGCTTCAGTTCTTCTGACTCTGCTTGGTGGTACAGAAATTCTGGGGGCAAGTGATAGAATACACTAGCTCCAGCAAAATTTCTCAGATACTGTTTATACCTGAGACAGTGGTTTTCAGAATCCCAGACTCCACTGACAATGCAAATCCAAAAGTACTGTATTTGATAAAGGCCACTGACCAGGAAAGCCATTCTCTATTGGTGGATCTTACCTGATCCCTCCTCCGCTCTTACTATTTAAAAATAAATTACATCATGTTTTTTATATGGATTGGTTAGACACCACTCTTAAGAAAGAGACACACACAAAAAAAGTTTTTTTCATAGATGAAAGGCTCATATTTTATAATTGGACTTGCCTCTGCAGATCAAGATTCACAAAGCCTTTGAATACACAACATGGTTTTCATAACAGAAAATTATCTCAAGGATTGGTTTTCCTCTCCAGGAGAACGATGCCAATAACCAAGACCAGGACAACAGATGACTCTAACCATCATTTGATGATTATCAGTAATAGTGTGGAACACCATTGTTTTTGAGTGTGTTGATTTCACATTTTTTCAAGTGTCTCAGGGAGCAGAGAGATTCTCTGATACAGTATAATGAAGAAGATTTGCACTAGATTTGAATAAATTTGAATACACAAATGAGGCCAGACCCCCCCATGAAGCAAAACATTTTCATCTGAAATCTGCAGGTCCTTTTCACCCTTTCACATGCTCTCTAAATGTGAACGTATCTTCTCTCTTTTATCCACTTTCTCTTTGTTCTTCTATCTTTGTCTGCATCTACGCAGATATAATCTGGTGTAATCCCCTCTGAGGACATCACCAAAAGCTCAATTTCAAAAGAAGTTAACCTTAGAGCAAATGGCGGCATCTTCAGTGACATCCTCTACCCCGATCCTCCAATCTGCTGATCCACTCTTCCAACTTGTCACACTATCCCTCCAAAATTGCATACTATATGGCATGCCACTACATGAAGCTTAACATCTCTGCAACTGAGCTTCTAGTTATTCTCTTGTCTTCTTTGTCCCTAATGTTTGATATCACTGTTGAGAGTTTCACAATTTACCCAAAAGCCCAAGTTGGCTGCCTTGGCTTTACACTCCCTTCTGCTGTCTCCTTTACCCCTCACATCCAATTACCAAGTCCTGTCTGCATTATTATCTCTACCAATTGTCCACCTCCTGTTCCACTTTCTTGTCTAATACATTCTGAAACCATTGCTCCCCCCCCTGTGCCAGTCCCTCTACTAGATCCTGATAGCTTTCAGACTTAAATGCCTGACCCTTACCTACAGAGACCTTAACACTATCCTAACAACACCCCGTCTTGTTTTTTCCTCCATCTGTTATGGATTCCCATTTGTGTCTCCAAAATCGTCCATGAGTGGGATGCCCCCGTTTTGTAGCATGAGGACTGCCTCCCTGCTGGACCTGCCACCCTAGGACTAAACTAGGAGATATCACTGTGTGTGGGTGGAGGGGAATATGTTAGCTAGCCAGGGCCAGAAGGAGCCAGCCTTTCCCTGTTGATGTGTGTAAGGCAACATAAAACTACTGTACATAAAACCTGTTGTAACAAATATACTAGATGGTAGACTGGACCCACAATGCATAAGGTAGGTTGTAAACAAGGTTACAACAAAGTAGGGTCAGCAATTGTACATTAGTCAGTGAAAATCATAGACAATACAATACAAGCTGAAGTCAGGAACAGATCAATCAAAGCCAACTCAAAGTAATAACACCATCAATCATAAACTAACACCCCCATAGTCAGAATGAGCTCCTTGCAAAGGCAAGGAGCTAGGACAAGTGAGAAACTTAAGTAATTTTGCCAATCGGTCCTCCTGTGCATTACCTGGGGAAATGACGCACACAACGACTCAATAGCGTCTGCATGTGGTTTTGCGTACATGCAGTAGAGCACACAAATGTATGCATGCTCTGGAGGGCATGCAAGAGGACACACGCAAGGAAAGGAGAAACAGTCAACCGTGGTAGGTGACTCAGAGTGTGCCCGTGAAGTATTTTACTCACATAAACTTGTATCTAAAGGTTGGTCCTATAATATAGGTCCTACCTTTTGCACATCCGAAGGAGGCTCCCTGACCAACTTTTATCACAGCAGTACTCATATACAATTAGCATTTGTCCTGATTCACAATCCTATTGGCAATGGATTTATTATTGTGGAAGATGCCTAATTCCAACAATTATTTTCCCTCTTGCAAGAAAAAAAAAAGAATTTCATTTTTCACTAGAAAGATTAATTTCTTATGTAGCCATCCATATATATTATAATGATTAAAAATGAACCATCTGACCTTAAATCACTTTTAGCACAAAGAAGTTAAAAAATTAGCTCAATGCCCTGTCTCTTTCTGTGTACTTGTAGCCTTTCCGGGAACAAATCATTACTAACTGCAAATTAAATGATTGGAATAAAACAATGTAACTTCATTTGTTTAAAATCACTCATAAATGTGATACCATAAAACACTTTATATGATTACAAAGAAGAGGTAGTAGACATTATGATATAGCATGCCTAAAAAATTCTTCAATTGTTCTGAGACATCTAGAGTTGTCTTTTTATTGTACATGTGATAAACCCTAAAAAAAAATCAAAAACAAATATGGAAGAAATAAACAGTATGTAAATTATTAAAACTTTTGGAGATGTATAGATACACTGAATGTTATTGCTTTTTAAGTGGGGCATTTTTCAAATCATTTTCACGCAGAAAAATGATGCTGCTTAGAACTGTATCACTTTATTTCTACTTCCCACATATTTTAGTTTAGTGCTTTTACATTAATAGTCATAATAAATGTTTTTGCTAAATGATTTGTATTATGACTTGTAAGAAATAGCTAGAAACATTACTGAAAGTACTAAAATGTCTATTTTTTTGTCTGGTAGCAGACAGGCCATTAATATCTCCTGTGTCTAGAAAATTGTGTAGAAAATGTGGTATATTCACTATATATATATATCTATCCAACTCCAGTCTTCAAAGCTCACAACTATACCTTGGGATTCTGTGAGATTGACCCAGAGTATTCAGGTCATGCCCCACTTACTGCTAAAGATCAATTTCTTCTTTCTCTAGGGCAGTGGTAAGTCACTATGTCCATTCCCTGCCCAAATTTCACATACTCCCCATCCACTCACCTGCTCCCTGCCCCCCCCCTACTAAAAGCTGTTTGGGACTAGCCCTACTCCTACACATGCCACTTCCCCATAAGAAGCAAACTTACAGTTCTGTGAAAAATATTTCTGTGGTTTTACATATCAGGACAAAATAACAATCATCTGTTCCTTACCAGGTATACAAATTAGATAAATACAACCTCAGATGAACAACAACACATGACATATTACACCATGTCATGATTTATTCAACAAAACTTAAGTCACAATGGAGCAGCCATATGTGAAAAACTAAGTACACTATTATTGCTTCCATAGGAATTAAGATGCTAAGTAGCAGACAGGTGGTGCTAATCAAATGCCCTTGATTAAATCACCAGCAAGTGTGACCACCCCTATAAAAGTTTTAGCAGTTTGCTGGTCTGGAGCATTCGGGTGTGTGTTAACACAATGCCAAGGTGGAAAGACATTGGCAATGATCTTAGAGAAGCAATTGTTGCTGCCCATCAATCTGGGAAGGGTTAAAAGGCCATTTCCAAACAATGTAAAGTCCATCATTTTACAGTGAAAAAGATTATTCAAAAGTGAAAAACATTAAGACAATCTTTCCAAGCAAATTCACTCAAGGGTCAGACCGTTGAATACTCAGAGAAATTGTAAAAACCCCAAAAATTACATCTCAAGTTCATAAAAATACGATTAGAAAATGACAGGACAGGTATGTTTTATTCGGAAGGGTTGCTAAGAGAAAGCCTCTTCTGTCTAAAAAGAACATGAGAGCACGGGTTAGGTAGCAAAGTTGCATCTGAACAAACCCCAAGACTTCTGAAATAATGTGCTTTGGACAGACAAGACCAAAGTAGAAATGTTTGGCCATAATTAACAGCACCTTTGGCGAAAGCCAAATACAAAATATCAGCACAAACACATCATACCAACTGTCAAGCACGGTGGTGGAAGGATGATGATTTGGGCTTGTTTTGCAGCCACAAGACCTGGGGCCCTTGCAATCATTGAGTCAGCCACAAACTCTTTTTTTTTTTTAGTCAAATGTGAGCTAAAGCTTGGCCCAAATTGGGTCATGCAACAGGAGGATGATCCAAAGCAAACCAGCAAATCTACAACAGAACGGCTGAAAAAAGAAAAGAATCAAGGTGTTTCAATGGCCCAGTCCAGACCTTAAAATTGAAATGCTGTGGCGGTCCTTTAGGAGAGCTGTGCATAAACAAATCCCCGCAAACCTCAATCAACTGAAGCAACGTTTTAAAGAAGAGTGGGCCAAAATTCCTCCACAACGATGGGATAGACTGATAAAGTCAAACAGAAAACGATGACTTCAAGTTATTGCTGCTAAAGGTGGATCTACAAGCTATTGATTCATAAGGTGTACTTTGTTTTTCACACATGGTTTCTCCATTTTGGCTTTATTTTTGTTGAATAAATCACACGGTGTGATATGTCATGTGTTGTTATTCATCTGAAGTTGTATTTAGACCTGCTAAGTAACAGATGATTGTTATTATGTCCTCATATGTAAAACCATAGAATTCAAATAGGGTGTACCTTCATTTTTGCATAACTTTATCAGGAGCTAAACTTGCACCATATATCTTCAGAGATAACTGCATTTATCCTTTTATTTTGTGACATGTCAGTATAATCTCTTTCATATGCAACTGGCTTAAAAGGAATACATGTGTGATCCTGGCACGAGCCTTGGTACTGAAAGAGATCCATGGGTCAATAGAGAAAAATGACATATTTGCTGGTCAGTGCAAGTTTTCAGTGTTTACATCAGTTGATTCTATAGAATGTTTATCAACATAAGAAACTCTTATAAAGCCTACCATTCCTCTTCTATAGCTCATTGTTATTTTGTATACTCCTTGCACTTCTCTTTTTGTCATAACTTAGGCTACCTTGCCTCAAACAGTTAGTAGATGTAATAGACAGCCCCCCAGAAGATGGTTTGTGGGGGTTCTCTGCCCTACTGCCAGCTAAGGGTACCAAAGGGTGTGTTAAATAATGCTGGGCCAACATCCTTATCCAAATTAAGATGTAAGCATGCTTCTGTAGGTTTGGCCTATTGGACTAATCAATTAGGTAGTCAGTTAAATGGACATAGGTTTAATTGTGCCCCTCAAGACAACATATAGAGTATCATCATCCAGCACCAAACAATTCACTGGGCCACCTAGGGAATGGTCTGGGGCATAGTTTTTTAGATGGATATTTGTTCATGTTTAGCTTTGCTAAATACATGAGATTGTAAGGAGTGAAGTTAAAGGATGGGCCTGGATGTGTAGGATAACACGAGAAGAATATAAATGTATGTTTCAACAATATGTCTATGACAGATTCCAGGTTACATGTTTATATGTATTTTATTTGTGTCAAGATGGAATTAATGTAAAGGAGTAATTTAAGCTAATATGTAGCCCTAGCAACAATTTCACACCCCAATGCCCAAACAAAGAATTATTACTACACATTTGTAGGAATAAAAAAAAAACAGCCGAAATGTTCTGTTCAACCAACACTGTTGTAGTTCCACATTTTTATAGCTAAGATGATTGCTGATGCTGTGAATACACAAGCTCTAAAATTAATTAATTAATTTGTCACTTAAAAAATGCATATTTTACAATTTCTTGTTTGTGTTTGTCATTTGATACAAACACAGGCACTAATGTTTGGTCAAAAACTGAAAAAAACAACCTGCTTGGTTATATGTGTTTAACATTCCAGAATGCTCAGTTAATGTGGAACAGCATCTTTAACTGATGATTATTCTTAGATTATTCTATGTTATTTGTAAAATCTGCAACATTTGTGGACACCTAAATGGTTAATATCTAGCACTATTTGAAACACAATATTGTGATTGTTGGACTGGCTTGAAATTTTGCAAATTCCATAAATGTTATTAAATAAATTCCTTACAGTCCTGCAGATGGCTTGTCAGAAAGACTGATTGGGTTTCTCTAATGTTTTGGGATTTTTTTTTTCTAAAAATGGACAAAATACTTGCAATGGCAACAAGCTTTTGTTTAGAATGATATACTTATATATTATTTCAAATTGGAGTGTAGTTATATAATGAGTTATTAAATTTGATAATTAGAACTTTTTAATATTGAAAATAAATAGGGTTTCATTTTTATAATTAGAACTTTACCGTGAATATTTTGCTAAGCAGAGAAAGGTAAATTAAGGATATCCACTAAAAAAAACAGTGTTTTCATATACATTTTTTAGAAGTCTGTTGTATAGGTGCACTATTTTATTACCTAGGAATACAGCACAATTAGTTAATTCCACTCACAGTCAGAAAACCTGTTTTCTTAACTATTTGGCCAAAAGTCTCTTACAAAATAAAATTCATGATGTGACAGCAACTTAATTAAAAAGTGATAAAGTGACAATGTAAATCTATCAGCTATTTAAGAGAAAGACAAAGCACTTGTCTCATTATTTTGCAATAGATTACATGGATTATGATCAAAGACAGATTATTTTTTAGGAAGTTTGAAATAAATACAAAAATATACGTAAGTGTGCAGGAATCGCATACAAAATGCACACCAGTCACTGCAAAAGGTATTTGTATCAATGTTTTGCTTTCTAGTAACATTTCTGATTGTTTTGACTCCTACAGTAGTCACTTTTCTGCTTGCAAGGGAAGTTGGGTCCCTCTGATTCTCACTACACTTTGCAGTCTCTAACAGCTCTGAGTGTGGCGAGAATAAGGCTACATAGAAAAATGGTAATGCTTTAGAAATGTTTGGCTGTATGACCCCAGGGGTTACTTCAGTGCTCATAAATACAGAAAGATCCCTTTACCCCCCCTCCTCTTCTCTCCCTCCTTTTTTGTTTGTTTTTGCTTTGTTCACCATTTCCATCTGGAGTATGCTTCAGTATTGTGACATTTTTGAACTCCTACAATGTCCAGGAAACCACAACGAGAGAAATCAAAAAAGCAAAACAGACTTCGCACAGTGGAGGTTGAACTGGAGGATACGGGCTCAACCACCTCCATTCCCTCTTCACTACAGACCCAGAAACAATTAGCATAGTTGGCGGTAGATCTTCTGTCTCCCACCCTTGAGGGCATATTGGGAGAAATTCACCACGCAATAGAAGCCATAAGAGAAGATCAAACAACTACTGACAAACTGGAAGATATGGAGAGTCAGATATAATCCCAGAAGCCCAGATGGAGACCCTTCACAAAAAGGTAGCCCAATTAAGCAACAAGATGCAATCTCTAGAACAGGGGTGTCCAAGTTTTTTCTGCAGTGGGCCACTTCATCAGAATTGTATCCGTGCGAGGGCCGCACTCATTTTTCACTGAGAGAAAATATGGCCTTTAATAAAATATGCAGATTAAAAAAAAAGTAAATGACACAAAACCTTTACTTTTCCTCTCACTGATTTCTGGGATTTCTGGGCCTACAAATTCAGAATTCTGGATAAGTAAAAATAAAATAGTTCTATTTATTTTAGGGATGCACCTAAATGAAAATTCTGGACCAAAACCAAAAATTCAGGGTTCACTTAGCCGAAACTGAAAGTGACCCCCCCCACACACACACTTTTAATAAAAGTAAGTTACACACCAAAATTGTACAAAAAAATTATATATTATGATTGTTAACAGCAATCTCAGGCATACCCAGATTCCAGCATGTACTGGTTGGCTGGGCATTGTATTTTTTGTCCAATTTTAGTGTGTAACCACACTTTTATTAAAAGTAACACACCTCAATTGGACAAAAAAAATCAACTATATGACTTGGCATGATAGGAGTGTGATTGCTAACAGCAAACACACTCTTTTTATACCCAGGCAACCAGTGAATGCTGGAACCTGATGCTGGGACTGTGATTGCTGTTAGCAGATTGCTATTAGCTGTTAGCAATCACACTCCTATCATCCCAAGTCAGCCAATACATGCTGTTACAGGGTGGCTGTAAGTGCAGACCCCATACGGCTGGCAGCATCAATACACAAGGCGGGCAGCTAGCCAGGTTTCAGCATGTACTGGCTGACTTGGCATGATAGGAGTGTGATTGCTAACAGCAAACACACTCTTTTTATACCCAGGCAACCAGTAAATGCTGGAACCTAGGCATGATGGGACTGTGATTGCTGTTAGCAATCATACTCCTATCATCCCAAGTCAGCCAATATGTGCTGGTACAGGGTGGCTGTAAGTGGAGACCCCATACTGCTGGCAGCACAATACACAAGGGGGGCAGCTAGCCAGGTTTCAGCATGTACTGGCTGACTTGGCATGATAGGAGTGTGATTGCTAACAGCAATCATAGTCCCATCATGCCTAGGTTCCAGCCCTTACACATCCATGCTATCACACACAAACTCATTCATTCACAGATTCATTCCCTCAATCAGACATACTCATTCACACAACCTCCCCCACCCCCTTACCTGCTCTACAGCTCTCGATGCCGCTCACAGACTTCAGCAGGGGGCGCAGGAGGAAGCAGGACTGGAGCAGAGAATAGACCCTCCCACAAGTAAGCAGCAGGGCTCTTGTGATCCTGGCTGCCGATCTCACGTGAGCCGCACCTCGAGGTTTCGCGGGCCGCATTTGGCCCGCGGGCCGCATGTTGGACGCCCCTGCTCTAGAAGATAAGGTGGAAGATAGAAAATAGGAGTTACAGAAACAATCTAAGATTTATTGAGTTCTCATAATCCATCATGGTAAACCATTTTATGTCATTCATCTCAACAAATCTCCACACCCTATAATATCAGAAAGATCCACCTATGACATACACTATTGCAAGGCGGATTGGTAGCTCACATGCTGACTATATAATTTGGAATGTTAATCCCCATGATATGTTGGTTGATTGTTCTTAAGTTAAAAGTATATTTTAAAGGAAAGAAATATATACAATCATAACATGTTGCATTCATGGAACAATGATACAGATGGATCTCAACCACAGCGTAAACTTGAGGTGCAACACATCGACCATCAATTACCAACTTGAAACATCTTCTCTGGTCGAACTCTCGTATGGTTTTCCCCCATTTTGATGTTTAGTCAGCAAGATATACTGCCACCCTTGTACAATCTGTCATGCAAATATTTGTGGCTGCAGTTAAGCCGTACCTCCTCAGCATTTTCAAATAAACACTATTTTTTAAGTTTCTTGCATTATTATTATTTTATGTTTTATGACAATTATTGCAGAATATATCATTTTATACCTGTGATACATTTCTATTATTTTTATTATTTTCTATATATTATATATATGTCAATACAGGGAACCCTTTACTTTTTACCATTTACTTTAAGATAAAATTATTAATTTGCAGGCAAGGGCAAAATAACAAAAAGGATGCAAAATTATTGTCCATTATTATACCAGAGAGAGGAATATACCAATCCTACACCCCCCCCCCCCCGCCCCAAAGATCAAAGACAGCCCTGGAGGTGCAATAATCGAACGTCTGGAACCAAACGTCCAAACCCAAGAAAAATTCCTAGGTATGCAGATGTGTTTATTACTAAGTTACATAAATAGCTATTAATGGGTCTCAAAGACACAAAAAGAGCACCATCCTCCCAGATATGCCTTTAAACATACCACTAAAACCAAAGGTTCCCTCTTTGTGAAACACTGGGAGATATGTGAATCATAGAGCCTGCCTATATTATTCTCTCTTACTCATCTTCCTGCATTCTAAAAAGCTATATGCAATGTCTGTGGAAAAGATGGTCTGCCATGTTATCCACACTGGGTTAATTGGAGAATGAGGGCAGTGAAATCAATCTCAAATGTCCATCCAACTGTTTATCAGACCATAGATAATTTGTAGTTAATATTATAACTAAAAAACTAAATGTATGTAAAAACACTACTTTTCAATAGATGCTCATAGAGAAACCTTAGAAGATTAGTTCTCTGATTGGAGATGACGACTAAACTGTAATAAAGACAGGGACATCTCAATATCCCATCTACAAACCCACCTGGATGGATAGTTTTTTTTTCAAAAACTGTGGCTCTGTTGTTACAAACTTTAAGAATGATAGTTATTTACTATTTAAAGGGCTTTAGTGACACATTTCATAAAATAAAACATAACCAACTTCAAATATTTCTACATATTGTAGAACTGTTTGATTTTCCAAACTTTTTAGATACATTAATAACAATATACAGGTTTTCAGGAAGGTATTAATTAATTAACTGTGTTACTCCTAAAACATGTGTTAAATATACAAGTTACTATGCTTGAACATAACTGATCTCTGCAGATAACCTGTAATATTTCTGTTTTACACAAAAAGAGAAAGATAAAATGCATAGAGAAAACAAATAATTCTAACCTCCATGGATAAATCAATCCATCAAAAGAAAACAATTTTGCCATGAAACTTAATCACTAAAGGTCATGTCTAGAAACGAGGAACAGATTAAATTAGCATAGTATTAGAAATGGAAAATGATTTCTGTCAAAATCATCTTTACCACAATTATAATATGTTAATTAAGTATTTCATTAAGGAAGCTGATTAAGGTTCACAGATGAAATCATGCAGACAAAGACACCTGGAAGGAAGTATCAAGCCTGAGGGCCTTATTCAATCTTATTCTCCATGTCTTCTGTCTTCTATCTTATTGTGTCTCTCAATTACACCCAAATACATTCCTAGACACACAAACAAGTGTTGTTCATTTGCAGAGACTATCTGGGGTATAGTAATTGCATTACAGATCTGACACATATACATTGTTTGATGTAGTCTGTCACACAGGTAATCTATGATTTTATACTCTTACTTTTCCTTTTAACTCATTATTAAATATTTTCAGTTTCTAGATGTTGCAGGAGACCGTGTGCAGATTGTCAAGTAAGGACAGACAGCGTTATTTTAAGAAGGGAAGAGAGTGGATGGGAAGAAGGGAATGTCGAAGACAGAAAATGGTAGAAGGGAAGGGAGTATCCCATTACCAGTGTCACAAGACGGAATAATTACATAATTTACAAGAAAAAAACAATGTAAATTCATGTACCATATCTACTGTTAATTATGAAGCATTAACCTGTTTTGTGATGTCATCGATGGATTAGAAAAAGTAATATGTGCAAGAAAAGATAATAAATAATAAAAAAAAATGCCTTTAACCCATGAATGCCAAAATGTCCAGTTTGGTATTAAGACCACATTTTTTTTATGTGTGTGGAATGTATAGATCCACTCTGTTTCTTTTTTGGAGAATACTTGTTTCGTATCTCCTCCCCGCCAATGGGGTCAAATTAGATCAATACCTATGATTTGGAATTCAGAAAATGAAAAAACTTTGGAACTGTTACAGTGTTTGAGGATGCTGTGTTTAGTGCTCTTGTTCCGTATATACCTTCTAGGTGTTCTAGACCTCTCACTTTAAGTTCCCTGGAGGTTCAGCCAATATACTGAATCCAGCATTTGCATTCTAGCAAGTAAATCACATTACGTGATTTACAGTGAATGAAATGTTTTATTTTGTATTCTTTTCCTGTTATGGTACATTTAAAATCAATTTTTGTAGGTTACATACTTTACACATTTACACTTTCCACATCTATAGAAACCAGGAGTTATTTTGGATAAAACATAGTCGTTAATTTATATATTGTATTTAAGATGACTTAAATTGTTGTATTTTTCAATTCCTGCCGATATTACTTAATATATGTATATAATAAGAGTTATATTTATGTGATGTTGTATAATATTGTGTTACACTGTTTAAAAGTTTTTTTTTTTGTACTACAAACACCAAAAAAATACATATATATAGGAGTGTAAACACAAGGGATAGGCTTAATCAAAAATAAGCATGATCATGATAGGGCATGGCAAAGAGTGGGGTATAACCACGGGGCAGGGGCTCATGACTTTTTGTTGCCCAGGGCCCTGGGTGCTGTCAGTCCGCCATTAGGTCATTGTGTAATTTGGGGCATTGAGACGCATACACAAATTCACAATATGATAACTTTCAGGCGATATATTTCCTAACAAACTGGTAAGCACCATGGATAAATGAAGCTTTATTCCCCACAAAGAGACCATACATTTTTTATATGACAAGTGTAGCATAAGGACTGATGTGATGTAAATCAGACTAATTTAATGGTATTTCATGATTAGTATTATTTACATAGAATATTATACACTTTTCCTTGAGAACAGAATATGTGTAGGAATCACTTTTACCTAACCTATTTTAATACCCCAAGCATTTAACCTCTCATTTAACACTTTTAAGGTTTACTTTAAGGTTTACATTATTATAATTTGACCATCTTTCAATTGGTTTAAGAACTTTTGCACACCGATACCACAACTATGTTTGGAATGGTTACGGTTGTTTAATAAAGTGGCCTCATATTCAGATTCTTACAGATGTTCAGGTCTTTTATTACTTTGTACATTAGCATACAGGGCGCTGTTGTGAAAATAAGAAAATAAATAAAATAATTTTAATGATAAAAAAATCTTTCCTCTTTCCAGCACCTTGGTGACATTTTAGGGATTCGTCAGGGATACCCCTCATTCGCACGAATGTACAAAACAGGCAATTTTTATTAAAAATAAAGTTAATTTGAAAACAAATGCACAAGTATACTATTTAATACTGTACCCTTCAAAGTTTTAGCATTAACATTAATGAAGCAGAAGTGAAAGTACAAACATTTTCAGAGACATTGATAGGTTGCACTGATCTGATGTTAGAAAACTATAATTGTATTTTATATAGCTCTTACTTATGTCATAGATTATTATTCATTTAAATCGTGCAATGTATGAGATTTGTATGTGCCAACAATTGGTTCAACAATCTAACGTGGGAATACAGATGAAGCCAAACTCATGTTGTTAATGCCGTGTTATCTATCACATAAACCTCAGTTGATTTGGACATTTTTTTTTTTACTTTGCCAAAATGCTACCAAAACCTTATTAACCTCAATTAACCCCTGGACAGCAAGCTGCAACCCACTATGTAGGAGGTGAGAGTAGGTTCTCACCCTATTGAGAGTGTGCCTGGATGTGGCTTAATTATGCTTTGGCCAATTCATATAACCAAAACCTCTCATTTATATTATGTTTATATATTTGCTGCCAATTTGTTTTAGGGTTTTGTTTTTTTGTATACACTGTACAGCCGATG
The DNA here is from genome assembly GCA_029215755.1 of Spea hammondii. Taxonomy (NCBI): domain Eukaryota; kingdom Metazoa; phylum Chordata; class Amphibia; order Anura; family Pelobatidae; genus Spea; species Spea hammondii. The sequence goes on along the minus strand of JARDYJ010000005.1, from coordinate 40,652,982 downwards.
CACTGTATTTGCAGCATGCTTACCCCTGTTTGGTTGGCCTCTTTTAACACATTTGTACTATTTGAGCCTAAGAGTAGCCTAGCGCACCAACTATTTTCTTTTCCCAAAGGACAACGTATCTGCTTTAGTTTGCACAGCCTTAGCAGCATACATCTACAAGTTTTACCGTGCAAGGAGAAGTCACTGGAGCAGAAGAAACCAAGTGACAATCAGAGCTTCACCTGCCTCACACACCCTGTGATTATAGTGCTTAGTGATATGACTGCGTAGCTGGAGGATCTTTGACTGTAATCAGAGATGTGTCTTCTCTAAGATAGTAAGTACCCTGACAGGTGAGGTGTAGGAGCAAAGAGATTTTTATATTGATGATGGCAGATATCACACTGCTTGGATGCTAGAGCACCAGGGCTATAGCCACTAGTAATGGGAGTCTACAACATAGGTCCCCCATAGTATAGTGCAATAGTACAGAGGCAACTAGACTATTTTTTCGAACTCTCTCTTTGTATGTCTTTTCATATGTGTAACTGCTAGCTGCACGGGCTTAATATGTCCCAACTCTGTTTTTGCAACAGTCTGCTAGATCATTGAGTTTTTACACTTGTGTATTACATGATTGCCGTGCTGTGAAACTAAAATGAGACCAAAACAATTGCACATTTCCCCAAAGTGTATTCTTCATGACACAGATGTGATTTTATAGAGTCTCTTTTATGTCCTACAGAGTCAGCATATTGATTTTCCCACTAAATGCATAGTAGCAAAACCATATAGTTGCAGTGATCATGTACGGTATTTCCCTGACCTGCTAAATGAATCCTTAGTTATTACAGTACAGTAAATAAATACAATGTATCTTTATTTAACAGACTGTAATTTCAATGTCTTGGTCTTCAAATACACTGAACTGTTATTGGTAGCTTGCTATCATTTCACAATGGGCAATACAATAGCGCGTCTGTTTCTTCTCCTCTTTCTTCAAATCAAAGATCAAAGGCTGCATTTGTAAAGCAAATAGTTGGAGAGCTACATTCGGGTTTGATAAAAACCCACTACAGCCCCTTGGGAGATATTACCTTCTTCATTATTCCACTGATTGGCCTTATTTCATCCAAGGATTACTGCACATTCTCCTGACGGCTGATGAGCTGCTTCATGAATATACAAAGTAATCTGGCGGCACTGGGCCAGCACTGATTATTATTGTGAAACTCAGAGGAGCTGCTTCAGATGAGATGCTGGATTCTGTTGAACTCCTTTTTGCCATTTTCTATCTGATTTTACCACAAGGAATCTTATTAGACAATTTTTCACGTCTCTGTTAGAAGCAGAGAGAGGAAAAGAATGAGTGAAATGCAGAAAAAAAGAAATTGCATCAAGTTAAAAATGATCAGCGAATTCTGGGTACCAGATGTTTTTTGCTTAATATTGCAAAATGACTTTTATTAGATTACATTAAGCACTTACTAACTACGGTTATACTGCTTTTCTGAAAGCCCATCGGGAATACTGTAGTAAATAGCTTTTTATTTCAACTGCAGTATGTTTTTATGTCTATCAGTTTATGTGTTATGTGCATGGTGAGCATGCACGTGCTTGTTGCTACATAAAATCAATAGCTTTTGCAAAAAAAATAATTTATTGCATTCTTCTTGACATAGGTTAACATTTTTGTTTTCACTAAGTATTTAGCCAAACAGCTCAACTAAGGTGGTAATTAAGCTGAATTGTTTATATTAAAGATATAGTCTGACAGATGTAGATATGTCAAATATGAAACTTACCCCCTTTGTATGGTGATATTTGTCAACAGGGAGTCCTACACAGGACCGGACTTGTGATGACAGGGGACCCTGGCACTTTAAGGCCTGATGATGAAAGCATGACCACTGGCTGGATAAACACTGCTCAATGCTTTGGTTTTATGCTCACACAGCATGCGGCTGGCCATATCCAGCCACTAGCCACACACTATAGCACCCGATCTGCATTTGCATGGTATGCCAGATAGCCAGTCCAGGCCTGATGCAACATTTCCAGTAATGGATTTGTATTAACCCCTAACAGAACAACATTGCAGCGCTCACCTCATTTTTGTAGGCCACTAACAGATAATTCCTTTACCCAATTGTCAGACATCCTGAAACCTCTCTTACCTTCAATATTAACCCTTTCCTGTCCAGACGCAGAAGCCTCTTTTTATAACAATACACTTGCCTTGTCTCTCGACAGCATAGCCTCTCTTACTGTTTATTACCACCGGCAACTTCAGAAATGCTGCCGCAGTGCTGAACTGCTACTTCAGAAAATCCATAACTAGACTTTATTCACTACAAATTCATGCTTCGCACCTACAACTCTGCCTTCTCTCTCGCTAAACAACTTTTTTCTATCTTCAACTCCCCTCTCTGTCCCTCCATACCGACACTACAAACCTCTAACTGCCCGTCTCCTCATGCCTGCTGTCTTGGTGTCGCCCTTGACTCCAACCTTTCGTTCACCCCCACATTCAGTCTGTCTCTAAAATCTGCCGTCTCCATCTTAAAAAACATTGCCCACATCTGTCCCTTCCTTACACAGCATGCCACTAAGGCTCTCGCCCATGCCCTTATTATCTCCCGCCTTGATTACTGTAACTCTGTCTTAGCTGGTCTCCCTCTTAACCATCTCACCCCTCTACAATCCACCATGAATGTTGCTGCCAGACTTATCTTCCTCTCCCACTCTCACTAACATCTCTTCCCTCTGTCAGTCTCTTCACTGGCTGCCTGTGCGCTTCAGGACTCATTTCAAAATCCTTACTCTTACTTTCAAAGCCCTTCACAGCGGTTCCCCATTCTACATCTCCTCACTCATCTCTAAATACACTCCTAACCGGTCTCTCCGCTCATCCAATGATCTCCTTCTATCCTCTCCCTTGATTTCTTGCTCTCATGCACGCTTACAAGATTTCTCAAGGGCTGCCCCTATCCTCTGGAATGCTCTCCCCTGGCCTATCCGTTTTTCTCTGTGCATTTATTCCTTCAAAAAATCCCTCAAGACCCACTTCTTTAAGGACGCTTACAACATAGCACATTAACGCCCTCCCATATTCCTTTAGCTCACCTTTCCTAGTCCTTCTCCTGCAATACTTTTACTAGTGTGGCTGGTCTATCCCTAACAACAGTACTTTTACACCCCAAATCCCTCTAGATTGTAAACTCGTTTGAGCAGGGCCCTCCTCACCTGTCTCTGTAAGTCAAATTGTTATGTTACATACTACTTGTTGTGTACTGTGCACCCATTGTACAGTGCTATGGAATTTGATGGCGCTATATAAAACAATTATAATCTGCCCAAAATCTTGCTACCCACTACTGTTGGATCGTTCTGCTGCTTTTGATACTGTTGATCACCACCTTCTTCTAGACTCACTTGCTTCTACAGGCATTCAAGATACAGTTCTCTCCTGGATCTCCTCATATCTGTCTAACCGTTCCTTCTCTGTCAGCTTCTCTGGCAAGACATCATCACCCCTTCAATTTTTGGTTGGCCTCCCACAAGGCTATGTCCTTGGCCCTCTGCTGTTCTCTCTTTATACTTTATCCCTTGGCAAACTAATACACTAATTTGGCCTCCAGTATCATCTATATGCAGATGATACCCAAATCTACCTTCTCCTGATCTTTCTCCATCTCTCATGTCCCGTATTACCAATTGCTTGTGTGCAATTTCTTCATGGATGTCACAACACTACCTGAAACTTAATCTTTCTAAAACAGCACTCATTATCTTCCCTCCTTTCATCTTCACTCCACTACACGAATTCTCTATCACCATTAACAACATGACTATCTCTCCTACTAACCAGGCCCGATGCCTCAGGGTCATCCTTGACTCTAACCTTTCCTTCATCCCTCACATTCAGTCCCTGCCACTTGCACCTAAAAAACATCTCTCGCATCAGCCCATTCCTCACCCAAGAATCCACAAAAACTCTGATTCATTCACTTATCCTTTCCCCTCTTGACTACTGCAACACTCTCTCCTCTACAGTCTGTCCTAAATGATGATGCTAGGCTTATCTTCCTTGCACGCCGCTTCTCTTCTGCTTCCCCACTCTGTGCAACCCTCCACTGGTTCCCTATTACCTTTAGAATTAAATTTAAAATCCTGGCCGCACAGGGCGCCATGGCAACAGGGGTGCAGTCCGGGACTTAAATTAAAACATTGGGGTTTTTTGTAACTTTATTTAACATCCTCCATGTTAAATAAAGTTTTTTTTACTTTATTTAACATGGAGGATGTTAAATAAAGTTAAACAAAAAAAACGGTGTTTTCATTTAAGTCCCGGGCAGGGGCGCTGAGTGGTTGCTCGTAAAGTTTTCGGCAACCACTCGGCGCCCCTCACTCTCCGTGACTCCGTCGCGGTGCCGGTGTTTCGTGCTGAGCGCCGGAATTATTCTGGCGCTCAGCTGTGAAGCGTGCAGCGTGGCAGAGCGGGAAGACGGACGCCTCCCGCTACCACCGCAGGACTCTGGCAACAAGGTAAGTAAGGATAGGGAGAGGGGGTAGATAGTGATAAGGGGCAGGGGGGGTGGATAGTGATAAGGGGCAGGGGGGGGCAGTGAGAAGGGGCGGGGGGGAAGGCAGTGAGAAGGAGCAGGGGGGAAGGCAGTGAGAAGGAGCAGGGGGGAAGGCAGTGAGAAGGAGCAGGGGGGAAGGCAGTGAGAAGGGGCGGGGGGAAGGCAGTGAGAAGGGGCGGGGGGAAGGCAGTGAGAAGGGGCGGGGGGAAGGCAGTGAGAAGGGGCAGGGGGGCACCCCCCATCTTTTTTTGGGATGGGGGGCGCCAGAGGAGAAGTCCGCACAGGGCGCCAGAACACAGTACCTCTGATGAGTTATGCCATGATTACCCAACACCCTGAGTCAGAGGTAGAGACATAGAGCTTCCTATACCTCACCCTTGCTACAAGGGAATTCTGTGCAAAACAAGACAGTATGTGGTGAACATCTAAAATGATTCAGAATAACAGGGATCCAGACTCTTTATTTTATAAGAGTATTGACATAAATAATTAGGCTTCCTTACTTTTAAGCCATGAGCTGTAAATAAGTTATTCAGGGATGGTTCAGCATTGGCGCTATCAAATTCCCTAATATTTGGAAAAATATAATAGGATTTTTATTATTATTCCTTGCCTTTACTGGACTTTTATGTGCACTGGCAACTTCAAGAGGAAATAGAGTAGAAGGAAAAGAGACCAATATAGGTGATTGAATAAATCTGCAGTAAAGGTCTAGTGTTTATGGAGATACTGTGGTTACTTAGACAATTAAGTCTAAATAGGTGATACAGTATTAAAGTTCAAGTAATCATGATCTTGACATGTTTCTTAAAACAATTTTTTTCTTTTTTTTAAATGTCCATCCAGAGCATGAACAGTTATCTCTTACTATTAATGTATTCACTTTTGTGGTGAATCCTGATATATGCCAATATATTTTATATTGAAAAAATTGGACCCCAGGAAAGCATTTCCTTAGGCCCCACTCCACTTTCCCTAGCATGCAATCACTCCCTCCACTACAACACCAAAAAAAATATTTGACACACTGACTGCAGATTAGGGGAAGACTGTGAGAGTCAATGCAGTCTTCCCCCCTTCTGACCGCACTGACATTGAGAGGTCCTCTCCTCCGTAATCCCCAGAGTCCGTTTGTCCCCTTTTTCACTAAGCCACACCTCTTTTACTTACTCCTTGTAGTTCAGGTATAGCTCAAATTAACACATGTAAACAGCACTTGCATGTATAGATCAACTGAATAAGACATACCAACCCTATATTTGCAGGTATACCTAAATAATGTATGGAAACACAGCATTGCAGGTATAGATCAACAGAACACACAAAACCAGCATTGCAGGTATAGATCAATTGGAATTCACATAAAGTTATAGATAAAATCCCCTGAATAACAGGCATAGATCATAGGTTGCACATCCCAAAGGCCACACTGCCCACATAGAACATGACCAGCACCCAAATTACACACATAGGACTTGAGATTTTTGTTCCCAAACAGCCTACCCTGTGCCATCTTTGTTCCATAAACACGCTACCTGTGCCATCTTGTTTGTGCCATCTTTGCCTTTCCACAAATCAATTATACATCTATGATGCACACAGGGACTTTACAGTCACTCACTAATTCACACTTTCATTCACACAATTCACACAATCATTTATTCCCTCACTCTTTCAGACAAATTATTTACACACTCACTCATTCACAAAATGCATCCATACACTCATTCATTCTCTCACTCATTCTAACTTAATTTCAATATTTGTACTACCCTCTTTTCTCACTATCTACCTTGTCCCCCCTTTTCTCACTATCTACCCCCTCCCCCCTTTGAAGTTCACTTACCTTGCAGGCAGACATCCTGTGGTTGGAGCGCGAGGCCTCTGTCTCACTGCTCTGCCGCAGCGCGGACTGCTTCGCTGCTGAGCGCCGGAATATTACATCATATTCCGGCACTCAGCATTAAATGCCGGCACCGCAACCAAGACAGAGGCCTCGCTGAGGAGTGTGAGGGGCGCCGAGCAGTTGCTGAAAACTTGTTCCTGAGCAACTGCTCGACGCAAAAACAACACCTATAATAAAAGGTGGACAAATCTCCCAATATTATTATTTGTTTTCAGTAAAATATATATTATTATGTTTGAAAAATACAGATTTTCTATATATTTGAAAATGAGTATCTGTGCATGTATTTTTACATTAGCAGAATAACTTGTCTGTTTGGTGTCACTGTGACTTCAGGCACATTGTTAAAAGATAATGTGAGAGACTTGATACAACTGACAGTTTTTTTCCCTTTTTGTAGCAAGCAGATGATAAACTAACCAGTGCTCCATTTTAAATAAGACTTCAGCGGTGAACTAACCCAGCACAGTAATTTAATGAATCTACATTTCAGGACTGAAATGATAAAGATGAAACATTTTAAAATAACGTGAAGGTGGATACACCATAGAAAAAAAATCTGATGAAACATTAAATGAATGTAGTGTAGCACATTATCTCTGCTTCTGCACATCCAAAAAGTGCAATGAACTAAAACATTGCATTAAGCTACGAATAAAGCTAAAAATTAAATTGTCTTGACGAAATCTAGAGTAGAGGTTTATGAAGTAGGAAAGCAGATTTGGACATTTAATCTCATTCTCTTTACCTTGTAGATGCAGATCTTAAAACAACTGAAAAGCAGAATAGAAAGAAAAGGAAAAAACGGTCCACGCGTCTGCTGTTTTAAGATACAAATGTAAAAGAATTTGAAAGTGATTTAAATTGCTTTAATTGCATGAATTTTAATGGACATCACTGGAGGCCACATTCTTTGAAGGGAGACTCATAAGCCAGTAAAGACAGTTTCACAAATGCAATGCTGCCCGACAAATCAATAAACAAAGACAAGCAGTTCATAGACTAATGCATATATAAAGTGATTATAAATGAGATGTTTGCCAGAAAATACACTTCCAAGCACAAGTGCTATAATTTTAAGAATGTCTATTTAATACAATATATTCTCAGATCTTGCACGGTTTAATTGGACAACATATATTATTAATAACCCACAGAAAGCCTGAAATATTAGGCTCAATGTAATATTCTCTACATTCTGTAAATACCATGGAGAAATACAGTTAAAACATATAGAACATAAAGGAAACATAAGTGAACCTTAATTTCCTTTGTTTTATATGAAATGTGATCATTTTATAAAGAAACAATGGACACAAGTCTATAGGAAGTTACCAACACTTTCTTTTTTAAGATTTTATTGGAGCTCAACATTAATTTTTGGGTCAAGCGGTCAGTTGGGTAAAGTTGCATGTCTTTGCATGCTAACACTCGTGGAACAACTCACATATTCACTAGTCTGCATGTTGTTTGTGAGGGCATGCAAGTGCCTGTGACTTTTTTTTGAGTATACAAAACCTCCTCAGTGGAACTTTGAAATGGGGGGGCAGGTATATTTTTTAAATATATTTTTTAAGTTTTATTTAACCTAACCCCTCTGTACTGCAGGACTAAGATGGGGTCCATGCACCTTGAATAGGATTTTCTCTATTTTAAACCCCTCTAACTCCAATGGCACAGATACCCTCCAAAGAGCATTACTTAAACTTTAATCCCCTATTCTACTGGGAGGCACAGCTTTTTGGTCAACTTGCAAGCAATTAATCTGCCATAGATAATAACTATTCATCCTACAGCTTTTAGTGCGTGGGATTTGTTTCCTGTAAGGACCCGGGTCCGTGGTCAGACGGCTACCACAACCCAAAGCACCCAAAGATGGAGTTTAGGAGTTATTGCGGAGTAGTGGAGTTGGACAGGGCCTGATGCAGGGCGACCGCACTCTCCAGGGTGTCGAGCACCTAGGGTTGTGCAGCCACATACCAGCGCCCTGACATATCAGCGGATGTTATCCAGTTCAAAACAAAGTAATAACCTGCAAGCACCCTGGAACAGGTATGAGACATAACAGAACATAGAAATGGGCAGGATGCTGCAGCCTGGGAGCATGGAAGCTAAGCAAAGGATATAGCAGAAACATAGCAAGCAAGGGGGACAGAGCGAGCAAGATACAGAGAGAGCAAGGAGAACATAGCAAGGAACAGAGAGACCAAGCAAGAAACATAACCAGAAAAGACATCCATAATACAGGGCACACCAGGGAACAAGACAGGACACCCCGCTGCCGGGGATACAAGACAGGACACCCCGCTGCCGGGGATACAAGACAGGACACCCCGCTGCCGGGGATACAAGACAGAACACCCCGTTGCGGGTGATACAGGTTACACCAGACTGACACACATAAAATACAGGAACTAGCCTAGGACTGTATGATAACTATTGGAGATTCCGTCACATCTTATGGCCATAATATGCTTAGCCCACCACTACACCAAAGTACTCCAATGACGGTGGGTCCTAACGCTAATCCCTGCTGACAGTGATACGAAACAAACTAAACATGAAACCAAACACATAGCAATGAGAGACATACCTGTAGACTGCAGCCTGAGACAAACAGAACACACAGGTGGGGCACACCTTATAAAGGAAACAGAGCCAAAGCAAAGACCAAGACTGGAAGCAAGGAATCAAAGGTACAAGACAGAGAATAGGGAAATCCAGGAATGGATTACTGCAAAGGGAGGAAAACCATAGCAAGACTAGAGAAACTATAGCAAGGCAAGGTAAACTAAAGACATGCAGCTCCGCAGCCCGGATGGGGCCTGACATTTCCTGAATTTACCTGGATTATGTGGGCATCTTTTGACATGTGCTTTGGTTAAACTAGCATCAACTACATGACACTATCAATTAATGTCTCATAACGCCCTATTAAAACCAAAGTAAAGCAGTACTTTAGTGCCCCAGTACCTCCAGCCCAACTCACTGTATCTACCACCTTGTTCCCTGTAGCTGAGGCACCCAGCAGGGGACACATAATCCTTGTTGTGCCACCCTGCAATATTAAAGTGGCAAAATGGTTTTGGAGAATGTGTGTAAGTGCAGAGTGGTGGAGTGAGTATATGGTATTAGCATGTAGGTGAGTTTATGGTGTTATAGTAAGCGTGTTACTGTAGAGTGTGCATGTGTTAGTATATGATGGGAGCATGTGTGACAGCATGCTGTTAGCATGCGCGTATGCTAACGTTTACCTCTTCTACCTATCCTTCCTGCTTTTGATCCAAAAGGATGCAAAAACCACTAATTAAGATATTTTTTTTTTTTTCCAAGTCTCCGTTTAATGAAAAAAAAGGGGTACAACTATGGGTTACATCAGAGAACTTCCCAAAGAGCACATAAAAAGTACAGGGGTACCATACAATGCGAAGATCAGTAAGATATTTTTTTATTTTTGTCACTTACTGGGAAAAATTCCTTCTTGGCAAATCCAATTTCTCCTTGGATAAAAAAGCTCTAACATATTAATGTTTATTCTATTTTTATAGCCCTGTATGTTATTCTAAACAAATATCCAGTTCCTTTTTGAAGGGGTATTTGATAACACCACCTCTGCAAGTAGTAAATTCCATGCTTTTATTGACCTTAATATAAAGAATCCCTTCCTTTGTTGTCTGTGAAATCTTTGTCTCTGACCTCTTGTTCTTTGTGCATTTCTGTTAATGAACAGGTCACTGGATAGCTGTTTATATTGGTCTTGCAAAAAGTTGCAAAATCCCCTATAAGAAGCTGTTTTTTAGCATGTATAAATTCAGCTTTTTACCCTTCTTTTATAACTAAGATCTTCCAATGCCCAGTCTTATACATGCCAATAACATATTGGCCTTTGCAGCTGCTGACTGGCATTGTGCACTGTTGCTAAGTCTGTTGTCTACAATTATTCCTAAATCCTTTTTGTTAGTAATTTATCCCAGGAAGATACCTCATTTGCCATTTGCCTGCCCAATCCCCGACTTTGTTTAAATCTGCCTGCAAAAAAGAAACATCAAGGTTAGAATGTATTACCCTACCTAATGTGTCATTAGCGAATAATAGGACATGGCTCTCAATACAACATGGGAGATTATTAATAAACAAAGCAAAAAGAAGAGGACCCAGGAGACACCCCTGAGGTATTTCACTTAATATATGTGTCTAGTTTGAAAATGTTCATTTTATAAACAACTTTCAATCCAAATACATACCTTTGCCCCAAGCCTATTTCTGACAATTTGTACAGTAACCTTTTGTGTGGAGCCATATAAAAAAACTTTAGCAAAGTCCAAATAGATCACTGATACATCCACTGGTACACCCATATCTATATTTTCACTTAATTCTTCATATAATGCTATAAAGCTGATCTGACAAGACCCATATTTCACAAAACCATATAAACTTCTGCTAATTATATTTGGATTAAAATTGTATTCTTCAGTGTATACCTTTAGCAACCCTTCAAATAATTTCCACACTAAAGATGTCAAGCTCGTTGGCCTGTAAATGCCCGGCTTTGATTTTGATTCCTTTTTCAAATATGGCCACCACATCTGCCTTGTACCAGTCTATTGGCACTATGCCTGAACGGAAATAATCCCTAAAGAGCAAAAATAATTGTCTGGCCAGAATTAGGTTTGGCTCCCTATGTACCCTTGGGTGTATACCATCTGGCCCTGGGGCCTTGCCTACCTTAACAATGTTGTAATTTTGAAATGTGTGCTTAAAGGTATTCCACCTCTTCTGTTTTTTTGTCCAGAAAACAATCCATCCCAGTCTACGTGTTCAATAGATGCCCTTAGCTTGTCAAAGTAGGTCCTGTGAAAATGAAGTGCTTTGGTGGAGTAATTACTAATTTAGCCTTTTTTGGATTAATCTCGATTGAAACTATGCTATGGATACTATTTTCCAAGTCTTTTCTTACTTGGATGTTTGAGATAAGTGCCTCATTGCTGGTTATAACCAAATCCAGGCACCTCTTCTGGATAGTGCAGTGGTGTCTCTAGGGGGGCTACTGGTCCTGAATCTGGAAATATCCGCCCTGCAGCAATATGAGCTGCCACTGGAAGGCCGTCTTACCTGGTGTCACGAATGCCTAATTACTTTGGGGGTAAGAGGGTTGAACAATTACTATCGGTCTACCCTAGACCCACTAGTCCCACTTATATACTACATTCTACTACCCTGAGTAGCTTAAGAAGAGTACACAATTTAGCTAAGCATCTATGCAAACTCAGGGTTGTTTTAAAAGTCTCTTCAGGTACATGCGGTTCTGATGCCAGACAAAGGCAGGAACTTAATTAATGAATGATTAAAAAATATACCTAATGACCTGTCATCTCTACAAGGCGGTAACTACATATGGTTATTTGTGGACAGAAGTTATCAGGAAAACAGGTCTCGTTAAGTAAGAGCTGCCAGATGTGTTATTGCCCAGTACTATTCTACACAGTTTATACAAATGGGTTAATGCAGTTAATAAGCTAAAGGAAATATGCACCGTATATGGCATACCTGTGTCCTTCTAAGTTTAATGATTGTCATATTGATTATTGACCTTTGCAACATAATTCTGAGATTCAATGTTTCTCATTCGTGTTGAAAAAAAATTCAGGTTTGGCATTTATCATCTTTGTAAATTCACAGAATAAAAAATAGGTTTTATTGACTTTGACTAAGCATTAATCTTCAATAGATATGAAAGACCTGTCCTTTGTAGCTAAACAGTAACATGTAAAAAAATAGAACAAAATGTCAAATACGATATCAATACGAATGTTTGAATCTCAAATGAGAACACGCATCACAATATGAAGCATGTAATGTAGTCTAGTTATACAAATACTATTTAAGATAGATACCCAAGGTAATGGGTAACAACAGTGGCTTTTTAATCTTTGCTCCACCATAACCCTCCCTCTTTATTTTGTTGTGATACAATCCACTGCCTCTTTCAAGACTGCATACAAAGTGCCTAAACTATGTACAAAAGAAAGATGAACACTAGTGAAAAGGAATATGATAACAAAATATGTCTGGTCCACAACTGGCTGCCAAGGCACCTGGCCTGTGAGTATTTGTGAGCTTTTCAAATGAGTATGACTTTAAGATCCAAGGTAGTGCTACTGTAAAACAGGTGGCTATTTAATTTCAGTTATTATAAAATTACAAAAAAAATGAAGAAATACATATTACTGTTATATTTTTACTGGACAAAATTGCATATGGACAGAGTGGGCTGAAAAGCATTGATCCTGCCTAGCAGGTACAATTTTGGCCCACGAAATGAATGCGTAATTGACACCTCCCAACGCTACCTGAAACCTAATCTTTCTGAAACTGAATTCATTATCTTTCCTCCTATCTCCACACCAGTACCTAAATCATCTATCACCATTAACAACACTACAAATTATCCCACTAACCAGGCCTGTTAAATGAGGTCCATACTTGACTTGATAGTTTTATGGAGAAAAAGAAGTCCAGAATGTTTGTTTTTTTCTGTGAATCTCTCTTAATCATGGCGGACTTCCATAAAAGAGTAGAACCTCAGGGCTCACCCTCGCCTACGTTCCTCCAATCTTGGTACTTTTCTTGATACGGAAGCAAAATGTTTATCATTTCATTTACATTTTGTCAAGTATTAATAAAAGAAAATGTGAAATCAACATGTGACTTCAAATGCCATTTTCATCTATTTCAGTAATTCATTTCAACCCTGTTTATACACTCCTCAGATGATATGACCTTACAAAGAAATGTGACAGAATAGGCTTATTAATGAATTTGCAATGTACAACATCCTTAGTAAATGAGGTCATGTTGTTAAATATAACATTTTAAGTGTAATTTATGTAATGCTATGTATTTGACTCTTCAGTGCACAAACCCAATGACATTTTAAGCCAAAAGATTAGATTTACTCTGTTACCTTAAAACATTTATAAATAAATAAAACTCTAAAATGAAAATGCAGTTTGGTAAATGTGAGATCTATTCACAAAGGTATGGGTACTAGTGAATTGGAAAAATGTAAGTTTGGAGCTACAGACGTGCACACATTGGACTACAGTCAAATTTGCATATTCACAAGCAATCACAAATAATCACTGACATGACAACTCACAAACACTTAACAGCAAAGAGCTGAGTTGATGCAGGTTGAAAAAACCTACCAATTAACCTACCAATCGTACGCAGAAAAAGCAAGTTCGAAGACTAGTCTCGGTTTTTTTATTTCACATCTCCAGGGGTGACTTGTGAGTTCACTTCTCATTTGATCATGTGCAAATAAATGTAATAAATAAGTAAATGATTATTCAAAATGAAACAATTGCACCCCTCTTCCCTGACAGAGCCTGCATTCCCTTGGCTCCCTGGAAAAAAATATTTTACCTAACTTTTTAAGGGTCCATTCACCAATGATGCTATTGAGTAATCATTTTTGGATTAAGGCCATCTGAAAAAATAATGAAAGGAGATTCTGATGCCAAAAAAAGGAAACTAAATAATTAAATAAAATGAATCTACTCTGTGGCTGATGCACCAGCAACCTGTTTAGTTGTTTTTTTAGTAGATTTTAACCATTTTTTATTATAATTATTATTATTCATACTTTTGATGTTGTGTTAACTGAACTAACTAGTGAATTTCCAGAGTGGACGTGCACATGTTCATTTACTTGCATGCCCTCGCCTTAAAGTTCCAAAATTCCATACACTGCCAAATAGCTTGAATTATGCTAAAAATGCAAGTGTTAACATGCAAGGGTATGCAGCTACAGTTGAGTTTGGTCAGTTGGGGTAACATGTAACTTGATCTGCCCATTCTTTTTAGTGAATACAGGCAAATGAGGAGCTCTCCATTTGGCGAACTACAACACTTTTGAGCCAAAACATGTCTGAGAACAAGCACTCTAGAAATTATAGATGCTGCACTTCCACTAGAGGGCTTACTACTGACCAGCCACAACTTAAATCCATATTCTGGCACATATTTAACAGGGAAATACCAGTTTTTATATTCAAGTGGAATAAAAAAATGTTAATATAGGTGTTACATTTCTATCCATAGAGAACATACAACATGCAGAGATTATTCAATTTATTATGTGGTCTTTTTTGTGATTATACCATCAAAACATGTTTTTTTCTCCTGTATTCATATAATGGATTGATGTGAAATGACTACTATGGCAGATGAACACCCCAGAGGTATTTTAGCTTTTCTTTCCCACTCACTGCCTTTATACTTTTATATTTTCTAATTTTAGATAAACATTCCTCAAATTTTGATATATTGTCAAATATATTCCTATTATGTTTTCATCCGTTAATGTCCTCTTGCTCAAACTAATAATTATAATAATGCCTATCTATGTGCAAGTCAATATTTATTCAATTTCATTAATCAAGGTTAATGTAATAAAAATGTGATAACAATAGATCTTAATTATCCTTTAGTGTGTTATTATTATTATCTAACACACATTCACTTGGGATTTAAGTCCCAATGATTACCAGATACATTTCTGGTTTTGGGCATATTACTTGAACTCCAGCCATTTGCTTAATTTGTCTACATGTTCTGGTTCACATTTGGTATTCCAACCGCAGGATAATGATTACTGACTGCTTCAAATAATTACAGTATCCACTTAGTTGGGTTTCTAACACTTCCACCTGAAGCTAAAACATACTGTCAAAAAAATAAGAAGTCATCACAATTTGGAAGATTGCTCTTTGCATACAGCTGCCAGAAAAGTATATTCATACAGTGATGGTTATGCTGTTCTGTGGTTAGTCATTCTCAGTAGGATTAGTGTACAACTTTTTTATATTTTAATTCTTAGGATGTTGTATTTATCATGAGGGGAGATTAATGCATTATGAGAGTGATCTGGTACAGGAAAGGTTAATTGTTAGATTTTTTCCCAACAGGAACGCATTGAGTTTATATCTTTATATGTTTGTCTGCTGAGATAAGATGACCTTGACGCACACTTTCCATGTTCCTAAATATGAAAAACATAGACCACACTGTGAATGGTAAAAGAGAAACAATCACATGGGAAGATGTTTGCAAGCAAACCCAACCTTGTAATGTTAAAATGAAAAGAATACATTTTCTTCAAGTGTTGACTTTGATGAGACAAATAAGGCCATGTTACATCACAGAAGCCTGATGAAAGCATTCAGCATGATAAAGTCAAATCATTTAGAGATAAATATGTTAAAAAAGCAAATAAAATGTGTGTAAATATTTATCATCACATTACTTGTATTATCAAAGAAAAGTGTGTTTTTATTTTATTTGTTAACCAATATGTGAAAATAGAAAATAACATTTGTCTGTAAGCCGGTGTCATTTTTCTATGCATTTTTTTATTAATACATAACACACATACATGGTTAATAAAAGTGTAAACGGTATTATTTTTAATATGTGCCATTTTTAACTTTACAGAAAATACATATTGTCACGTCCTACCCAGGCTGTGGAGCTGCATATCTCACTCTTGCTTCAGTTTCTCTGTTTTGCTTCGATCCTTTCCTGGATTTCCTTTTGCTCTGTTCTGATCTTCCATTCCTTGCTTCTGCTTCAGCTCTTTGCTTCAGCTCTGTTTCCTTTATAAGGTGTGCCCGTGTGTTCTGTTTGTCTCAGTCTGCAGTCTAAAGGTATGTCTCAGTGCTATGTGTTTGGATTACATGTTTGGTTTGTTTCGTACCACTGTCAGCAGGGATTAGTGTTAGGACCCACCGTCATTGGAGTACTTTGGTGTAGTGGTGGGCTAAGCATACTATGGCCATAAGATGTGACGGAATCTCCAATAGTTATCAAACAGTCCTAGGCTAGTTTCTGTGTTTATGTGTGTCAGTCTGTGATGTACCTGTGGGGTACATCACAGGTCCTGTCCTGTCCTGTCTTGTATCCCCGGTAGCGGGGTGTCCTGTCTTGTATCCCCGGTAGCGGGGTGTCCTGTCTTGTATCCCCGGCAGCGGGGTGTCCAGTCTTGTATCCCCGGCAGCGGGGTGTCCAGTCTTGTATCCCCGGCAGCGGGGTGTCCTGTCTTGTATCCCCGGCAGCGGGGTGTCCTGTCTTGTATCCCCGGCAGCGGGGTGTCCTGTCTTGTATCCCCGGCAGCGGGGTGTCCTGTCTTGTTCCCTGTTGTGCCCTGTATTATGTATGTCTTGTCTGGTTATGTTTCTAGCTTGGTCTCTCTGTCTCTTGCTCACTCTGTCCCCCTTGCTTATGTTTCTGCTATATCTTTTGCTTAGCTTCCATACTCCCAGCCTGCAGCATCCTGCACGTGATTCTAGTGATATGTTTCATGCCTGCTCCAGGGTGCCTGCAGGATATCACTTCATTTCATTTTGGACTACATCTGCTGCTATGTCAGGGCGCTGGTATGTGGCTGCACAACCCTAGGTGCTCAACAGCCGGCTGAGTGCAGTTGCCTTCCACCAGGCCCTGTCCAACTCCACTACTGCACTGTGACTCCTGCACACGCTGGGTCAATGCAGTCATCTGTATGGACCCGGTTCCGTGACACATATTATGTGTATTATGTTTCTGTGGATGTGGAATTGCAAAATGTTTTATAATGTTTTCTGTGCATGAAAATATTCAACTATTGCTACAAAATGAAGCACAAAACAAAGACACAGAAATGAGGGAAAACCAACCAGAAATGACAGTTGATGGAAATGTGTTTATCATAGATGAAAATATATATTCAGGAACATCTTTAATCAGAGTGGGGCCTGAGGCAAGCATCACAGGAGGTTCCCTCTGGTCCAAGAGACTACCACTAGCCCAGTCTAGTCAGTGGTGGTGAAGTATGATGGTGGTCAATGTCCGCCTCCACATTACCGATTCCAGTTACAGGAATTGTGACCAACTGCTGCTGGGCTCTAAAATATGTTGTCATATCCTGGCACTTGCAACTTTACGTAGTTTGTAGACCACAAAGGAGGAACTCCTAGTGGAGAAATGGATAATGCCGGGTGCATAGACCTCTATTGTGGCTTGGATACTGGAATGCATGTTAAGGGGCCAATGCCAAAGAACAAATTGTTATAAGATGCATGTACACAATAGCCATGAATATAATGATTCAGGGGTCAGAGACGTGTCCATACACATGATCATGGTTTGTGACCCTTTGTATTTAACTTATAAAGGAAGATACAATTTAATTCATATATAGAAAAGAAACAGAAAATATCAGATAACAGCACTACACGTTTCCAGAGAAAATATACAAATATATATTAAGTGTCAGTTACCATGGACATGTAATGAATGGTTGCCTTAACTCTCGAATAACAACTTATCTGGGTATATTTACAGCAATGTATTCTGGCATAGGCTGACTAGCCCTAGGATGGCATGTCACCATCTTGGGCAGGCCCCCCTGTGTGCTGCTGCTCAGATCTCCCCAGTTGGCCCAGTTACACTAATAATAAGGTAGCACTCAAGCTAAATATGTCTCTCTGTCTTTATATATATATATATATATAAATTTATATGGTTTTACATGTCAGGACATATTAACAATCATATGTTCCTTGCTAAGGTATACAAATTAGGTAAATACAACCACATATGAATAAAACATGACATATTACACTCTGTCAAGATTTATCCAACACAAATAAAGCCAAAATTTAAGGTAAGCGGGGGCGGGAGGTGGGATATATGTATATCTATATATGTATATTTATATCTAAATCTGTGTGTGTGTGTATGTATATATATATATATATATATATGTATATCTCTATCTGTTTATATATAAATCTGTATGTGTTTGTTTATATACAGTATATATGTATATTTGTATGTATATATATATATATATATATATATATATATATATATATACATATACATATATACGTGTATGTATATATGTGTACTTGTGTGTGTGAGCATGGATGTGTAAGTGTGTGTGGATGTGAGTAAGTGTAATTTGTGTGTGTAAAGTATGTTTAAAGTGTAAAGTGTGTTTAAATATGTTGTATGGTGGAAGGGGGGAGGGGCAAAAAAGACAGACCAATTTGTGAAGGCAATGATGGCACAGGCTAGCTGTTAAAGTTGGGGGACCCGGGGCAATTTTTTGCACCCGGGCCCTGTGTTTTCTAGTTAGACCCCTGTTGTTATGTAGTATGTGCCCAGAAGAGCATGCAGTAGAATAAACCAGAGAGACCTGGAGGGATCCACCAGAGCATGCTGAGCAAAGTGAAAAAGGTAAAAAGGATGAAGGGTGCAGAGAACCTGTCTGCAGGTGAGTAGTTCCTTCTTACTTTCTTCTTCTACCCATTAAGTGATGTAGTGAGGTATGTTACTCTTTCTCACTGTTATCCCTCCCTTTGCTGAATCGGTTTGTTGGTTCATGTATCCAAGTTTCTGTGAACAAAATACACTAACAATAATAAACTGGGCCATCAAATTATGTATTAGTGAAATTAATGTAGTGAGCTGTGCATATTTTATTACTATTGTATTTATTAGTTACCATTTCTGCAGTTGCGCATTATAAAGTGATACCGCTTCATGTAAAACCAAGTGGTATTGTGCCGAAATAACCACACTGAGGCTTCATCACAGCAGTATGTGGTCGGCTACACTGTTCTTTATCACCCCAGGGAGTACTGTGCTGCTTGATGCTGCCAGCAGCGGAAAGCTGTTCTAATTGTGTTGCCTAAGCCAAATTGGTGCATAAGCAAGCTGTTGGATCATCTTCGCAATGGATTTACGCAGTACACACATGCAAAGGTTTTAACAGCTTTCGTTAACTTGCTGGCAAACATTACCATATATGTTTTATTATTAAAATGTGAGTGATTAGATGTTAAATTTCTAGAGCTAAACAAAATTATACCTGTTTAAAATGCAAAGAGATGCTGTCAAGTAAAATTATTCACATATTTGTAACTTGCATCAGAGGATATCTATGGTTTGTAAATGATGTTTGCAACACTGGCAGATATATTTTAGCTTAATTACTGTTAATACAATATTTTTTGGGTTATATGACACACCAAAATATATCATGCACCAGCTGCATTAAGCAACAATGTAGGAACACAAAAAATACAGGCTTATTTCACCAAATAGATGTATAAAAATATGATTGTAGTTCACATGCCAGAAAATACAGATTTTCCAAAAAGGAAGGCTGTGTGAAAATAGAGTAGGAAAGAGGCTCATGGGAATGTCAGTGGACAATGAAAACAGAAAACCACACACTCCCATATTTACAAAATATTCACATTGAATATTATATATTTGTATTAATGAAATAATATATTTGACCTATTTTATATTTCAGAGACATCATGTTTAATTTGCTTCAAAATTGTAAATGGTGCGTGTGCAGTTATACAGAAGGGGCATGGATACTGAGAAAATCTGTGGATTGTTTTAAGTACTAAACCAAAAAGCTTTGCTTTTGGATAGCTGATAATAAACGGTACAGTGATCCTAATTATTTTTAAAAATGAAAAAAAAGTACCTACTGCCTTCTGCACCATATTTCACTTTCAGTTTTTGTTATGGGGACATATATTAAATAAAAATGAGCTTTTGGAAACTAGTTTATTCCGTCTGAAGAAAGACATTTGAGGTCTATGTGACTGTATATCTATTGTATGTGAACCCCCAAAAAATGACCAAAAACAAACTAAAACTGACTAAATCATAAATGCACTTCTTAGAACTAGTGACTCTACGTGTGAACTAGTGACTCTACAACAGGTGAAATACACTAATATCTACTCTCTCCTTGATATCCTCATAGGTTAATTTCATCTATTGTGGGCTAAGAAGGTGTTTGAGATTCTTATAAACACAGATGCCATCACAGCCTTTTTTGTTTTCCTTCCCTTGCACATTTTTGCATGATCACATTATGTTACAATAAAGTGCAAGTTCAATTGTTATATTAAGCACCTGCTAAAATACTCAAAAATTGATTTGCTACTCATATTTGAATTTGTGTGGTGTGACGGACACTGTCCCACTAATCCATCTTTTGTGAGATCTTAAAAAAATCAACCTCCCTGCTTATTCTACAAACAGATAAGATAGAAGGAAGGGGGTTACAGGGATGTAATATGCAATCTGGAAAGATACCTCTTTTGATTTAATACAGTTTGGTTCAATTATACTCTAGACCAGGGGCGTCCAACATGCGGCCTGCTACTTACCTGTGGGAGGGTCTTCTGTACTGCATAGAGGAAGCGGAACCTAGCAGAGTTCACGTGACATCACATGACTACTCCAGTCCTGCTTCCTCTGTGCAGTACCAGAAAACGCAGAGGGAGGCCGCGCCCTCTGCTTAAGTCTGTGAGCGGCATCGAGGAGCTGCAGTGCAGGTAAGGGGGTGGGGAGGTGTTTGAATGAGTATGCGTGTTTGAGGGAATTAATCTAGGAATGAATGTGTGTGTGATAGCATGGATGTGTAAGTGCTGGAACCTAGGCATGATGGGACTGTGATTGCTGTTATCAATCACACTCCTATCATGCCAAGTCAGCCAGTACATGCTGAAACCTAGCTAGCTGCCCCCCTTGTGTATTGATGCTGCCAGCAGTATGGTGTCTACACATCACTTACAGCCACCCTGTACCAGCATGTACTGGCTGACTTGGCATGATAGGAGTGTGATTGCTAACAGCAATCACAGCAAGCACAGTCCCATCATGCCTAGGTACCAGCATTTACTGGTTGCCTGGGTATGATAGGAGTGTGATTGCGGTTAGCAATCACACTCCTATCATGCCAAGTCATATTGCTATTTTTTTTGTCCAATTGTGGTATGTTTCCTACTTTTATTAAAAATGTGAGTTTTTATTATTATTTATAAAGGTGGGGGGTCATTTGTGGTTTTGGCTAAGTGAACTGTGAATGTTTTGGTCCAGGATTTTCATTTTGGTGCATCCCTAGAATAAATAGAAGTATTTCTTGTTTTAATTATCTTGAATTTGTAGTCACAAACCTTCCTAGGCCCAGAAATCAGTGAGCGGAAAAGTAAAGGTTTTGTGGCATTTACTTTATTTTAATCTGCATATTTTATTAAAGGCCACAGTTTCTCACAATTCTGATGAAGTGGCCCACTGCAGAAAAAACTTGGACACCCCTGCTCTAGACTAAACCTCAGTCAGTTCTGTTATACAGTGCATTGGCTGGCTAGTATAGGTGCTAATGTAAAAACAGTGCTCCGCTACTACAATCCCACCTGTTGTCTAATTGTCTGTGGACCTGAGCCCATAATATGGCTATATCAGTGACTCTGCCATGTACACTACATGGACAAAAGTATGACCATTACATTCTAAATACATAGACATTAATAGGTAGCTGGTCCCCCCTTTGAATTCACTGAGATCTTCAGAATGTTTTTTCATAAACATTTGTAAATGCAGACTGCATGGGTTAGGTGCTTGATTTTATACACCTTTGGCAATGGATCTGATTGAAACACCTGAATTCAATAATTAGGTGATATTCCAATACTTTTGTCCATATAGTGTATATCATATAGGGGTATCCAAAAGCAGCTTACACAATAGTTGCTTACATACAGGACAACTACTCACTATGCAAAAATGATAGTGATTGAGCATCAGCAGGGAATCACAAGCTACATTCCAGCAAGTCTCTTTTCAAAGGGGGGTTTAATGCAGAATATGCATTTCCAGCTGCAAAGTGGAGATGGTAACTTTCTTAAAGATGAATGAATATCTCATGCCTAAACATTGTGGCTGGAAGGCAGGTAGGGAGAGGGACAATAGGAAAAGGTTCTACTCGACCTGCTGGAATTTTCTCTGTACCTGCTGCACGAAGAAAATTACTGTATACTTTTCATTGCACTCCGTGCAATAAGGAGTTACTCCGCAATTTAATGATATTAAATCTGCCTTAATGTATACGTAGTTTATATCATGACAGCTGTTGTATCTTAATGTATTTTTTGTTCAAATAGTATGATCTAGAATGGATAAACTAATAGACAGTAGACTTAATGTTGTTCTTAAATGGTATCGCTGGAATGCCTCGATCAGGAGGCATCCAGCGACACCAAACACTTACCTCGGGATGGACTGTGACCGCTCCGGAGAGTGGTCACAGCCGCCGCTGCCGGTGATCTTCACCATCAGCAAGATGGCGGCAGCCTGGGAAAAAAAACAATAAAGATGAAAAAGTTGGCTAGATGGTCGCCAGACCCTCTAGAGAACTCTGGCTCCACTTGCAGGTTGAATACAGGTATTGCATTCAACCATGCAAGTCAATGGAGCCCAGCTTTTTAATCACAGTGTGATTAGTAAAAATAAATAAAAAAAAATAAAAAAATTAATAATAATTATAAAAAATAGTAAAAAAACAGTAAAATGTAAAAATAATTTCCCACTGATGTCACTATCAGGGGAACCTTCAAGTTGAGAAAAAATGTTAAAACATTTTTTTAAAAAAGGCAAAAAAAAAAATATATATATATATAAAAAATATATTTTTGTGAGCAAGTCCTAAAATTAGCATATTAGCTTAAAACAATTCTCGCATGGAAAGAGTTAAAATACTGGCATATTAAATGCCCATGGGGTGTCTACTTTAAAAAAATGTATGATTTGATGGGGTAAATTGAATTGGCCGGGTTCAACAATGTCCCAATTAACACGGGGGGGGGGAGGATGGCCACACATCTAATTTCCAATTAGAAAAATGCACACGTACCAAATGTGGCCTTTTAGTTCCCCCCATGCATGTGGGGTATCACTGTACTCAGGAGATGTTGCTGAACACATATTGGGGTGTCGTGTGACAGCGGCATATACCAGGAGCTGTAATATAGGTGTGTGGGGGGAAAATACACACAAAAGAATACTACTGCAGACTTATACTGCAGATATAAAAATATATCGTTTTGTTGGGCACACTGAAATGGCCCGACTCAAAGATGTACCAAATAGGGCATGGGCAGTGGATCCCCAAATGCCAAAGTTCAACATTGAAAAATGCGCATGCCCCAAAAGTGGCCCTTTTGCCCCCAAACAGCCAGGCAAAATCATTCATGTGAGGTATCGCTGTACTCAGGAGATGTTGCTGAACACATATTGGGGTGTTTTGTGATAGTGACATATACCAGAACCTTTTAATTCATACCTGAAGTAAAATGTGTGTGGCAAAACAAATGCAAAAAAATGACTACCACAAAGTTTGACAAAGACTGGTGGTAGATATGGTGCATGGAAAGAGTTAAAATACTAGCATTTGAAATACCCTGGGGTGTCTAGTTTTCAAAAATATATGGCTTTATTGGGCACACTGAAATGGCCCGGCTCAAAGATGTGCCAAATAGGACATGGGCAGTTGATCGCCAAACGCCAAAGTTCAACATTGAAAATGCGCATGCCCCAAATGTGGCACTTTTGCCCCCAAACAGCCAGTCAAAATCATTCATGTGAGGTATCGCTGTACTCAGGAGATGTTGCTGAACACATATTGGGGTGTTTTATGATAGTGACATATACCAGAACCTGCTTATTCATACCTGAAGTAAAATGTGTGTGAAAAAACAAATGCAAAAAAAAATTACTACCATAAAGTTTGCTAAAGGCTGATGGTAGAATTAGTGCTTGGAAAGGGTTAAAATACTAGCATTTGGAATACCCTGGGCTGTCTAGTTTTTAAAAATATATGACTTGATGGGGTAAATTGCATTGGCCGGCTTCAAAGATACCCGAAATGGCACATGGGGGGAAAAAATGGCTTTGAAATAGCAAAACGCTACCTGTACATATTGCCTCATAATGTGTAGAAAAAAGCAAAAAAACATAAAAACATTGGGTATTTCTAAACTCAGGACAAATAGTAGAATCTATTTAGCAGGTTTTTTCGTTACCTTTTATAGATGAGTAAGAGATTTTTCAACTAAATCTAAATTTTTCACCATATTTTATACTTTTTTAATAGTAAATAATATGATACAATCAAAACAATGTCATCTAAAGAAAGCCCTTATCTAAAAAACAATATCTAATGTGTGTGGGTTCAGTAAACGGGAAAGAAGAAAATTACAGCTAAACACGAGTAGCACAGAAATGTTAAAACGGCCATTGTCACGAAGGGTACAAAAAGTAAAATCAGCCTTTGTCACGAAGGGGTTAATGTAACATTATTTCTGAGTCAATCTATTTGTAAAGAAACACATTATACATTAAATTAACTGGTAACTAGAATACAATTATCATCTCTTTTCAATTAAAATGTATTTTATAAAATAAGTATGTTTAAAATAAAATTAGATGTGGCTAAATACCTTACCAATAGGTATATAAACTGTAGTAGTAAAACCATCCTTTTAAAGCACTATGCCTTTGTGTGTAATTCTCAAACATATTCACATTATTAACTTTCATAAGTTTATTAGTCTCACTGCTAATGAAATCATTCATCCTTTACAAATGCACATGGCTCGCTAATGAAACATCAGTGGATAGATCAGCCATTTACCGAGAACATCCAATTGTATATGCTTCTGCCTGGTTGTTACTGCATAAAAAGAGGCTTGAGTATCACTTTCAAATAATTAATGTAAAATACATATACAAAACCCCAGAATAATCAATTTCTTGTATAGTTAGAAAACTATGCATTATACAGGTAAAATCAGCACTTTTATGAAAAATTTATTGAGAATGGCACTCCAAAATGCCTATTGAAGTCCATGGGATGAAATGTTTGATAATGTATTAATGATAAAGTATGATATTACACATAAAATATATGCTCATATATAAATTAGGAAGGGTTATCACATCATTAGGGAACTACAACAATTTCCCTGTTGAAGCATTTTAGAATTAGGTTTTAGTAATAGGGTAAGGATGAAAATTACAACAAGCAGCCTCAAATTATGAAAGCCAAACCTTGGAGAACACAGTTAAAGGGACACTCCACCCATCATTTGCACTTTCCACAGCAGAAATCTCTAGAAGCATTAGCAAAGAGTAGTGACCCTTAAAGTTTTTTTCACTTTGTAAGTAAGTGAATTTTAAGTACAGTGTGGAGAACAGAGTTTAGATTGAAGTTGGTCAGGTAAAGAATTGTAATCAAGAAACTTAGTCAGCCTATTATATACAAGTCATTCAAGCCATTTGGAAGCAAGAGACGTTAAAGAGATGAAGCTGTATTGGGTGTTACAATGGCATGGATGATAGAAAAGATCCAGTGGAGAGAAAGACATTGATCTACTTAGGGTTGCAACTAAGAAGACTGGGTAAGATGAGAGGGGATAGGATCAAGGGGGCTGGTGGCTAGTATGAAGAAGGAGAATAGCGTGGACTTGTGTGAGACTGAAGGATTGCATAGCCAGATAGTATGAAAACTGCAAATCAAGAAGCCTACACCACCCTATTTCTGTAAGCAAGCCTGAGAAAATGAGCCAGATAAAGTCCTGTATAAGAGAGCACATAAGGAAAGGGAGTGTCTGGGGACACTAAACAAGTCTCAGTTAGAAATAGGAGGTGCACAGAACTTCAGATGAAGTGATCATGTTTGGCTGTTCATTACACACATGGTTGGCATTCCAGATGGCAAAGTAGAAAAGTTAGCAGCGGTAGCCATCGCTACAGGGGGGCAAGGGGGGGCAATTACCCTCCCCCTAGGTTAATCCTTGCCCCCCCTGTTGCCCCCCTGCCGAATTTGGAATAAAGTCGCAATGCGACTTTAAATCCCGTCTTTTTTTTTTTTTTATCCGGAGGCCTCTACCTCCGTCGCGGTGCCGGCATTTCATGCTGAGCACCGAAATATGACGTCATATTTCGGCGCTCAGCAGTGAAGCAGCGCGTGCCACGGCAGAGAAGGAAGACAGAAGCCTCGTGCTGCCGTTGCTGGACCTAAAGGTGAGATAACTACAAAGGGGGAGGGTAGATAGTTAGTAGGGAAAGGGGAGGAAGAGGGGTTAGAAAGTGATAAAGGAGAGGGGGGGTAGAAAGTAATAAGGGAAGGAGAGGGGGTAGATAGTGAGGAAGAGGGTAGTAAGAATATTTAAATAAGTAAAGAGTGTGAATTAATGTGTGGATGCATTGTGTGAATGAGAGAGAGCATGAGTTAATATGTGGGTGACTTGTCTGAATGAGGGAGAGCATAAGTTAATATGTGGATGAGTTGTCTGAATGAGGGAGAGCATAAGTTAATGTGTGGATGAATTGTCTGAATGAGGGAGAGCATGAGGTAATGTGTGGATGAATTGTCTGAATGAAAGTGTGAATTAGTGAGTGACTGTAAAATTGTTTGTATATATAACAAGCAGGATGTTTGAACCTTAGGGACCAAGATGACACAGGCGGGTGTATATGGAACAAAGATGGCACAGGCCGGGCTGTTTGGGGACAAAGTTGACTTGTGCTGTGCTATATGGGGACAAAGATGGCAAATCTTATGTGTGTTATCTGGGTGCTGGTCAGGTTCTATGTGGGCAGTGTGGACACCAGGGCTGGCTTTGGGGTGTGCAACCTGTGATCTATGCCTGTAATTTAGGGGGTTTTAAATATTAGACTTGGGCACCAGGGGGCTCTTCGTGTTCGTCTTCGTGCTCGTCTTCGGGGGGAAAAAAATCTTCGTATTCCGCGAATATTCGCCCGTTCCCGTCTTCGTGGACATTCTTCGTGTTCGGTTTTTCTTCGTTTCCCCGCTTAAGGGGTTAATACGGGGTTAACGCAGCTCTGGCGCCAGGAGTTTAAATGTACGTATGAGCAACTCTATTGGTCGTCAGCAGGGGGCTCGTCTGCCATTGGTTGATGGCAGACGGGCCCCCTGCTGGCGACCAATAGGGTCGCTCGTACAGACTGTTAACTCCTGGTGCCGTAACTTACCCGGCACATCCCAATGGTCTCCCTCCCTGTTCAATTAGTTAAATGTCCGTATGAGCGACCAATAAAGTCGCTCGTACGGACATTTAACTAATTGAACAGGGAGGGAGACCAGTGGGATGTGCCGGGTAAGTTGCAGCATTGGGGTTTTAAAAGTCTATAAGAGCGACCAACAGAGTCGCTCGTGCAGACTTTTAAAACCCCAATGCTGCAACTTACCCGGCACATCCCACTGGTCTTCCTCCCTGTTCAATTAGTTAAATGTCCGTACGAGCGACCAATAAAGTCGCTCGTACGGACATTTAACTAATTGAACAGGGAGGGAGACCAGTGGCATCTGCAGGGTAAGTTGCAGCATTGGGGTTTTAAAACCTCAATGCTGCAACTTACCCGGCACATCCCACTGGTCTCCCTCCCTGTTCAACAATTAGTTAAATGTCCGTACGAGCGACCAATAAAGTCTATATATATGTTGATCTATACCTGCTATCGGCAGCAGTAACTAATATTAATATGTATCGGCAACTGGGGCTAATATTAATATATATGAGCAGCAGGGGCATCAATACACAAGGGGCAAAAACACTAAGGGGGGTATAAACGACAATGCAGTGTGAAAAATCCATCCTGATGAAGACGTCTGTGACGTAGATTGTGTCCTGCTGTTTGTGTGTTTTTGGTTATCAGTGTAGCAGAGCCTGTCCTGGGGTGTGTGGGTATATAGGTGTTGGTGTGGCAGAGCCTGTCCTGGTGTGTGTTTGGGTGTTGGTGTGGCAGAGCCTGTCCTGGTGTGTATGTGTCCTGGTGTCGGTGTGACAGAGCCTGTGTTGTGTGTGTGTTTGGTCATCTGTTTCCTGGCACTTAACTTACAGTAGGAATTATTAAATTTATATTTATCCAGAGATAAAATGCCATCCTAAAGTTGTAGTGACTTCAGGGGACAAAATGTTCAAGGCCCTGAAATCATTTAGTGGAAAAGTTATTTATTGTGTTATAATATTTATTTCAAGGATTAGTCGCACTCATTTGTGGCTTCAGGCTTCCCATGTTGAATGATCAAGTATTATTTTAGTCCAATAACAAAAGTATAATTCCATAGCACATTACTTTTGGCAATACATATATATTTAATGGTGAAAATTATGAATGCCCCCACAGTTTGGCTGTGGGATCTTGTGTGCCCCCCTATATATTGTTTCTAGAATCGCCACTGGTTAAGAGTGAAATAAGGTGGAAAGAGGATGCAGGAAGAGGTGGGGGAGAGAACTGATAAAAGAAATGATAAAAGTTCTTGTCATGAGAAAAGTGGAGAAGTAGTGTGGCTGCATTTTAAATATAGTGTGATGATGTTTATGAATGGAGAGACTGGAAAAAGGAAAGCAGTATGAAAAAATATATTGTACTCCAGATTGAGTGGAGTGTTGCTTTTAAGGGTTTCTTAAAGTTTCTTGTTTCCTCTGTGGTGAATTTCCATGTTACACTTCTTGATAGTGGAACTTAGGAAACTGGTCAGCAATGATCCTGTTAAACGGGACTAAATATAAAAGTGGAGTATATGGTAATTAATCAAGCAGTGCAGCTAGCAGTGATGTAACTAAACTGGAATAAGAGTTTTCTTTACTGAAATAAACTGTACATGTGACTCTACATACTACAATGTTTAAAAAACAAAGCATTTAATAGCTTATATTAGCTATATATTGTTTGCAACACACAACAAAATTAATTTTAACTGAGATGTGTTTCTTGGAAAAAAGGATTTTTTTAAATGCAACCAAATAAAGAACTTGAGTAATGACAAAACTCTTCAAAAACATATAATGCTATGAAAACTGACACCTACATGAAACAGAAAATTACACTATACTACTTAGGGCTGTGTTTAATCATAAATTTGATTATACAGAAAGTTGATGATAGATTGGTCCACACATGGAACAGAAAACTACTTAAGGCTGTTTTAGTATGATGGATTTTCTTAGATATACATTAAAATTTGTAAAGCAACTTCCTCCGCCTACCATAGGTTTTCGTTAAAGCAGATGCTCTCACGGTGTATACATGTCTATAGCTGCTCTTGCAGTGAAGCTGATCAGCTGTCCTCCTACGAGTGTTTAATGTGAATGGCCATTCATCAACAATAAAACATCGCCCCTAGACAAGGACATAGCTGACTCCAGAAAATGTACAGTGCTTTATCTTTCTTCATATAAAACTAAATCATGTTATCTAAAAATTCCAGCAGGGATACTGTGAAAATCCTTCTAAACAGGATCAGAAAAAGTAGCTGAAATCGATTAGTGTTTCTGATAGCGAAAGTGATTAAAACTGCGTTTGAGAATCAACAGGATGCAAAAAAGTATACACAGTGGTGGATTTTGAACATGAAAGGAGCCTCCTGCAGTTGTACAGGTGTAACATGTTCCTTGCTCATATAACAGATATGAAAAATGATAGATAAATAGAAATTATACAGGAAATTAGACTTGATCTCAATGTGTAATCACAAAGGATTTAAAATTAAGAAACAATTATGAAGTCCTGACATTAAATGGTTTCATACAAAAAAAATAAAGCCCAGACTTGGCTTTTAGTGGTTTAATGTATAATACATCATGTAAAATAGATATAATTCTTTTACTGTTTTTTTTTCTACTCACACCCCACCACCTTCATCACAACAACCATTTTAGGAACATGGCTGCGCCCTCCTTGTATTAGGTAGAATCCTTGATGATGGCAAAACAATATTGCTCTGAGTACATTGTGTCAGTTAACCCATGGTCATACATAACTCCGTCTGGTTGAATGTCATGCAATGCTGATTACTGAAATATAATCACTCATTGTGATTGATTAAAAGTACACTCCAGCTCTATTTTCTAGACATATTAAAGTCTATTTTGCGTAGACTCCATTGGATTTTACTGCATTCAACTTGGCGTCTGCATCTTTTAGTTGATGTTTTGCTAGCTGTTGCCACCTGATTTCAGTGAGAATGTGGTTCCTATTGACTTCAATGCTAATACTTTTGAGCATGTACCAAGAGTACGCTTCCATCAGGCACTTCCTGCTTTCAGTAGAGGCAACCAAGAGAGAAGTTAAATGAGACATAATTTCTAGAAGGCTTGCAGTGACTTGCATGCAATAAAATGGAGACATAAAAATGAATTGAGGTATATACTAGATGTGTAACTTTTTATCAATCCATATGGTGTTTACAAGGAGCTTCCAACTTAAGTACAAGACTAGGCCATATAAAACTGTAAGAATGTGTATGGAGGTGAATTTAGTTAGACCGTCTCTTTCAGTCAATGACATGCTAGAATTTGATTATCTAATGTGTCAGAACATATGTCTGACATACTTTTTGCTCCTCCAGGGTACAGGGATCCAACAGTGGTTGGTGGTCTCAGCATCTCAGAGCTGTTTTCATTTTGGATGAGAGCGAGGTGACTTCTGGCCATCTAGACCCAGTTAAAATCTCTTAAGCATTGGCAATCATCCTTTTTTACAACAAACTTGAAGATTTCCCTCGTGGCTTACCGTAGCATTTCTCATTTGACAATGTCTGTCCTTGTTTTAATTTTCCTTATTGGTATTTCCATGCTTAGCCCAGGACTTTGTCTTGTAAGTTCCTTAGTGTTCAAAACCATTTTTACTGAATTTCACATACCATGACAACATAAAAAAAGACATTTTAGTGCTCACTCAATGAGAAGCACATCATACTTTGCTTGTTTGACAAAGATAATCCCATTGCAAAACTAAATTTAATAATGAAATATTTTATTTAAATAGTTATGAAGTCTATACATAGGGACCCTAGTGCTGGAAAATAAAGATATAAATGGTGTATAATTTTGGCTATTACTATCTTATAATAAAGATTCAATCAAATTAATTGTGTCTTACAAAGCTTATTTAGTGTTTAACTGGATTTTTCAACAAAAGACTTTAAATATAGACTATATTATACCAATCTCCCTCTAGATTTTCTTCCTTCAGACATCTGTTATCTGCTATCATATCCCATATTAACTGAAATGTCTCCATGTCAACATTAAAGCTCTACAATTTTTCTAATACCCCCTCTGGCACTAATGGTCTAGTCATGATGAAAGATTATTGCAGTCTGATACTTCTGTTACTATAAAAGCTTACCTAAAATTTCTCACAATGTTAGATCAATAGAATCATGTGCCTACTTAGTTGTGATCTAGAATTGTAGGATTAGTACTATACCTTAGGGAATCTTTTAGTTCCATGTAAATCATTTGTATTTTTTAAGGTGACTTCTTTAATATAAGACACACCTGAAGACACAGATCTGCTTTTTAAAGAAAATTACAATGCTTTATTATTAATCACATCACATACATTTTAAAAACACAAAAAATTCTACAATCCACTTTAAGTTTAACCTCTTACATATGTGGATTTAATTATCCTACCAGTGACATTATAAGGACTTTCGCAAGTGTACTTATTATTATAATATTGTGCATTTAACCATTTATGTTTCTGATTGATTTATTTGAACTATTTATGTATTTTTTTACACTTTTATATATTCTTATTGTGTGCCATTTATGTTGTTGTTTCTTTTGACCATTGGCCTTTACTGTCCCTAATGAGGTGGAAGGTTTCTATGAAACACTTATGGTGGGATTGTTAGATTTTTCCAACCTTCACACTGTGTTTGAATACGTTTGTGTTTGCTGT
The DNA here is from genome assembly GCA_029215755.1 of Spea hammondii. Classification (NCBI taxonomy): domain Eukaryota; kingdom Metazoa; phylum Chordata; class Amphibia; order Anura; family Pelobatidae; genus Spea; species Spea hammondii. Next base: position 40,620,873 of record JARDYJ010000005.1, on the reverse strand, counting down.
CAATTTGACCTCATTCCACAGCAGGGTTACATAATATTTTACACTACATACATCATACCCAAGTGTTATATATGATGTTTTTTCCAATACCTACCAAGATGGCTGCCTAATCATGTATTATTTTGTTTTTATGGAGCATTCATTTTAATATATCGATAAGGTTTAGTTTGCTTTTTTTATTTTATATAATTATTTTTTCTAATTAATTGTGCTAATCATTCTATATATGTCTGGCAATAATCTCAAATATATTATTTGCCGTATACAACCTCAAAAAGAGTATTTAATATTCTAATTTTGAAGTTTAAGTATTTTTTTAAATGTGTCCTGTTGTATCAAAGCTCTTATGAGTAATGGCTACACTATAAAATAAGTAAACATGATTAGTTTTACTGGTAAGAAATACTGGCATTCATAGTTGTTATGAGCAGAGTGAAAAGTGATATGGCAGCCCATAGTTGATATGACAACAAAATCATTCTGCCTAGCATGTAAAAGGTCTCATTTATCATCATTAACATCTTAATAACCATTTGTCTATCTACTATTAATAAACTCATAATTGTATGTTTTGTGCAATGCCCTTCAACATGGACATACGTAAATCAACTTGTTAAATAATATGTGTTATACATTTTGTATGCTTTGTGATATAGATTAGTGTTGAGGGACTCTGTACTTTGACCCTGCAGATAAGTCCTTAAAAATGTTTATGACTTCGTAAGAGTCATGGCCAGCCCTGGAAATAATTGAATACTATCCCCATATTTCATGGTGCCATTTTGGGGTACACTGCACATGTTGGGTTCTAACTCCAATATTTGTTTGCTTAGAATAGGGACAAGCCCTGCATTTTAAGTATATTAAATAGGATACATAGGAAAACATATAATTCCTAACATCACTGTGGCCCACGGGCTTGGATCCACTTAGAGACCAGACGGTATAGTGCGTGTAATGCAAAAGCATCTTAAGTATGAAATAGTACCACAATCACTATCCCTTAAACCACCATATTCCTCCCCACCATCATTTCTATCCCATTCGGGATGCATTTTCAACTGGGAACTGAATTTGTTGTGCAGCATAATAGTAGAAGCCTGACTTGCTACTTGCCCCAGGTTAGGGGGCCTACTGAGAAATTTCGTTGTATCCCAATAGGCCACTCGGGCCCTGGCGAGAATGAAAAATAATACAATTTCTACCTCATTTTTGGACATTTGTACAAATTAACAAAATTTTATATATAATCTATATTTATATATGAAGCATTTATCTGTAGTGTGAAAACACAGAGAAAATCGTCTAGATGTGATTTTCTTTTCTGCTTTTTTCATGGTCAACTTAGTTTCTTGACCTGTCTCCCACTGAACATCAATTGAAATTGATTGATCAAATGCTTTGCATCTGCCAAGCTGTCATTCAAGCCAAGGGGGATTTGGATGGAGATAATAATAAAACTGAAGAACAGCTTTGCCAAAATGACTTTGTGATTCAGTTTATTTGAGCTGCTGTAGCCTTAAGCATCATGGTTCAATGAAATCATATACTGGAAAATCTAGACTTTATTGTGAAACAATAAAACAACTACAGCATGTTTTAGAAAATTCACTTTAGAATGGATTAGCAGATTTCCTTCTCTAACTGAACAAATGAAACATAAGGTGAAAAAACTGCATATGCCTGCTGTACAGTAAAGAGGACATATACATGCATTTAAATTACTTATATCGTTACTTACAGATATAATTGTGAAATATATGCTTATTGGATTGAAAATTAAGGGCAGAGCAGATGGTGAAATGTAGGTTTAAAGTATAATGTCCATTAAATTTGCCCAAATAATAGTTTTTTTGTTTTAAGCTGCAAGAATATATTAACATATATTACAGAGCTTTGTATATATATATATATATATATATATATATATATATATATATATATATATATATATATATATATATATAGATATAAACATATGTGCTTGATTATGACAACCCCCAAACTTTGGCTCTTAATGAAAAAAATCCAAAAAGGCCTCAATATAAAACTACCCAAAAAAATCAAAACCACTTTTTTTGCTTTTCTTGTCTCACTCTCCCTAACACAGGCAGAACCTGTTAGGTCAGGCCATTCAATAGGGATTAATTCAGTGACACTAGATGAGTACTGGGGGAGGAATTTTCCTTGTCCAGCGGCTCCCCTATGATGCAGCCGCTTGCCCCAATTTTTTCCATATAGTCAGTTACTAAGTCATTCTAAAAGGTTAATCCTGGGGAACCAAGTTCTGAAGAAAGCTAATGACACCTCAGGAAGGAAGTTCATGTTTATCCTTTTTGTGATGATCTGCCTGTGGGACATGAGCCATGCAGTTAGAAGGTTTCATTGTTGGTCTAAGGATTGTTGTGTTAAGTAAAGCTGTGGTCATTCAAGGGTTAGGGTATCTAGCTTCTGGCTATAGGCATACACAATCAAGGTTCCCTTTTTGCTTTAGTCCAGTTCTCTGTTGCTTTATCAGTATAGCTACATTGCCTAGTTTTAGATCTCATGTTTATCCCTATACAGTCTAGCATCTAGTCATGTGTCTCTGCCGACCCAGGTTGTTTTACTGAGCTGGAATTTTTGCTTGTAATGCCATGACATGTACAACATTTCCAAAAATTTTAGGGTTGTCAGGATATCGGTGGGAGAAAACTGGTGGTTTATACCCACGTTCATGATTGACATGATTCTGCAAGACTTAGTGCAAAAGAAGGTGAAAAGGTCAGCTTTACTTTGCATTTCCTATGGGTGTAATTTTCAATATTTCACCCAGCTCATTATAAACTCTGCTTACTTTGCTCCAGCAATCCTGATTTTTGTTTACTGACTTGGCTTGCTTGCCCATCCTGAAATACTCTTCTCTATTGACCAATGCCTCTATTTACCTGCCACCCAGATCCTGTTGATCCTGGTGCTTTTATAAGCTACAGTAAGTCTACAAGATAATCCTGACTTGAGAGACTGAATCCTTGGAAAGGATGTTGTTGTTGGCAGAAAATGTCCTTGTTCACTCTGCCCACTGGACTCTATCTCTACCGGCATTGTGATAGTTATCTTATGAAGGGTAGAGTCTGGAAGTAGTCAAATAGCCATTTTTTCCAGAACAGAACTAAGGAAGGAAAATTCTGTGAGATGAAAATGACACTAAAGAAATGTGCTTTGGACAAAAACAACAAATCACAGTTATCTTGCTTTGGATTTATCTATCTGGCCCATTTTCAGGTCTGAAGACTCTTCGCGGTAATATCCCTGATCTGTGATGATCACTGCACCATTTAAATCAAATTAATTGCTGCAAATCTGTGGACCTAGGAATTTATGTGCAATCACATTCTTTTTAATATTGCACTAGAAGTGTAGCTGAAAAATAGCCATAGAAAATCTTGCATCATATCTCTACATAATAAATATCTAGTTTTGGAGAAGAAAGTGAAGGATTTACATTGTTCAAATCTTTATTTTAGAAAAAAGGCATTAGATTATTATCCAAAGAATATTATGAAAAGGACACAGCTTTTTGGATTATTTAGTTTAACTGCATATGTTGGTTTTCACATTGATATTTTTTATTAATTCAAGGTTATTCTTTTTCACTTAACTGTTTAAAATAAATAAGGTGTTCGAGTCGCCCCGGCACCCTTCAGATCTGTTATGCCAGCTCCCATTTCCATTATTTGTCTCTTGTCTAAGAGTCTAGCATGAGGAAAGCACTGCAAGTGGTAATTGGGTTCAGTCCTAAATCAGCTGTTAAGTGAATATACAATGAGAAAACTTGGGAGTACATGAACAAGTGCATACATGTGTATGCAGTTACCTTTCTGTACTGACAAGCTGGTAGCAGTGAGCAAAGAGAACAAGCAGAACTATTGGTGGAATACATTGTATCTGAACAAGTGATCTCTGAGGCCCCAAAAGGCTATAGTTATATATTTTGTTACTGCTTTTTTGCTGAGCTTGATAGGAGTTCCAGGGCTTTTTGACATTTGGACTACTTGTTGGTACTCTAGTGACTTCTTAGACTTTGTTAACAGTGAGGGAGATATTTTCTATTGCAGTGCCTGCACTAGCTAATAGAGATAAACCTTCAGTAACTGAACCAGGAGGTCTAGCAGGGCGTATCTGGCACTCGTTACCTCTACCACTAGTCACAACATGGCACACCAGGATGCAAGAGAACACACTTTATTGTAACTGGGCATAATTAATATGAATAAAGTGTTGGGCAAAAAAAATATATATATATATGGAAGAGAATATACTTATTAAACAAAGTTCTGATTGTGTTCACATCTACATGGAAACATGAAAAATAAAATATACCAACAAAATGTGTAAATCTGTTATGGTAACTAATATAATGTAATGAAAATCTGTATGCTTCCCTTCAGCAAACAAGGGGTATTTGTTGCAATGTGATCAAAGGAACTGTCAAAATTCCAAATAGACCAAATATACCATGATACCATTAAAAAGTAATAACTTGATGAAATAATACATATACAATAAATTGTAAACTGGGTATAAGGTGTATTAGAATAACCGCATAACACATGAATTGGTATAACAAAAAAATTACTTAATTGCTGTAGCTAGATTCAATTTTAACAGCAGTCCTATTGTTTATTAATGAAATTAATACCTAGTAACAACCAGGTCTCCCTCCCAAATGCAGTTGCTGACCCTGTCCGAGTACTCCCTGTCTCCATTTATTGGGGCACTTTTGGTGTAGGTAGTGCTACCCAGTAAAGATTGTATTTATGGTGGTGCATAGTTTAAGTGTCCCTTTAGTGTCTTTAGGCACCTCTGGAATGCTGTTTCTCTGTTTTCCAGGCTAGGGCTGATATCATCGTCCCTCAGAGAGAGCTTTATCAAGATTTTACTTAACTCCTCTGCTCAGTTCTCATTCTACCTTCCCTGTTCCAGAAGCCTCTACTGGGAGATCCTTTCCTCCCACAGACTGAGCAGTATAGCTTTCACATAGGAGCCTGACAGCTTCTGGAAACAGCTCCTGGTTGGTTCATAGAACCCTAGTGACCATGACACTATATGTTTTTATGCTTAAAGCAGCCAATCACTGGCAGGAACGCCCTAACATTGAAATCAATAGCCTCTCTAGACCCCCTGGTGATCTTGCACAAACCAGTGCAGGAGTTGCACTGAAGTATTGCTGGAGCTGGGAAGTAGGAGATATGTTCAGCCAAACACATATCCTGTAAGCCACGGAGCTTAGGGGTGGAAAAGTGCAAATGCAATAGAGTGGATTCTAGTGAATCACACCATGTGTTTGCATAACAAATATGTACATTAAGGTGTATATTATGGCTGGAGTATCCCTTTAACTATTATTTATAGGCAGATCTAGACCTCCCTCTGGTTCTTTAATGTTGTATTCTCTTATGACCTACCCTAACCCTGTTCCTGACCACAAATTATCTTTATTTGCTGCTTCTACTTACGGTGGTGTCTTCAGTTGAAATTTAGATTCACCACTCAATTAAAGTGGAGGTTGACATCAGGTCCGGACTGGCAATGGTCTGGCGGCCCTGGCACTTTAAGTCTAGCTGCCGACTGATGATTTTAGTTTGGCCGTCGGCTAGATCTGAGCGGCTGCACACTACTTTTTTCTTCTTGAGTAACATGTAGTCGGGCATATGTAGATGGACACACTCTGTAGCTCCGAATCAACCACTTGAAAATGGATGATCAAACTTTAGAGTGCTATAGTTTTGGTGGAACACTCTACTTGAAGTCACAGAAGTGCCTTACTTCTTTCAAAACAATGGCCTAGTCCATTTTAGCATAAGAAGTAACCATAAGACTGTGTGAACTGATATTTATGTGTGTCAAATGACAGCTTTTACTATGAGAATTTTAATGGGTATATGGTAGCTTTTCCATCTACCGTAATTCTTTGGGTTGCTTAATGCAACATAGTACCTCAAATGTAAAAATGTTACTGTTGTACAAAAAATGACATTAGAAGTTTACCTTACATAATCACCAAAAGCATGATACACCTTATCACCATGGCCACATAATCTGTAAAAAAATAGTATTTAACATTCTAAGAAAAATATACTGTTTATCACAGCCAATATAACCAATTTGCTCTTGAAATTCATGTGTAATAATAAGAGTAATATATATTAAATATGTCTTTGTACAGTGCTAACCAGGGCTAGATTACGAATTATTTTACATGACAAGGAGGGTTGCTCATTGGGTTATTATTTGTGAGAAAGGGAGAAGCTATTGATATCCTTTTTTTTTGATACATAGACTAAATTATTCTCATGAAAAGTTGTAATGCATCTTTAAACAGATGTATTGGTGCTGGAGGAAAAAGTGTTTTTTTTGCTTCAATGGCAATAGATTTTTCTTTTTCATTTGATGAAGATAGAATAGACAGACAGATAGACCTCCTAGACAGAGTTTGATTAGTTGCAACCCAGGCTCTTATTGAGGAACAGAATGCAAATGAGCAAAAAATGTTTCACTTTTGGCTGAGGTCAGGGAAAAAGAAGTTGAAAGACATTATGTGAAAGCTTCAGAACCTGACAGGTCTTGATAGAAGGAGAACAATCAGTAAAGAATGGCAAATTATTAAAATAAAAAAACAGACTAGTTGGCAAATAGTAATGCATTCAATCAGCTGCAAGCAGCCTAGAAGTTTTAATAATGCTATAGCATGAGATCACAGAATTTACATTTCTAGTGCTATTCCAAAGACAATCATGCTGGGCAAAATGTAGAGATCATTTGCTGGGAGTAATGGCTCTGACACTCATATATTTGTTTTGCAGTCTTTCCATATTGTAATTTATACATTATATTTTTTTCTACAATGGTTGGTAATATACCTACCTAGGTCAGGAAATAAAATACACAGTGAAGTATTGTGGCCTACTCGGCCTAGGGCAATAGGTCAAGAGAAGTGTCAGACTTTGTCACGAATAAAAGGGAGTCATCCTACTGAGCCATCAGAATCCATGTAATATCATTACAAAATGGTCCAGTTAAAAAGGATATATACACTGATCAGCCATAACATTATGACCACCTGCCTAATATTGTGTAGGTCCCCCTTTTGCTGCCAAACATCCCTATCCCGTCGAGGCAAGGACTCCACTAGACCTCCGAAGGTGTGCAGTGGCATCTGGCACCAACACGTTAGCAGCAGATCCTTTAAATCCTGTAAGTTGCAAGGTGGGGACCTAATGGATGCATCCTGGTTCCATATGTTCTCCAGATAAGCGACCCACATGCTTCCAGCCATCCACGTGATGGAAAAGAAAACCTGATTCATCAGACCAGGCCATCTTCTTCCTTTGCAACGTGGTCCGTCATTATGCTCATATGCCCATTGTGGGTGCTTTCGGCAGTGGACAAGGGGTCAGCATGGTCACTCTGACTGGTCTGCGTAGGCAATACACATAGGCAACACACTGCGATGCACTATTTGTTCTGACACCTTTCTATCAGAGCCAGCATTACCTGCCCTTAAATTTCCTGCCCCTTCGGTTCAGATGAAATTCAAAAGACTTTTTCCATTCAGAAACAAAATTTGTTGTCACTCACCTTCATTCACTCTCACATGACCTCTCACACTCTCATCTACATTCTCGCACACTCTTTCCCATTGTCTACCTACCTTCTCCGCTGACCAATTTTTTGTCCATGTCTCCTTTCACTCAGCTTTGCTCTCCGTTGCTCTGCCCTTTTGTGGAAGTGCATCCATAGGCCTGAGTAATGCAGATAGATTTACGGAGAAAGAAAGAAAATGCTTCTCTTGCTCCGCTAATCTGTATTCATTATTCTGGTCTCTTAGTGTATTTCTGCAAAAGGGCTGAGCCACAGGGACAGCCTCTCTCCATTACTCCAATCGGTTCATAGGGTGTGCCTGGAGGTTTTGCCCTTACACAGAAGTGCACCTAGAGGCCAGAATAATAAAGCAGACGAAGAAAGAAGACACGGGGAGAGGTGGATGAAGAAACAAGATAGAACAAGAAGGGGAAAGGGAAGAAGCAGGGCTGCCGGGAAGGAGACAGTGACACAGAATCAATCAGTGAAGAAGGTAAGGATACATTGAGAGAGAGTGTGAGGCAGCGTTAGTAAGATTGAGTGTGAGTGGGAAAAAAACAACAAAAATTTGGAGCTCTCTGCTATTTGTTTTGTTGAGATCCCTCATTGTACATATATACTCTAATGTGTATAAATATGTGTGTGTGTGTGTATATGTATGTATGTATGTATATATGTATATATATATATATATATATATATATATAGTAACATAGTATACAAGAATAGTTTAGCTTTGGTATTGAAGGGTTTGGATTCTTTGCACTGATTTAAAAGTTTCTCTGACAAGTTACTAATTACTAAATGCCTTTTTTGCAGTCATTGGAAAGTACTAATTCCACAAACTAAAGCTTCATGTCTGTTTTAATGGAAACTTGAAGACAGTGAATTTTTCACAAAAATCACCTGCATTGATTTTTCTCTATTTGATGGAAAACGTGGACAACAAAGACATACAGGTCTATTGTTCTTTGTTTGGCATCACTATTTACCACAGCTGATACCTATAAAATAAGGACTTGCTTCAGAGACAAATGAGAATGTGTAACACAAAAATATAGACTCATTCTACCCTATGTCACTTCTCCCATGTTTGAGTAATCCTAGTAATCTATATATGGGCAATGTTGAGCCCTCCAAATTTGACAATGAGCATTAAATGAATAGGAATTTTTTCTTCAGTATTATTCAATTGCTCAACACCTTTAGCTCAGTGACCTAATTATACTTGTGGTGCTACTCAAATACAGTTACCTCTTCCAAAGGTGCTGTCAAGGGGTTTCAGTTTAAACATGCCTCATGTGTGAAAAAGACATTTATTTTTAAATCTGCCTTTGCAGCTTACGTTTTTAATGTATTCTATCAAGTCTCTGGTGACAAAGATATTATAGCAGCGTGGCAAATTATATTAAAATAACTTTGAGACCCCTTTTAAATGACCCCCTTTAAAGGAGAGGGGAAGGAGAGGGGATAGAAAGTGATAAGGGAGGGAGAGGGGGGAAGAAAGTGATAAGGGAGGGAGAGGGGGTAGATAGAAAGGGGGACAGAGGGTAGAAAATGTGTAAGGGAGGGAGGGGGTGTAGATGATGAGAAAGGGGGGAGAGGCGGTAGATAGTGAGAAAGAGGGTAGTGAATGAATTATGTGAATGAAAGTATGAATTAGTGAGTGACTGTAAGTGTTTGTGTGTATCAGGTGTATAATTGTGGAAAGGCAAAAATGGCACAAGCAGGGTGTTGGAGCCATGGGGACCAAGATGGCAGGGTATTTATGGGACAAAGATGGCACAGGCCGGGCTGTTTGGGGACAAAGTTGACTCGTGCTGGGCTGTTTGGGGCAAGTCCTATGTGTATAATTTGGGTTGGCTTTGGGGTGTGCAGCCTGTGATCTATGCCTGTAAGTTAGGGGTTTTATGTATACATGGAATGTATATTGTGAATTCCAATTGATCTATATCTGCAAAGCTGGGTTTTTGTGTTATTCTGTAGATCCATATCTGCTATGCTATTTTTCCATACATTATTATTGTATACCTGCAAATACAGGATTTGTATGTCTGATTCTGTTTATTGGATCTATACCTTCAGTGTGTAGTTCAGAAGTGAATTTCAATTGATCTATACATGCAAAGCTGGGTTTGTGTGTTAATGTGTTGATCTATAGCTGCTATCGGCATCAGGGTCTAATTATATATATATATATCGGCAGCAGGCGTTAATATTAATATATATGGGCAGCAGGGTCTAATATTAATACATATCTGCAGCAGGGTCTAATATTTATATATATATATATATATCGGCAGCAGGGTCTAATATTAAAGAAACTGCCAGTTCAGCTGTTATTTTGAAATCATATTTCAATTTCAAGAGATAAATACTTATTATGTAGTTAAAAATGCATGTCTAATGCGTATATGTGATGGAACCATCACATAAATCAATAATAAAGGGAGGAGCTTGCTAGGGGCATTAATCCAAATAGTGCTGGCTGGAGGCGATCATACAAGGGTCTGGGAGCACCACATTAACCTATACTAAAAATGTGCTGGCTAAAGGGGCAAAAAACACTAAGGGGGTATTAACGACAATGCAGTGTGGAAAATCCATCCTGGTGTAGATGTCTGTGTTGTAGATTGTGTCCTGCTGTTTGTGTGTTTTTGGTTATCAGTATAGCAGAGCCTGTCCTGGTGTGTGTGTATGGGTGTTGGCGTGGCAGAGCCTGTCCTAGTGTGTGTGTGTGGGTGTCGGTCTGGCAGAGCCCGTCCTGGTGTGTGTGTGTGGGGGGGTGTCAGTGTAGCAGAGCCTGTCCTGGTGTGTGTGTGTGTGTGTGTGTATGGGTGTTGGTGTGGCAGAGCCTGTCCTGGTGTGTGGGGGGGGGTGTCAATGTAGCAAAGCCTGTCCTTGTGTGTGTGTGTGGTTGTCAGTGTTGCAGAGCCTGTCCTGGTGTGTGTGTGTGTCTGGGTGTTGGTGTGTAAAGGCCTGTCCTGGTGTGTGTGTTTGGTTATCTGTTTCCTGGCCCTTAATTTACAGTAGGAACAATTTCATTTTTACTTATCTAGAGATAAAACGCCCTCCTGAATTTGTAGTGACTTAAGTGGAAAAGATAAGGTATTGTGTGATTAGATTAGATTAGTCGCACTAAATTGTGGCTTCAGGCTTCCAATGTTGAATGACCAAGTATTATGTATGTATATGTGTATATATATGTTTTTTCAATAATATGATTTAATGGTGGAAATTATCGATGCCCCGCCCAGTTTTGACTGTATCTTATGTGTTTTGATGGTATCTTATGTGCCCCCCATATTGTTTCTAGAGTCGCCACTGACTAACCTATACACACTCTGCATAAATGTATTACATTTTATTAAATCCTTTCTAAGCTAATTCTTTCTTGTTTACTATAAATGATCATGCTGTATGCAAAGATGTTAGTGCAGTGGGACATTGCAGTTATGCACAGCTTGTTAACTTGACTGATATCCATACAGCTGCTCCTAACATGACTCATGGCAGAAGTGAACTAATAATCCCAGATTTGTATTTAGCATGTCTTCAGTGGCTAATTTGATTGATATTTTTGTTACATGCGTGTTCACTTTTGCAAGCTTATAATTATAATGCAGAATGAGTATCCCCAAAATGGTTAATCTTAAATCCAAATTATGGAGATTTGTATAAAATTAGAAGGTTTATGGATTACCAGACTTTAGTCCAAACTAGCATATAAACTCTCTATGAACTGGTAGTAAAATACATTAATAGATTTCTCCTGGCCAAGTCTCAATTTGTTATCAGCAGTAGTAGTAGGAAACCACTTGTTAAAGCTGATGAATAGTACTGCATGTCTTATTGTGTTACAAGCAGAGCTAACATCAGATCTGTAAGGGTGAATAGGCGTCTGGGCAGTATTTAGTATGAACAAGCAAAAGAAGCATTATATAGAATGGTGAACTGCTGTGTGTGTGTACTGTAAATACATTAGGATTAACATTTCAGTATAGTCAGTATGGACTAAAGCCCAAGGAGAAGAATGTGAGCTGGCTAAAACACCTCCTCCTCTTTGGTAGTTTGTTCCTCCTATTCATAAAATATATCATTGTCCTTGAGATGGGTTTTGTGCTGTTGCGTAGTAAAATTCAAGTTGCCCATCAAGTTTTGTTGAGTTGTGCCGAGTGGGTGTCTGTTGCATTTCACTGCTGTGGGATTTACTTGACTATTAAGTTGTTTGTTTGTCAGTTGAGTGGGTCTGAAGCAGTGAGATCTGTCATGCAAACATGTCCTTCAAGTTGTTTTGAGTCTAACAAACCTCCAGCATGAAACTAAATGTACATTATTCTTAATTTAAACTTACTCTCCCTCCCAGACAATTTGTACATCCATAGTTTATACACTATTAAAAAGCCTTGATTCATGACTGGAGTAATTGCTGGTAAAATTATACATTTTGCATAATCTCCATGGAAGCCAATGGAATGTTTCTTCTGATCCTCTAAATGCAGCACCCAAAATACAATATACAATACCAACAATGAACTCTGTGTTATATTAGTTTAATGTTCTCAGAAGTGATATTACACATTTCAATTAAATCATTTTCTATCTATCGATAAGACATTCCTTCAGTTATTTCAATAAAAGACTCGACTAGAATAAAACAAGTTCAAGCTGAACGTCATTGCATTCTTTGACTAGTTCTTTAGAATAACTAAAAATTGCAACAACATTCTATATCTGTTTTAGGATGCAATGGCATGAAATTAAAAGCATGTTAGTTAGAAGTTCTTGCATTCTTATACTATATCTTCTTTTATTACAAGTAAAAACATGCAATATCTTCATTGTTCAACAAAAAGGTGGTTAGCATGGTTTGCCCCACTGTTTGTAAGATTAGAGAGCAGAAATGTTAGTGTAAATTACTATCACCTTAAGTAACAGAGGCCTATGTGCTATCCAAAAAGTTGTCTAAGTTGAAAAGAAAATAGTTAACTATTTACAGTATGTCTTACACATCGTAAAACATTTCAGTGTCTATCATTGAAAGATAAGCAACTATATATATATATATATATATTGAACATTACATTTACTATTGTCATCTTGTCATCTTTTAGAGAGCCTTTGTTTGGAGGAAGCCAATTACAGTTAGTCGGTACACTTAAATGAATCGACTTATTCATAGAAAACCAAGGTCCCTTAAATCACTTAAATCACATTATTTACACCTGTTTTACAATATGAATGCCTCCTCAGTTTGTTGTAGCTATGTCATGTTAAAACATGATATTTGCCTTTGGTTTATACACTAAATAGTGAATTATAAATCAGCTTAGATTAAAAACGTCATCTCACTCCATTAAGTATGTCCTGTCCATAGGCTGTGCATCCCTTCTTGGAGGAGGATGGCATCCAGGTAAGCAGGGATAGATTCACTAACCAGGGAATTTTGGAAACAGCACTCATTATTTAGTGCATCAACCTCATCAATGGCATAATGTCTTATGTCTGTTCGGTCAGAGATTGTATTTTATCACACTCTTTGTTAGGATCAATCATGGGTTGATTGGCACAATGGTTGCCCAGTGCACCTTAAAAAATCATTATTCTTTCGAGTTTCTAAATGCATTAATGTTCTCTGTTAATCATAATACAATACATATATATATATATATATTTTATTATTATTATTATTATTATTTATTTATTTTTTTAATATGTATTTGTGAGATTTATTTTAGTTAATCCATTTTCTTTTTCATTTTACTTTTATTATCCTCTCAACAAAAGGGGCCATGCACAAATCACAAAGGGACGTGTTTAACTATTAACATGTTGTAACTAAATGATATACAAGAGCTAACATTCATCAAAATTATAGTGGGAAGATCATCATATGAATACAGAAGCATAGATGAAAAGGGAAAATCAATCACTGTGACTAGGAGGGATTGTGAGTGAATACAATTATCTTGTTTCCATCAGAGGAATAAACTGAAAATGAGCATGATAAATATATTTAACAGTAGGGGTATAAAAACATACATTGTCTACTTCAGAAAAAATATAAGTTATTAAACAGTGAAGTGCCCAGCAGAGGAGCAAACCCAGTCGTAAAATAACTTTGTGGGTTGCGAGGTAAGTAGGACAATGGTTCTGCCAGCTGCTTCAAATTGTTAATCAAACTTGCTAATTTGATTTTTCCATTATATTATACATGTCACTAAACCCCTCCTTAGCCCCTGTAATTGGTATTCTCTTAATTGCAAGCATATACAAAGAGTCAAAATTTCTAAGCATGATCAAAATGCCTATCCATAAGCTTTTCTATCCTAGTGTTCCAGAACATTGTTATTGTATAGCAGGCAGGATTTCAAAGCTATTTAAATATGAAAACGTAAATCGGAAACTTAGTGTGTGAAATTAGCTCTTTTAGTAACAGTGATTGTGAGTGTAAAGGAGGTGTGATTCTTGTGTCTGCTCTAAATAGATCTAGGCAAGTCACTCCAGTGTTCATTGTTCTGGGAAAATAATTACTTTAGATGGTAAGCCATGTGAGATAGGCAATTGATGTGCTTTAGCTGTGTACTATGTGTCTGCAATAAACCTAAATAAAGGTAAATAAAATATGTATAATAACATGTATATGATTGGTATATGGGAAGGTACCTGGAGAGGGGAGGCTACACGACAACAGAACAAATTCAAAAACAAGCAGCAACCTCTTCCACTCTTTAATAGGTTTGACCCGGGGGAACTCCGGGTGAAGCACTGCTCCTGCGGTTCTCCGGGTCAACATCCGAATCCTCCAGGTCGCGGGAGTGGGGTCTCCCCGCCCATTTTCCCTCTAAATGGGGGTGTTTTCTGCAATGTCAGCAGGAGGAGCGCCCACTTTCGTCACGGGAACACCCTTCGACGTCAGTGGGCAGTCCTGGCCACGTCCCACAAGGAAAGGCTCCGGATAGCCAGAGCTCAGATTAAATTAGTAAAATCTCAGGCAGAGGAGGTGATGTAAAATAATTAAGCATTTAAAATTGCTTAATTACTTACGTTTAAGTCCTAAAGGACAAAACCCTTCAGGTAACCACCATTGATTAGCATGGTCAGTTGCGGCTACATCAAAATAGCTCTGTTAAGGTGATTTTAAATGGAGTAAATTAAATTGTTGTTTTATACCACGTCCTCTGCCTGAGATTTTACTCATTTGAAGATACCTGATACTGGGGACTATCGCCTATTATAAGGTGTAGGAGGTTGCTGCTTGTTTTTAATGTGTTTAATCATTTTCCTATTGTACTGGTGTGTATAAAGGATTTAGATTTGTCCCTAGTAAAAGAGTGCATGTTTAACAACACTCAGTACAAGAAATCATCTACTGTGTTGGGTAACAAAAGTTAACAAGGAGCAAATGAGCTATAGTATATTGATTTCTATAAAACTTAATAGAACACTGCTTTCTAATGCTGAAGACTGAGTCCTCTTGCCTGAGAACTTTGTAGGACCATTCTAGAAGACATTGACGTGACGGCCAGGGATGCTGCCTAAAGATCCCTGTACCCGTGTCCTGTTCTGGAAGAAGTTCTGGCTCATATCTGTGCGGGGAACTCTGATCTTTGACAGCCGGGGAAGGTCTGCGCGATGCACGCAGACAACCCCCGCTGCTAGCCACACCTCCTTCCGGCTGCAGCGGAAGTTGTCTACGCGAATCGCGTAGACATCTACACGCTGCCCCAGCTGCACACTGGGGACTCTGAAGTACCGGTAAGTGGGGCGGGGGGTTGAGACAGGAGGATCCAGATCCCCTGCAGCTGCGGGGGAGCTGGATCTTAGTCGTCTCATAGTCAGACGTTGAGGTCTGATTATAAGACGACCCCGATTATAAGACGAGGGGTATTTTTCAGAGCATTTGCGCTGAAAAAAACCTCGTCTTATAATGGAGCAAATACGGTATATATTGTTGTTTTCAGGACAAGAAATGCTTTATTTAGATACCATTGTTTTGATAATATCATATAACGTGTTATACACAAATATATGGTGAAAAATACAAAATAAACACTTTTCTGACTTATATTTTGAAATATTTTACTTATGTACAAAAACGAATGAAAAAATAGATTCTAATAGTTTTATTTTTTATTTTTTGCAAATTATAGGGCAATAAGTACAAGTAGCATATTGCTGTAGCAATTTTATATTTTTTTCAAAATTGACGATAGTGACATTGAAACACTCATATGTCATGAATCCATGAATCACCCTTTACATGTACATATTATTCAAAAGTAGACAACCCAGGATATTCACCTTGGAGTATTTTGGCACTTTTCATGCAGTCATTTTACTACCAATCTTTGTGATTTTTTCACACAGGTTCCACATCAGTTATATATTTACTGAGAATTTAAAGGGTACTAAGACACAACACCACAATATGTGATCAGCAGCATTTCCTGAGTACAGTGATACCATCCATGTATAGGTTTGGGTTGTTTGTGGGTTCAAAGGCCAAATTTTCAAATTGGGAATTTTGACACGTGGTCATCCTGCGCCCATGTCCTATTTGACATCTTTGAAGCCGGCCAATTCAATTTACCTAATCAAACCATATATTTGTAAAAATTTTACACCCTGGGGTATTTAGTTTGGTTGTATATTAAAACATTCCATGTATTAATTCTACCACCAGGATTTGTCAAAAATTGTGGTAGTAATTTTTTGTGCAATTAAATTACAACCACAAGCCTTGCCAATGGCTGGTGGAAAAATGAGTGCATATAATGCAATTCCATGATCATTGATGGCTTTCTAAGTTTTCAAAACTCCTGCAGGCCTAGGAGTTGGGGAGGAGGCAAAAGTGTAGAGAGGATTCAGCAGAAATTTTGTAAAATAAATAAATCAGTACTTTATCAGCGCATTAACCCCTTAACAACAAATGACATGTCAAGCAGTGCACACACAAAATTTTCACTAGAAGCCAGCTTGTAAGTTTCAGGTGGTCTATGTCTAATCTAAGTCTAGGTGGTCTTTATCTGCAATATCCACGGGCTGATCAAGGAGCAAGTACAAATTAGATAACAATGTGAAACATAAATTATGATTGACAGAGGTAACATTCAAGAGTGTGTATAAGACATTTTGTGTATAAATGTCCAAAGAGATATAGGTTGGCTAAATAGAAACCAGTGCTATTGTCTTCCATGCCACCTGCTGATATCATTTAACATCTGTTTAGCTAAAAGGTGAAAACTTTGACAGTCATATTATATCATTACATATTATGCTATGAAACTTCCAGCTCTATCACGTAACCCAGTTTACATTTACACTAGCCTTAATTGTACTGCATATAGGAATATAAGCTTAAAATGTGTCCAAATAAACATAGACACAAAGTGGTGGCTCTTGGCATCTTTTTTTCTAGGAGCATCAGTGTTATATACTACCATATTATTCTTAGATTTGGTATGCTTATGGCGGATCAAGTGACAAAAGTCTTCCTTTGTACAAAGCATAACAAGCAAAAATATATAAAAAACAAAATACTGTCTGCGCTTCTCACCCTAATAAAGTTGGCAACAAATATATAAACATAATATAAATGAGAGGTTTTGGTTATATGAATTGGCCAAAGCATAATTAAGCTCACGCGCCACGTCAAGGCACAAAGCAAAAATATACACTTGCCAATGTGAATATCAAAAAGTGGCATACCATGTGTCCTTGTTTGTGTGTCTCTATGTCTAAGATATGTCCATAGTGGCATTAGTGTATTTTATTGTTCTTGTCAGTCAATTATTCTTGCTAATATTTGTAATTATTTTAGCTGTATCAGAAACATTTATTGCAAATGAGTTTTAATACTTTTTTGAAGTAGATATTTTTTTTTTTATTTTATAGGCTTCTCCTTAAATTTTCCATCTTACAACCACTAGACTAAATGAGTTTTGATGTTATACTCCTATAAATATAATATACTCTATTTTTGCAACATCATAGAAAGAAAAAAAAATCTAGCTCTAACAGCTGTATTTTAATGGCTTTCTCGTACGGAGTGATTTAATATTAACTTAATCTTGACAAATGCAAACAACCACAACCCATAAAGTATTGCCTTGTAAAAAAATAAATTTTGATGGATGTTTGTACTTTTAACACCACTCATTTTTTGCTGCACACTATAGGCTCATTTAGAACTCACATCTTTTTGGATTTAGATAAATATTGTTACATTGTCCACATGGAACAAAAATTATAACAAAGCTGTTGTAATTTACCAAGGTCTAAGATGTTCAGAACTGAAGACTTTAATACTTGGGTTGAAATTGAAACAGATTGTACTACAGACAGGTGTCTTATATAGTAAGAGTGACATCGCATTTAGAAAGAGTGGCAGCAAACAAGGGTAAACCAAAGCAAATTGTATGCCGTATGAAAAAAGACATCTGGTTACCTTTTTTCCTTAGCGAAGAAAAAAAAATTCTGTTTCTTCCAATACAATACTTGTACTCTCACTCGCCTGACAGGAAAATCACGTCTGTTTCTGCCCTTGTCAACACATCTCACTGTCTACAATCACTCATCATCTCCAGACAGACAGCACTGGAAAAGATCATCAATTGCCAATGCAATTTTGTAGATACACTTCATAAATTTTAATTACATTCCAACTGAAAATGAATGGTCAGAAAATATAAAACATCTGCCATCCAGATCATTTACATTTTTCATACAATAAATCACCAACAACATTCACAACAATGGATTAAATCATGTGGAGTATAGTAGGTCAGGAAAGCAGAAATTCACCAATAGTATGATTACTGTCTGGCTTAAAGCCATTTGTACAATGTGTTAAAATAGAAAAACAATGCATATGGGGAGTAACACACCATTTTACTTCTATATCCATAAATAAAAAATATACGCTTGTTAGTTTGAGTATAATAATTGATCTATTACAACATCAACACTAAAGTAAAAGCATGTTTAAGTAAAGTCAGATCTAGACAATTATGACGGGAAACAAAAGCATGATTTATCACGAGTTTGGCTTGTTTATCTCAAATTGAGGTCATCTGTTTCATTTAAAAAAATCAATTTTTATTAGCATCACAGTCATAAAGGCACCAATTTAACTCTTAACATGTTTTCCATTGTTCAGATTACATGATGTAATAATTTTACAGCAAACATTGAGACCCAGTGTAGAACTGTGAACATAAGAGACCCAAGGGGAAAAAGAGGACAAATGATGATTTGCTACTATAATAATATATTTATTAATAATAATCATAATATATAATATAATCATTTTCAGCATATAAGCACAAACCTTAAATGTATACAGTAACTGTAAAAAAATTAAAACAGCATTTCATTTCATGTCTGCAATGCTTTGTAATCAATGCATTTACTGGATTGATGTTTTCATAGTTTGCTACAAAAAAACTGTTTTTCACTGACTTACAAAAAATTTGTTATTATACTTAGCAGTATATATCAAGCAGTCTTTAAAAAAAAAAACATAGTATAAAAAAACCAACATAAATTTCCAGGAAATGAAGTATTAACACGCCCAAACATCCTGTGTTTGCAATATAGACCTCACTCACAGTTCCAACGTGGCCTCCTTGAAGCTTTGCAATGGTATATGATGTCATATCCAGTGTTAACTTTTAATATGTCAGAGGTGGTAGGGTAAGTGCCAGGTCCTACACTTGCCTCTCACCACACGTCTTCTGCTGGGTGCCACAATACAACGTCATAGCCTTTGCTCCACTTTTAAATTTAGAAGATCTTCAAGATGGACAGATCTGGTGCCTGATATCACCTCCTAACCACAATTAACTCCACTCATGCGACCAATGTAGCTGCCTGCAGGTTACACACATCTGCATGTTATACGTCTACATCTAGCAAAGGCAGTTGATGTAAAAATATAATGGGAGCCATACATATATCCAAAAGAGGACTGAACAGTTGCAATTTATTGGCCACAATTGTCAGGATGATTGCTCTAAAAAGTAAAAACTGAAGGTGTGGCATTTTATGAGCTTTCTCTGGCAACTCCTGGGGATGAGAAGTGGGGATGAGAAGTGAATGTAGTGAAAGTAGTACTTTTGTCCAACTTTGCAGTTGTACACTCGCATTCTTAGCTGACTTGAATGCACTCGCACTATTAGTGAATAGACTTAATTAATTAATAATAATAAACTATATTATGCTACTTGTGCTATAAAAACATTTATATCAAATTCTGATTCGAAGGAAAAAAAATATAAAAATCAAAACTAAAACAACAAAATATTTAAAAAAAAAACAATTATAATTTTGTCAATAAGAATGTATTTGTTCATTTAAAATCTGAATTATTGCATTTCGAATAATGGATTGTGGAAAAAGCTTTGGAAAAGAAACACCAAAAAGTGAAACACATTTTTTATCGTTTTTGTTCAGCAAACAAAGCACACTATAATAACCTAATGCTGACATTGGAATGGAATGTTCTGCCATAATTTAAACAGTACATTTCTGTTTCCCGTTTGTTTTTTAACATTGGGTTCAGAAGATGTTCGAAAGTTGCAATGAGCCAGTCACCTATACATTATTTATTGGGTCCTGCCTTATATGCAGATTTTCTATGCAATTGTGAATTATTTAACAGATTCCAGCAATCATTTGCCAATGGTTTATAGACCTTCTCCCTATCAGCTATTATTATTGTTAAAGAAATACTTGAATATATTCAGGAACAATGTGCAATCCCTACATCGGCATTTCATATTTAAAAAATGTCATTCAAACAAATGGCCTTTTATTGTTTTTAGAGTACAATTGGAATACATTCAGTTGTAATACTGTATATATACATATATTAGACTTACTTAATATTTTTAACTTGGTTATCCTAAGTATGATAAGTAATTGGATTGTATATGATATACACAGATGTGTGTATGTGTAATAGAGCAATACAATTCATAGTGAACCATATCACAGTACACGGGATCAGGGCAGGGGGTAAAAATACAAGCATATAACAATCTAACAATATTGACGTTTAAATGTTGCAGGATAAAGGCAAACTGTGCTCTGTGCTGCCATTCGTTTAATGCTTGTTAGGTTCTGTAAATCTCAAACCTGCCATATGATTGTGGCCAAATCCAAGATTTGACGTTGATGCTGGAAATGTTGACAACCTAGTTGAATTACGTAGTCTAGCTATTTTAAAAAGCATGGCTCCCCCTTATTTTACTATGTAAGCTGGTATTGGAAAGTCATCCAGACCCCACCTCTACCCTTTCATATTTGCTGCCCCCTCACTCTTTTTAATTCTCTGCTTTTCCTTTCATTACTCGGCATCTTTTTTATGCTCTGTAAAGACTGAAGCGGATCGCTTGGCTGATAATGGTTGATTAAAAAATATACTATATGGGCCTTATTTACAATGTTCAATGCTGGTGCAAAGTTGTAGTGTGGGGCAGTCACATCAGAATGTTTGTTTTGATTGCTTAACACTCAAGTTATCACTGGTCATTTTATGTGCTGTATAATTATTATTTAATATAGTATAATTAGCTGTACAGATAAAGAATATCTGCCCCACCTAGTGGCCACACTTACAGTATTACAGTTCTTAAGGAAAACTATGTGGCTATGCTATTGTTATTAAAAGTATTAAAAAGTAACAAGAAAGCAATGTTTATAACTATCTTTGTCAATAAGAAATATTGGCCTTAAGTCATTAAGTAGCAATCCTCCTATAGATGCAGTGGAAAAATTAGGCTAAAAGACACATTTTGGCCCAAATGAGTGTGATCGGATTGTCAGCCAAGATTTACACCTGGAACTTTTTGTTACTACCCATTTTCTAAATTTGTTTGGCAGTTTGGTTTCCATCAGCTCAGGCACTATCCTCACATTACTCTGCAGTATTAAATATTAGCCTTAGCTAGGTTCCAAAAAATGATTAGGGACTTAAGCCTAAAAGGGGCTGCACACAGTGAGGGAATTCAAACATGTATGGGATAGACATAAAGCTATCCTGACTTTAAGACAAGATGAATGACTGATTCAAGTCTGAGTCTTTAAGTTAGAAGTGGGCAGACTAAATCAGCTGAATGATTCTTATCTTCTGTCAAATTCTGTGTTTCTATTTCTTTTTGTATATTTGCATGTTTATATAAATTAATATTGTATAAACATTTTGCATGTAAAAATGTAGCTAAAATAAAAGCAGACAAATATTCCCTAAGTCCCATATAACTTTACCCAGCTGCTTTTCAACTTAATTGCACCCTTGTGGCTTCCTTCATTGTATCAGAACGATGTTGGATATATTATAGGCAGCCTGCAGGAGTACCCAGGTGTCTGTCTCTGCAGTGTCCTGTGCAGCTAGAAAAGAATGTACACCAGACACACACAGAAATTGGTGTCTTTAGTTCTCCTACCATGTGGTTGTGTCTAATACCCACTTATCCTAACACTAACCACTACCACAAACATACATACACTCTCTCTCTCTCCTACTCTCCCTCTCTTCCCTTATCCTAAGTACCACTAACCCTGCGCTCACCGTGGACACTTTACCACCATACCCTAACAACCACACTTCTGCTAAAGCTATGTACTAACACACATGCTAACAACAAATACTAATATGCACACTCCATATGAACACATGATAACAGCATACACTCACACAAAATAACGTAACACACATGAACACACTCTCAGACACCATATACTTTACACTAACACACATACTATCTAGTAACATTGACTAATACACACATACAGACACACTCTCTAATACCATTTACTGACACACATACACATTTACTCCACACTTTGTGCTAGACTGGAAAATAATGATTAAAAGTCCAATTTACACACAACAAACTTCTTCTACTCTAAGTAACACTGCCACCAAACCAAACCTGGTTAAAACACTCATAATTCAAAGTTTAATATACTGTCCCGATTAGTTTAAGAAGGGTACCCACATTTTTGCCAATCATCTATGCAAACTCAGGATTATTAGGAAAGTCTCTTTAGGTAAATGTAGTTCTGATACCAGACAAAGGCAGGGACCTAACAAATGAATGATTTATTATAATATTTGTATAGAAAGGGATGTTACAAAAACAGTTACATTTTAAAAAAAAAATTACAAATTCTACTTACAGAAGAACTCAAGATCTGCCCCAAGAATGATTCAATAGAATATGATAACCCACAACAAGTTAGATTTGTGCTTCCCAGTGATATACAAAAATCCCTGGGCCTTACACCATATGTTATACATGAATGTTTGGATCATTCCCAGTCCAGTTTGGGGGAGAATAGAGGAGGGATCATAAGAGTGGCTGAAAAGGTTCCAGCCAATTCACTGCTTTAGGCATTTGAAATAAGAATAGTGTCTCTATCTTCTGCTATAAGCAAGGTACTCATATGATTCTTTCATATTTGGATTCCCCATAATTAGCTTTTTTATGGATACCTGACATGACCAGTCTATGGTGTAATGTAATTGACAATTACACATTTGGCACAGTTCTTAAATAGTAAAGGACAAACTTAACATGCGTGGGTTCGTTTTGAAGGAGACAATGTGAGCTAAAATTAGCTGCAGATATGCCTTCCTTGATCCGCATTTAATAGTTATAGATATTAAATTTAGCAGACAATGGGTTGAGCTTGTATTCTTTGTCCTGGAATATCCTTTAGAGAGTAACAAACTTGGGGAGGTTGTGGGCAAGCCATTTCTACAGAGTAACACAGCTCTGTTATTAACCCAAATGGACCCCCAGTCACACACATTCCTAGCTTGTCCAGACAAACTGACTCCAAACCCAGCTGGATTGGAGAGCTAAACTGACCAATGCAATGCCCAATCAAACTTAGCTAAAGCAGACAGCTTAAATATTGATTTCCATAATAAATTACCAATACACCCATAGTTAATCATTGGATCATGCACCCTGGTATGACAGTTACAACATCCAATATTTCCAATATTTGAAAAAGATTTTAAGAACAACAAATATTAAAAAGGGTGGCTTACTGTATTTGTGTATATTGTAATATATTTATGCAAGACTCTTTTAATAATAATTATTATTATTATTAAATGTAGTAATTACATGTAATAATAACATGCTTTTGATCCACTGCAACATTTTCTAATTTGCTGTTATTAATTTTAAAATGATTGACTCAGTGAGTCTATATAAACATAGCTAAGAGAAATAAAATGGCATATAAAATAGGGAGCATGGTTCCATAACAAAGGCTGACATCTATTTTTGTAGCACAGATCTGCGATGTCACCAAGTAACACAAACTCTGCCCTGCTATTGATCACAGGCTCTAGATGGGTCGCTTAACCTCTTCTGATATCAAATCCAAAGTAACATGTACAATGGATTATGATTTTTATCACAGGGGCTTTTAACTATTTTAAGAATTTGAGGAGGTGACTGAAATACATTGAAATCCCCATTGTGTCTGTCATGTTCTGAATATCATATGTTCTTGATCATAACCTTTCAAAATATTAAAAGCTGCATGCATGTGGCTGAGATACTAATGGTTATATGTATCTTGTTAAAGAAAGTTAGCTTTTGTCACTTTTGCATGAAAAAATAAAATATTGTGTCGTTAGAATGATGCAAAAATGGCTGTTTTAAAAATCAAGTAGTCTGCAACTAATTTCAAGCAGACACGCAGCTATCATGCGCATTAAAGTGGCATGACTCTTTAATCTCCATTTATAATAATACTCATATAACACATAGAGCTCTTAAAACTTGAAATCTTGCAAACATTGTATTTGTTTGACACAAATTGCCCCTTCTGTAAATAAAAAAAAAGCACCATTCTTTTCAGCAACCAAACAAAAAAAATGACAGAGATTACATAGGAGCAGTGAAACAAAGGCAGATCAACTGCTCGGTGCTCGAAGTGTGATATTGAATAATGGCTTTAAACATGGATGTACATGTATGAAACAATTGCTTTTATTCAGATTTCACCTCCCTAGTCATTATGGTATCATTTGGTATTCATTGTGATAACACCAATCATAATGAACTCATTAGGAATTCATATGGCTGTCATATGCACTTCCATTGGAATTCCACTGTGGTTTAGAACTAGTCAATGCTAATAATAATGGACACTTAAAAGAAAGTGTAGTCTTTATAAGGTCAGCAGAATCGAGTATTTGGTTTGGGTTTCAAGCAAAAATGATGTTATGTAGTTAACCTAATCATTTTAGAAAGTCCTTAAAATTAGAAAAAAAATTTATTCTTGAAAAAACAAATGCATATATACTCGCTCATGTCCACAGTTCACAAATCTATTCTTATAAATCCTAGGGTTAATGGAATTCTAAAGAGATTTAATCTTTGGTTTAATGGAATTATGATATTTTACTTAATAAATGCCACAACATTACATTTATTCCTTAAAATGTAATTAGCAAGAATGTACAACCTTTTTTATTGTTATTGCAGGTATATTATTTGCACTACAGCCCAATAAGAGCAAGTTGTAAAAAAAGAAAATTGCATTTATTTCATTTATGAGTCATGTTTCTGCATGTCTGGAATACAAAAGTTCTTCTACTTTTTTGTACTTTAATATAGAAAATCACATTACTGTTCCACTTGCTATGTCTTTGTTTAGTAATTTACTATAAATACAGTGCTACCAACATGGATGACATTTAACCTTATTTGTGCCTCAAAGGAGAGCAAAATATTGCTAAAAACATCAATCATGTACTTAAAAAGTACAGAAAACCCGGGGGCGTGGCCAACTGAGCTCCAAGATGGACGCGTGAGTTGTGAGCTCCGTGTACCCTCACTTTATAATCCCACCGTTCAGGTCATTTAATTGAGGATGGGCAAGCCTAACAGGTCCGCGGCAACGCCGAGGTCGCAGGGGGCTAAGGACAAGCAACCACTCACCTCGGTGCGCTCCTATTTTCAAGGGGCCGTCGACCAAGACTCGCGGGACTCGTTCCCTAGGCCTCTCTCCGCTCCCGGTAGCCCGCAGAGTGGCGTATCAGAGGACATCGGTCCGGCTCTTCCACCCGGGGACCGTTCTACCCCTCCTCTGGACTCACCTTGGCAAGAGGCTCTTAAACACCTGCCGTCGAAAGCAGATCTTATGGAGGTCGTCGACCGTGCGACACGTGGTATTCACGATGTGCTCACTGAGATCAGGTCAGATGTGAAGCACATTGGCGACCGGGTGGCCACGCTTGAAACGGACACAACCAAGATCTCCTCCACTGTCGATCTTCTATCTGCCCAGCTCCAGGATCAGGCGAGTACTATTGTTGGTCTTACTCGACGCCTCGACGACATAGACAATAGAGGCCGCAGAAATAATTTGAGAGTGCGGGGTGTCCCTGAGACTGTGGAGCTACCTGACATTATTCCCACTCTGCGTAAGATTTTTAACACCCTACTGCAACGTCCGTTGGACGCGGATATCAAATTTGACCGGGCTCACAGGGCCCTTCGACCGCGATCGGATGATACACAACCGCCTCGTGACATCATTTGCCGACTGCATGACTTCCCTGTCAAGGAATCCATCTTGGCACGCTATCGGCCAACGAATTCCGTCTCCTGGGAAGGCCATAAAATCTTGCTCTTTCCTGACCTCTCACCGCAAACGCTGCAGTTTCGGTGTCATTTACGCCCGGTTACTGACCTGCTCCGTCGCTCGGCGACTCCCTATCAGTGGGGTTTTCCTGCGGCTCTGCTGGTTCGGAGGGATGGCCGTACCTTCTCCATTCGGCGGGCGTCCGATGTGCCGGACTTTCTTGATCGTCTGGACCTCCCTCAGGTGCAGGTAGAGGATTGGGAGTACAGCTTTTCAGCACCGCCGCGCTTGTCGGATCCTGCCCGGGCCTGGACTCCGGGCCCCCAGCGCCGTAAGCGTCAGCGCCATCAGAAGGCTCCGTCACCGGCTTGAAGGACCTCTTCTTCATCGTTCCTTTGGAGGAGCTTCCAGTTCTCTCTGTTGGTTTTCTGCCTCGTTGCTGTCGGTGTTGCCGGGACTTGGACTATCTCCGCGTCGCTTCGTTTTTCTATTATTATTTCTATTGACTTACCTTATTCCGACGTTTTGCTTTTCCGTCTCGTCCCGTATCCGTTTCGTCCGTTCCGTCCGTTTAGCTCTTGATACTGCACCCCTGTGGGGGTAGGTTGCGTCTCATGTTGCCGTGGAGGTCTTTTTTTTTCCTCCCTGTATTGGTGCCCTCTTCTTTTTCTTTATTTGATTTTTATTTGTTTTGTTTACCTTTTTATTTTATCCCTTTCTCTTGCTTTGTTTACATAATTGTGTTCTGTTGTACTTATGTCTCCCTATACACTTTAGTGCCCTTGGGCCATATTTCTGGTCCCTCACGCTTCCGTCACGCATGTACTGCCCCCTACTGGCGGTTGCAGTACTCTACTCGCACCACACTACACTACAATTTTTTTTATTTTATTTTTTTCCTCGGTTCCCCTGGTCGGTGGTTTTCCTAACCTCCTATTATATTTTCATGAGGGTATCTGCTCTGAATGTGTATTGTTTTTTTTTTTTATTTATTATGATTACTCTTGGTTTGTTTGTTGGCCGTTGCTGCCCTGCCGGAGCCTGCCGTCCCCGGGCATCTTGCCTGGTGGTCCTGGTTTTGGATCGTCTTTTCGATCTACTGGCTCATTCTTCAATGCGATTGCATTTGACGATTGCTTCGTCTTGGTTTGGTTATTTGTTATTTTGTTTCTGTTTTCTCCTCACTTTTTTTTGTTGTTGTGCGGTGTCGACGTCATTGCTGAGGGGTCCCTGCCATTCTCTCCATGTCTCCTGAGTTGATCCGTTTTACTTCTCTCAATGTTAGGGGGCTCAATAAGCCGCAGCAGCGTTCCAAATTGTTATATGTTTTACGCTCCCTGAAAACTAAGATTGCTTACATTCAAGAAACGCATTTTCTGGCCTCCAAACAGTTTAAGTTGTCTGATAGATATTTCCACTCGGTCTACTTCGCCAGTAGTCCGGACTCCAAAACTAAAGGAGTCGCTAGCTTGATTCACAAAGACATTCCCTTTAAGGAGCTGGAGGTATGGCGGGACCCTGAGGGACGCTGTCTGTTTATTAAATGTTTTATTGGTCAACAAAAGGTCACCTTGGCTAACCTCTATGCCCCAAACCAGAATCAAGCTGCGTTCATAGTGCAAGTTTTAACTAAGTTGTCTGCCTTTCAGGAGGGCCTCACCGTCCTGGGGGGAGACTTCAATATGGTCCTAAATCCTGCCATGGATTGCTCTGCCTCGACTTCTCACATTTCCTTTTCTAGCATTAATAAGGTTAAGAGGCATTTGCACCTTGGCCAGTTGGTGGACGTGTGGAGGGCGCAGCATCCCCGGGATCGTGATTATACTTACTTTTCTGCTCTACATAAACGCTACACCAGAATTGATATGTTTTTTCTTTCCCACCATCACCTGTCCCTTCTTTTTAAGACAGACATTGGTATCCAATCCTTAAGTGATCATGCCCCTGTCTGTCTTTCCCTCTCCCTCCCCAGCCTGCCTACGAGACTTTGGTCGTGGCGCCTGAATGACAATCTTCTGGGGCATCCTCAGGATGTTGCGGACCTGTCCGGTCATCTTCGTGCCTACTTTCAGGAAAACATCTCCCCTGACACCCCCTTCCCTACTGTGTGGGAGGCCCATAAAGCGGTCATTCGGGGCCACCTGATCAAATTGGGTTCTCGGTACAAGAGGTTGGAATTGGCTTCTATTTTAAGTCTTAACCAACGTATTGCCCAATTGGAGCTGCGCCATAAGCGCACTGGGGATGATGCTCTCCTTCTCCAATTGCAGGCACTTCGCGACCACCTGGCTACCCTTTTAAATGATAAAGTTAAGCGTAACTTCCTGCTTCTGAGGAAGCACTTTTTTGAGCTAGGGGATAAGCCCGGTAAGTCCCTGGCCAGGGCTCTTCGACATAAACGCTCAGCCACGTATATACCTAAAATCCGTGACGCGCAGGGGACCCTCCACTACCATTCTGAGCGAATCGCTCAATGTTTTCGATCCTTTTATCAAAAGTTGTATAACCTGCCATCCTCTTCGGACAGCTCCGTTCGTGATGCCATAGATACATATTTATCCAAATATCAGAGGCTCAGTATTTCCGGAGACGATAGGGCGGCATTGGACGCCCCTATTACCTTGGAGGAGGTGGATCAGGCCCTGAAGCTCCTGCCGCGGGGCAAATGCCCGGGGCCGGATGGTTTCTCCCCGGTCTATTACCGCACATTCTTCCCTGTATTAGGCCCGCATTTGTTGAAGCTCTTTGGGGTTCTGTCTGATGGATCCCCTTTACACCCTTCTTCCAACACTGCTGTGATCACTGTGGTCCCCAAGCCTGGTAGGGATAATGAATGTTGTGGCAGCTATCGGCCAATTTCGCTCATAAATACTGATCTGAAGCTGCTGGCCAAGATACTTGCGCTCCGGCTCCAGCCTCTGATTCCCTCCCTTGTCCACCTTGACCAGGTGGGCTTTGTTCCTGGCAGGGAGGCACGGGATAATACGATTCGTCTACTTAATCTCATGGCGTACTCTCAATACCATAAAACTCCCTCTGTTTTGCTATCTATGGACGCGGAAAAGGCCTTTGACAGGGTGGCCTGGCCCTTCCTATTTGCGGTGCTGGCTAAGGTGGGTCTGGGTCCCGTTTACTTGTCCCTCGTTGGGTCCCTGTACACCAATCCGTCGGCCCAGGTTAGAGTGAATGGTGTCCTTTCGGGCCGGGTCGCCCTGTCGAATGGCACCCGTCAGGGATGCCCCCTCTCCCCTTTATTGTTTATTTTGTCCATGGAACCGTTGCTTACTGCTATACGTCTTAACCCCAATATCTTGGGCTTGCGGATAGGGGGCGTTGATCATAAAGTTCTGGCCTATGCAGATGACGTGCTCTGCTTCATACAAGACCCACTTCTGTCCATTTCTCACCTGCTTGCTGAATTGCGCGCATTCCAGACCCTGTCTAATTATAAGATAAACCTTCAAAAGTCAGACGTCCTGGGTCTTAATGTAGACGAATCGCTCCGTGTCCGCTGTTCTGCTTCCTTCCCCTTTCATTGGCGTTCCGATCATATTAAATATCTTGGTCTTCTTTTTTCCCCTGACCTTTCTGACCTCGCCTCTCTTAATTTCATCAGACTCCTCCGCTCCATTGATTTTGATCTGAGGAGATGGTCGTTCCCCCATCTCTCCTGGTTTGGTCGAATGGGGGTCCTTAAAATGAATGTCCTCCCTAGGTTACTCTATCCCATCCAGTCCCTCCCCATTTTCTTGCCGAGGTCGTTCTTTAGGGCCTGCCAGAGGCTTTTTACTGGTTATGTTTGGAGGGGTAAGGCCCCTAGGCTCTCTTATTCTCATTTGACTAGACCGAAGTTGTCGGGTGGTGTGGGGCTCCCTAACATCGAGCTTTATTGGATGGCCTCCCATCTCCGGCGGCTTGTAGAGTGGTCCATCTTTGCGCCTAAACTCTGGGTTGTTATGGAGCATTCGATTTTTGCCCAACATATCTCAGTTGTCCCTTGGGTTCCTGAGCCATCTCGCCACCTGCATATCCCACGTCACCCTACCGTCTCACCTACCTTGAGGGTTCTTAAGAGAGTCCTATCCAGGGGTCATCTCCTTACTCATCCTGGTCCCCTCACGCCTGTCTCGCATAACCCGGCTTTTGTCCCGGGTTTGTCTCTGGCACACCTGGGGGCATTGCTGCCTGCCGGGTCGTCTGTACTCCGGCTGCATCATGTCCTCGCGGGTTCCTCTTTGCGCCCGCTCCTTGACCTATGCACACTCCGTCCTGTTCCTAAGCACTTTAATTTTTTTATGTCCAACTTAGGCATTTTGTTTCAGGCTTGCTCCGCGATCCCCGGGTGCTGCGTCCTCTCACGACCTTTGAATCTCTGTGTGATGTTGGCAAGGAGACCCCTCATCTTTTGTCTCTTTTGTATGCTGCCCTGCTGGACACCACTTGTAAGACCAAACCGTATTACTATAGCTTCTGGGAGGGCGAGTTGGGGCTTCGGTTTTCGGATCAGGAGTGGGGCAACATTGCTTACCTTACACACAAGGGGTCCATTTCTAGTAAGACGCAAGAACTGGCGTTTAAGATACTCACCAGGTGGTATAGGGTCCCTGTGGAACTCCATAAGTTCTTGCCTCAGGTTTCTGCGTTGTGCTGGCGCTGCGAGTCGTCTGTGGGTTCCTATGTTCACATTTGGTGGGACTGTCCCCGGGTACGCCCGTTCTGGTCTGTGGTGTTTGCGATTATTAAAGAGGTTTGTGACCCGGATTACCAGTTGACGCCTCAGCTGGTTCTCTTACAGGCCCCTCCCATTCCGATTGGTCGCTATAAGCGTTCCTTGACCCTACACTTTTTGAACGCAGCCAGGGCCCTGATTCCTCAGCTCTGGAGATCACATTCCATACCTCCGATTAGGCTGTGGGTGCAGAAGGTTAACTTTCTTTGCCAGATGGAGTCCCTGGTTATGGCTTCTAAGGGCTTGTCGCATAAGCATGAACTGCGCTGGTTTCATTGGAAGACCTTCCTCCTGTCTCCGAGGTTCCCTGCCATAGTGGGTGTGGATGCCCCGCCGTCTCTCTGAGTGTTCTGCTCTCCCTACTCTGCATATGCCCACTCTCCTGCACCTTTGATTACTTACCCCTTATCGTTCTCGATTTTTTCCTTTCATTTTTGTCATTATTGTCGATGCCGCTCACGTTTTGTCGTTTATTGTTTGTTTGTTCTGATTAATGCCTCACATTCTGTGGTTTTACGCGCTGAGGCGGTGTGCGCTCGCAAATTGCCAGTACCTACTCGATTCTCATAGGCCTTTGCATACACTGCTCTTGCTTTCTCAATTGAACCGCATATTGTGCTACTTACCTGGTGTCATTCTATCGTTAAGGTTACGGGTACTTTGTATTGCATGCCTATTTGCCTATGGCATTCTGCTGTGGTTTCATATCATGTTTTGTATATCTGGGTATGTCTGTACCTGTGTTCCTCGTATGTTCACTCACTTTGTGACTGTGTACCGTTGTGGTTCTCTTTGCAATAAACGGAATTGATTTAAAAAAAAAAAAAAGTACAGAAAACCCAACAGATAAAAAGATAGTTTAGCATATGGCAATGCCGCACCCACCTCTTAAAACTGAAACCCTGATAACTTTAACCTTTTGCTACAAGTGCCCTAGATGCTTCCACCATCACAGTGTCAAACCAACACACAACATACACATCACCTGACATGCTGCTTGTTTGACACATTTTAGCAGATTAAAGTCACACAGTTGACCCACAATATCCTTAAATGACCATTCTAAAACACAACCGATTGCCTAATTGCTGTGTATCCTCATCTGTTGTGGGACATTATCCCTTGACTATCAAATAAAGTTCTCATAGCAGAAACCGTGGCGCAGAATACAGACAGGTGCTGCTATGGGGTAAATGATTCCTTATAGGTAGGTATAAAATTACTGTAACATTTGTAAAATCTAATTTGTCCAGTAACATATGCAAATCATTAGGCTATTGGTTATCATCTATTATCCTAATGTATTTGGTCAATTAGATACATGTAAACCGGGTGATGTGTTATAGGTTAGATGGTCTTTATGGCCAAACAGGATGTGGATGATGGAAATGTGTTTTAGCTACAGAAAGTAGAGTGTTGACCAGTGTGCCATGATCCAAACATTTCTATTGCTGAGATGTAATTCTGCTTCATCCAAAGAACCTCCTCCTAGCCATTGAATGTACGGTAGCATGGCAGTTCTCCACCTCTGCCTCTCTGATGTCATGCCAGCTCTGCCATCTTTTTTCTTTTTCATGACCTTTTGGCAGTCTTATAACCTCTTCTCAATTGCTTTCCCGGCCCTTCTAACAGTAGAAAGTATATTGGCTGCACCCTTAATCTTCATCTTCCATGTCCATCTCTTCTGTCCCTGCCATTTTATTTCTCTCACTTTAAGACTATTTGCTCTGCAGATGTTCTACGTAATGACCAGCTTTTATGCATGGGAGAACATTAACTTTATTCTGTTATCATTAGCTGAATTGCGCTCCTTGGTTATATTTATAAGCTTAGCGTTATGTTTAATATCACAATTGGTACGATCAGAATTGGACCAACTCTATCAAAAGGGGTTTTAAAAAAGTATAAACCGGAGAACCAATTAAGATACTGTGTTCTTTCTTGCATTAAACTCATGGTATAAGATAAAAAGAAAGATAAAGCTGTGGTTTTTCTTCTAATATAAGAATCATCCTGGAAGAAAAGAAGTTAAATCATTATGTTACAATAAAACATACTGCATATTAAAGCCATCAAAATACACTACAGCTATGTGAGGCTTTATCTTTTTTATTAAAGAACTACACACTGCTACACCAGAAGCATCAAAGCAGAAAAAAGCACATTGTCTACAATGAATTATGAAGTCCAGTATTTCATGCAAAAAAACTCAATATTCTCCAGAGATCAATCCCATAGGCCTTGAAACCCAGGAATGGATTACTAGATTTTGAGATTCAAGGTAATACCCTGAGGTTAGAAAAACATAGTTTATTTTCTGTATAAATATATGACAATTGATAACACAGAGAGGAACACAATCCACTGTGACTATGTTTCAAAATGGGTTGATAAAATAATGTAATATGTATTGATCTATATACAATAAAAGTTGAATAATTGTTCTATAGTATCTGTACCTGAGTCAGATGTACACCCAAAGGGTGCTTTTGTGCTTGGATTGCTGTCATGTTCTGTAAGAAATTTGGATTGACGGCACTGCGTCAGAATTTATAGTGGGTATCCTATGTAAAATATATATATATTAACCACCCAGTTTTATTGTTTGTGTTGAATTGGATTGCTTTTGTCACATTATGGTGAATAATAGGTGTGGCATACAGGAAAATCACAAACTTAGTGCAATAAGAGTAGATATAATACACATCAAATCTTACATATACATAACAACATTTTGCTTCTGGAAGTCTCCAATTTAAAATTTTTCCTATATTTTTTTGCTTGTATAATCTGAAAACTTTTAAGAATACCAGTGGGAAATTTGAGAGAAGATCAGTAAAAAATTAAAATGTAACTTTGTAATCAGGGGGACTTATTATATGCAGTACCAATGATGCAGTTTTAGATTCATTTATTGATTTGTGTTAACATACAGCACAATTTAATTAAGGAAGTGTTTAACACCTTTTTATACACTATAATATTAATCCTGGGTGGGTTTTTTTGGTATTTCTTAAAAGTGTATTTATTTACGTAAAATCAATTTGAAATCATTGCATAGCAGGTGTCAATGAGCTGCATTCTATGCTAACAGACTTTCAGTCAGGGGAGGACTGGCATTATTCAGCCCAGGGGTAGGCCCAAAGTAGACGCCTAATTATATGGTGTTGCAAAACACTTGGCTAACTAAGACAATGGAGCAATGTATTGCTTAATGCACACAATCTGGTGCTGTCCGGCACATGTTGGAATAGAAAGTCCATGAAAGGAGCACAGAACAGGTATAGACAGGGTGTAAATAATGCCTAATACCACTCTAGACATCCTGGTGGATATATGTTCATCTGCATGTAAAACACAAAGAAAAGGTTTCTGGTGTTCAAAAATTTCAATTAACGGAGTACGGAGTGATAAACAGTTCTTTTGACGAAATAAGCAATTGTTCTACTTTTAGTAGTTCATATAAATGTAGATATTGGATATTCTTTAGTTAAAATGTTCGTAAATGAGAAAGCCTGAACTGCTGTTTTCTCTATACAAAAACTTTTTCAATACTGAATGTTTTAACTAAGGGAACCCTAGTTGTAATTTCTGCACCAAAAGTACTCGCAAACAGCTTGTATATTAGTGAATGGAACTGTTATCTCTTCATCATAAAGAATCTTTATAATGTTATATACCATACAAGATATACATACTGTATGTCATACAACACTATACATAATGTTATATTATTAAATAATAATAAGTTAAATTACAGGTCAGGATTGTGGTTCCACTTTGTCTAGGTACACAGAACCACAAAAGCTCAAACTAAGTCACATTACATCATTTAATATGAAAAAGATACCAATTTCTAAGCATGACAGGATCTCACTGGTGTCAGCCTATCCAGTCTATTCTCATTTTCTGTGGTATGTTATCTGTATTTATACTATTTATTTTGTAAAAACTTCAAGTAAAACTTATATTTCCTTTATATTTTTTATTTCTGTGTATTATTTTGAGTGCTAGCAATATATTTTATTTTGTAATTACATACATAGTGCTTTGAGGGCACTTTTTTGGTTCTAGCACTATTACTAGTAATGGCCTGGTTACCGTGTGTTTAACCATTGAGCTGCTGAGTGCATTTCTGATTTTTTATATCGTATACAAATCTGTACTTGATGTCTGGAAATATATTTGCTAAGTAATAACTATTAAAAGTCTAATCACTACACACAGAATTCATGAGCAATGCTGTTCCTCCATTTTGAATTCTGTAGCTTCCAAGGTAATTCTTTTTTACAGATTAGATTATTCAGAGAAAATGAGAAAACAAAGTATCTTCCAATGAAACTTAGTTGTAATATATTATCCTGAAAAGCCTAATGGGTGGTATTTTTCCTGGGAAATAATGCCTAAAGAAATAATATTTAGCATTACCGCCCTACCAAAATGCCCAATGTATTGTATACATTTGTAACATAATCCTCAGCAAAACCATGGCAATAAAGATATACACTTAGAACTTACCCCATTTCATACACTTGCTACTGATTGTGTTATTGGCTGTACACCTGAGACTGACACAAATATTGCTATGTGCCGGCGATATACACAACTCAGGATTTCATATGAAATTGCAAATCACCAAGTTGCAACAAATTGTTCTTGGCAAGCCAGAGCCACACTCCTACTTTTACTCTCATTAAGTGGTTAATAAATATAAAACCAATTTATGCCCAGTTTGAGGTATGGATATCCAGCTGTTCATCTCTTCCAAGATCCCTCTCTTAGTCAATTCATTTTCATCTACTACACAATACAATGCATCTCCCTGGCAAACATCCTTTATCAGCACATCTCGGGTTTGCTAATTAAATAAAAAATGACTTTATTTTATATCTGAAGATAAATAAGCTCCCCTCTCCAATCACTTATTATTTGCAACTTTTGTAAACATAATATAACTAAAACTTTAAATAACCTTTCTGACCAGCTTAGTTTGCTTTATTTTGACTGGCTAGCATTTCCAAGCCGCTCTCTCTAATTTGGTCTTTCTTTTGGAAGAATAATGCACTAACCTTTAAAGTAAAATGTGATGACTATAAAACTGTAAGCAGCTTCCCCCTACATCTTTAGTATTTTTTGCTACTAACAATATCTTAGTTATATACACAAGGGGAACCTGTTTTATAAAGTAGAATTTTTGACTGATTTGAAATTCTTATGGCAAAACTTTAAATATTCCTTAAGTTATGATCAATGTACATAAATGTATTAAACCAATACGTATGTTTCATAATATTTCTCTAGAAAAGGAATAGAGTCATCTTTAGATATCTTTAGCAAACAAGTCAAGGTTGGCCCAAATGACCAGACTCAACTTAAGTTGCCCTTTTACGCTGTCGCCTTTAAAACAACTTGATATATTTACTTACAGGGGGATTCATTTAATATA
Source organism: Spea hammondii (assembly GCA_029215755.1). Classification (NCBI taxonomy): domain Eukaryota; kingdom Metazoa; phylum Chordata; class Amphibia; order Anura; family Pelobatidae; genus Spea; species Spea hammondii. Next base: position 40,584,454 of record JARDYJ010000005.1, on the reverse strand, counting down.
ATATCCTATGAGAGGCATGGATCCAATCCTGCATCTCACCCCTGACCCCCCCATTCTGTGCTGTGTGTGAATGAAAAACTCTTAGGTATATCTCTTTTCCACTGGGATCCAAAGGTAAAGTGCATTCAAGTATTTAAGTCTATAGATCCCATTTAGGTGGTGGATCCTATGATGTGGGTATGGGCTCCTGTACAACTACAAGGTATTTTAGAATCTGCTGCCATTAGTTTCAATTTGTTTGCATTATCTTTTTTATGTTTGCATCAGGCTTTATTATTATTTTATTTCCGGAGTGACCTGTGTCCTTGGGCGAAAAGTGAGCTTCACTTTGCTGGATGGAGCAGAAAAATAAATTAAACTTTCTTGAATCCCAAAAAATCGATGAAATCACTGTCTACCTGCCTAACACCCAAAGAGTACTTGGAAGGACCTTGTGCCCCTCTATCTGTAGAATGTAGTAGCAATGCACATAGGGTGGGGAAAGAAGGGGTGTGCATGTGTTTATGGTGTTAGAGTGAGTTTGCGTAAATGTATACTATTAGTGATTTTACTATTAGATTTGAGATCCCTCTTTGGCCAATAGAGATTCCTGTTTTTTTAGTTACTTACTGTTTTATACATGTTTTACATTCTGTTTAGGAGTAGAGGGCTTATATGTCACATATATAGAGTGATTTTTTTCACAGTGCAAATACGAGTTAGAAAACGTGAATTTACAAATTGGACTTCTGTCGAAATTATGTGAGCTCTCATTTTTTTGCTGGCTCGAACGCACTTGCACATACAACAAAATAAAGAAATTATTGAAAGAAGAAATTTGTAAAAGAAGAAAGAATTGAAAGAATTATGCCAAGCCATGTTTAAAGAAAATTGTGAAAAAGTTGTTGGTGTTAAACATATCATGAATAGACACTAGAGGTTGTTGCTTAAACATGAGATTTCAAATGTTATACAGAGGGGGATTAAATATTTGTTTGAATGTTTAATTTTTAAAAGTTTAATACTACATGACCACTTTACAATATAATCCCTTGGGGAGTAGGTGGTATTTAAAAGAGTAGTTGGAACTACACTATTGAGTAGAACACACATTAGCCCATAAAACCAACTGGCAATATTCTAGGCAAACTGAGAAGTCTTTACAATCATAGTTCTGCTTTAACTTCACTGGAAAAAAACAATGCAATGTCTAAATCCACATAAGACTTTCACTATGCCCAATTTTGTAATTTTTCTAAAAATGTTTTAATACAAAATAAGATTAGCTAAAAGCTTGAACATAAAATGTGTGATGTGTGCATTGTGTATTGTTACCATTTCAATAGAAATGCAGAGGAATTGAATGTCTTGGTCTTGGACCTACGTCTATAATTGGTAGAGTAATCTCTATTGTGGTCCACAAACTGGCAAATGTTCAGGATTGTAGAAGTCATCTGGTCGGGGCTGAAGAACTCAAAACGAGTGAACAAGCCAGGCCAAAGCATAGAATCAGGGAAAAGTTCATGTCATAAAATTGCCTCTATTCACTAAACTGCAAGGTTCAGCAACAAATCTGCAGTAACATACTCCAGCAAGTTGTCCCACTAGTAAATGCTGCCACTGGCCTACCCTCTCCTGAGCCAACAAAGGTAGGTTGTTTGTAAGTGCCCATACGTATGTGCGTAGGTATGTTACTGTATGTGTTTATGTTAGCATATGTGCATAAGTAACTATGTAAGGCTGTGTTAGTATATGTGCGCAAGTATGTTAGTGTGTATTTTTGTTACTTTATGTGTGTATGTTAGCATGTGTGCATAAGTAGCAATATAAGGTTGTGTAAATTATTATTATTATTGTTATCTTTTATTTATATAGCGCCAATCTTGTAGACGGAAAAGTTGATAAGTGAGGAGGAGAGCCTTAGCCCATGGGAAGAAGGTAGGGATCGAGTAGTAGAGTATTTGGTGATTGAGAGCCAGTGGAGGGTTTCACAGAGTGGGGAAGCAGAAGAGGAGCAACGTGCAAGGAAGATAAGCCTAGCAGCGGCATTTAGGACAGACTGTAGAGGAGAGAGTCTAGACAGTGGAATGCCAACCAGAAGAGTGGTGCAGTAGTCAAGACGAGAAATAAGTGAATGAACCAGAGTTTTTGTGGATTCTTGGGTGAGGAATGGGCGGATACGAGAGATGTTTTTTAGGTGCAAGCGGCAGGATCTGGCGAGGGACTGAATGTGAGGGATGAAGGAGAGGTTAGAGTCAAGGATGACCCCAAGGCATCGGGCCTGGTTAGTAGGAGAGATACTCGTGTTGTTAATGGTGATAGAGAATTCAGGTAGTGGAGTGGAGATGGAGGGAAGATAATGAGTTCCGTTTTAGAAAGATTAAGTTTCAGGTAGTGTTGTGACATCCATGAAGAAATAGCAGACAAGCAATTGGTAATACGGGACATGAGAGATGGAGAGAGATCGGGAGAAGACAGGAAGATTTGGGTATCATCTGCATATAGATAATACTGAAGGGCCAAATGAGTTGATTAGTTTGCCAAGAGATGAAGTATAAAGAGAGAACAGCAGAGGGCCAAGGACCAAGAATCTTGGGGGACACCAACCGAAAGTGGAAGGGGCGATGATGTCTTGCCAGAGAAGTTGACAGAGAAGGAACGGTTAGACAGATATGAGGAGATCCAGGAGAGAGCTGTATCTCGAATGCCTATAGAAGCAAGTAAGTCTAGAAGAAGGTGGTGATCAACAGTATTAAAAGCAGCAGAGAGATCCAATAGTATAAGAATAGAGAAGTGACCTTCTGCTTTGGCAGAGAGCCACAATATATATGTAACATAAATATGTTACTGTATGTCTGTGTATGTTAGTGTGTGTAAGTATGACACTGTGTGTAATCATATATATAGGTATGTTAATGTGTGTGTAGGTATTTTAGTGTGTGTGTATATGAAAATGTTACTTTATGTGTGTGTGTAAGTACACATGTTAGTGTGTGTCTGTAAATGTGGTAGTATATGTAATCCTTTCCTTGTTTGCGTAAGTTATTATGTTAGTGTGTGTGTATACATGTTCTACTGTGTGAGTGTATAGGAGGAACTTGGGGGTCTCAACCGTAGGTCTCACAGGGGGGGGCTGATGTTATAATGGGTTTGTGCGTCAGAGGTGTGCTTACATGCCTCCATGACTGTTATTCGCTGATATGCTATAGTTTCTTAATTTTTTTTATATCTGCGTCTTTTCACTGTGTTTGCTATAAACTAACATATAAGCCTGCTTTCATACAATAGAGGGATCTTAGTGATGTAAAGTCAGGAGTTTTTATGGAAGAGGGATTTTTATTGGTTGTCATTAAGATTGAAAAATGTTTTGCTGTACCAAAGACTATACCTGTTGATTTGATTTTCATAAAGATATACAAAATCAGTTGTATATATTGCCATTAAGTAAATTTTGATTGATATTTACTTAACACATAATTATCAGAATTAGGTTTTATAATGTGAGTAAAATCTTTGTCTTTGAACATTGGAGCTTATCTATAAAAAATGATTGTAGCGCAAATATTGAGAGCTGGTCTTATCACAATAGGAATCATCGGAATGGTTCAACTTTGCCCCAGAATCTCTTTTTATAAAGAGTTAATAGTCACAGTTAACCATTAACCTATAGAAGATAAACATCAAATTATCCTGCTGCTCAATGCTCTGGCACACAAATATTACGTTCTAAACTGGGATTTTTTTATTCTCAGAAACTATAATTATATGCATCCACTGAGTCACCTCAAAAATATAAGCAGTAATAATAAACAAAATAATTAGGGGTTTATATGAGTTAGAAGGATTAGATTGTATGATGTTGATTTATATAAAACTACAACCAGTTCTATATATTCTCCATTGCATTCATCTCTCCTGAGCAGTAATTCCCAGTTTTCCTTTTTGAAAGCCCTTGATACTCGGTTAGCCCCAAGGTATAATGTTTGATAATATAACTACTGCTCCTGTCACTATTCTTTGTACAAATGCATTATGTGTGGGCCAGAATGATAAAGATTTATGTACGGGTATGGAAAATAAAAATCAGCATTGATTAAAAGCTCCAGATAGACCATCCAATACCGCCCAAAGAACATCAGTTATTTTGCATTTTGACGTGGCGATTGATAACTCATAAATGCAAACTGGAATGATGAATGTGGATGGAAACTGCCTTTGACAAAAACGATAACAGTATCAGTCTCAAGGGGTGAAGAAGGTATAAGCAGGAACTGTTTAAAATATTTAATCATTTTATGAAGGCTGCAAGATGTTGTTTGACCCTGAAGGAGTGTGAATGTCACTTGGATCAGAAATTGCAAAGTCTTTGAAGTGAAATAAAAAAAATGGTGTTATTATAGATCCTTCTTGACATCCTATCATTTTTATGTAGGATTAAAAATATGTATACAAAGCTTCAGATAAAAGAATTTAGCAAAAGATGTCTTGCTTGTGAGAAAAAAAGAAATATAAAAGAAAAGACATTCTGTTGTGATTTGTTTTATTCAGACTCCAAAAAGGTCCTTTTAATTCTTTGGAACTGATCCAACAGCCCATGGTTAAGTATGATTTGCTAAGGTTTTGTTCGCAAGACTATATTCAAAATGTTAACAGGAGACTGTCATTACTTATGGCATTTTCCTTGGTACCTACGCAGTATGCACAGTGCAAAATAGCAGGGCATCAATATTTATTTCCATAGTAATTTGTCTAATAACCTCTTCTTTGATATACAAAATTTGCCAAGCATAGAAGCTTCATTTGTAGACATTCTTATGCAATGTCCATGTTCCAGACAATATTGCCTCAAGATGCAATTAACATGTGTATCAAACTGGAAATAATAAATAAGAGAATCAGCATAAAATAACAATAAGTAATAGCATACATATAAAGTAATCAGTTGTTGAACATGTATGAGTGTAAATATAGCTGTATAGCTCCTTTCCCATTGGCATGTCCCACATCTACCCTGCGTTTGGTTAGGTCTAAAACCAAGGCCATCCAAAGGAGCCACAATATATCACGACGGCAGAAATATTTCAGTGAGTCTAAGACTGAGGATAAGAAGGTTGACGGCATCATTAAAGGGACACTCCAGCCATCATGAGCAGTTTAATGCATACCCCCCTAATGCATTTCCCCTTTTTCCCACTCTTTTGCAGGAGATGTATTCTGAACATCTCTTTGCAGGTGATATACTCACCTCCAGTCAGCTCGAGCGCTGTCTTTGCTGAACGCTGCATGCAGTAGTCTGTTTAGGCTCCAATGCACATGTGGGAAGACTTTCCAATGATTATAAGGGAGGCACTTTCCTGCCACTGACTGGCTGTTGATCAGTGACAGAAACACTCCCATAATCCTCGAAGACCCTTTATTCTTTTTCTTTAGAGAGAGGTGCACTTGTCTCCATTTTTAAAAATTTTTTTAACTATCTAATCTCACAATAGACTTTACTTTTTTACTTTTGTTGTCATGGTAGCATTTCACTTTAACTATAATAGAAATCTCATGTGTACAGTTAAACTGACAAGACATATGTATGGAGGCAGTAAGATGGCTGCTGATCAGACCAATAATCGGCCAGCAGCCCTACTACAATGAAGAAACAATATTTTAATGAAGGACCCTGGTGTGAACGTTGAATTATATGAATTCTGAAGGTGCAGTATCTCACAAAAGTGAGTACACCCCTCACATTTGTGTAAATATTTTATTATATCTTTTCATGTGGCAACACTGAAAAAATGACACTCTGCTACAACGTGAAGTAATGAGTGTACAGCCTGTATAACAGTGTAAATTTGCTGTCCCCTCAAAATAACACACTAATGTCTAAACCTTGGCAACAAAAGTGAGTCCACCATTAAGTGGAAATGTCCAAATTGGGCCCAAAGTGTCAATATTTAACCCTCTTGGGCATGGAGTTCTCCAGAGCTTCACAGGTTGCCACTGGAGTCCTCTTCCACTCCTCCATGATGACATCACAGAGCTGGTTGATGTAGAGACTTTGTGCTCCCTCACCTTCCATTTGAGGATGCCCCACAGATGCTCAATAGGGGTTAGGTCTGGAGACATGCTTGGCCAGTCCATTACCTTTACCCTCAGCTTCTATAGCAAGGCAGTGATCGTCTTGGAGGTGTGTTTGGGGTCGTTTTCATGTTGAAATATTGCCCTGTGGCCCAGTCTCCAAAGGGAGGGGATCATGCTCTGCTTCAGTATGTCACAGTACATAGTTTTTTATTTTTTAGAATTTTTGTGAAAAAAGTTATTTTCTTCATTTCACTTCATTTTGTGTATGTCCAAAAACCCCCTTTTTAATTTCAGGTTGTAATGCAGCAAAATAGGGAAAATGCCAATGGGGTGAATCCTTTTGCAAGGCACTGTACCTCTTTTTATCCCCCTTAACTACAGCTTGTTCTTGGTGGGATACAAACACTCTCAAAAAAATTTATTACTGTGGAAGAAGTATAACCGACTGTAATGACTAAGGTTTACCCTTTGCAGCCCGGTTCCCATCACATTAGGAAACTGGAGAAAAATGTATTTTTTTCTACAGTAATTACGGAGGATACATTTCAAACAAAATTTAGATTATGAGTCTATTTACTAACTTCTCTTTTTCATAGATAACATTGTGCCCATTAGTCCATTATTCCACGCATATCTGTCATAGAGTATCACATTTATCATATTTGCATTTTTCATTTGAAAGATTCAGCCAGCAGGTTCAAATTGTGTATAGGTTCATAGCAGGGACCAGATGATTTTACTCTGTCTGCTATGTTAGTTTTACATTCTGCAGCAGTGGGAATCGTATCATATTCAATAACAACTCCCCTCACTATGCTGCAACGTTATATTTATTTGCATCTCCTGTGGGAGCTGATACCTTAATTTGCTCAGACTGTCACAGATGCTTGGCTTCTGTTGGTATAGGAGATGATGCCACCTCCTTTCCATAGTCATTTGCATGTTTCATTGATTTTAGACAAGTTTATATCATTTAGATCACAATGTGTCTTTTTCTGCAATATCCTTAGAGGCTGCAGAAACAACAGGGGTAATTCCGTTGCCCACACTGGAAGCCATCCTCTTACTTTTTGCATTGTTTTAAATGAAGGGAAACAAGAGCATGATTCCAATCATTTTGTTTATTTCAAGGGTTATTTGTTGATTTATTATTGAGGGTGTGTATGTTGCGGCTCTATCAGCTTTCCAATGGGTTGTGCACAACAAATAGTTTTATTGACACATGGCTTAATAACCCTAGTGATATGCTTCTTGTTCTCTCTTTTGTTTACTAACAGTATTTTTTTTTTATCATGGGACATGGTAAAACTAAACTGAAATATTATTGTTTACCATACCTCTATCAAAGAAATGTTTAAAAGTTGGATGTTTTTGAAAATATTATAGCAAAGCAGCCCTACATACCGCTCAAATCAATTAAAGTATTGGTTGGCAAGAATAAGCTAGTCTGAAAGCATTCTGTTCTCTATTCAAACTCCGACACCTACCTCCTGCTTGGACTTCCAAAATCTACTACTCACATCTAAATTCCTACATAAAGCTCAAAAGAGCTTTAAGAGGCTTGCTTGGTAATTGTTGGCCATGTTGATTAATACAAATAAATCTTTTTGCAACAATTTAGGTCAGCATATATATATACTAGTAACTTACTAGGAACTAAGTAACTTAGGAACTAAGTAACTTACCTACAATTGATTTACTGGTCTATAGTTTACAGGTTGTATTTTAAAGAGCAGACTTACAATAGTATTTCCCAAAGTATGCAAATAAAAAAAATGGAATTGTCAGGATTCTATCCTGACTGCAGGATAGTTAGTTTTACCCTTCGTTTGCTATAATCAATGTGCTGTGTATTTCTGTTCAGCTGTGTATTTCTGTTCAGCTGTGTTTGTTATGCTATTACCCTGCCTCCCTCACCTGAAGCCTAGACCACTCACATCTGACCTAATGAACAGGCTTTATATCCCTGCCTCCCAGTAACAGAAGGGTGAGTTTATTGAGTTCTTTGGAGCTACAGTTCATGCCAGACTCTGGATCTGGCTATTGGATTTACCTGCCTGCCTGCCTGCCTGCCTGCCTGCCTGCCTGCCTGCCTGCCTGCCTGCCTGCCTGCCACCTTTTTGAACCGGACTGCCTTTTGGATTTATCCTTTTGCCAGCCTGTTGCCTGTTTGACCTGGACTGCCTACTGGATTTCCCCTTTTTGCTTGCTACCTGTCCCAGACCCTTTTGGATACTTACCTGGACTTTTCTACCTTCATACTCCCCAGCCGTCTGTAAGCATGATATGCCTCCTACTCTGCTGCTTATGGTGAGATGTTTGAAGTGTGTTTCTCTCGTTGTGGGTGTTCTTACACTCCTGCGCTCTGGACTCCAACATCCAGTAAGTGCTGAGATGATGAGCCTGAATGCCACCAGGGTCTGGTTTCTTATGAATCCTACAACTGATCCTTAAAATCCTCCTTGATTTAGTCAATTACCTAGTGAGAATGCCATGGAATTTGTTGTTTTTTTTCTATGAAATGTCCACCGTTTGTACCTTATTAGTTTAAATAGACAAAAATAAACTCTCTCTATTTCCTTTTAAGGTTCACTGTAAAATGTAGCAGAATAGGTGAAACATCTTTGAGAACTGGTTAATGCATTATATTATTATTCCTTTATTTCCAAAAGGTATTTTTTCTCTTTTTCCAATTTCAAATGTAATTATATTATGCTATAAAACATGGGGTAAGTAGTTTTATTACAATCAAAACAAAGGTTAAATTGCAAAGATGCATTTCATGTATAGGCTTACAAGACAGATATTAGGACATTTTTTACATACATAGGGAAACTAATACAAGCAACTATGGACAAGAAGTGTTAATGTATTATTTAAGCAGAGACTGAAGTATAATTAAGGTAGAGGGCATGGCATTTCTGCTTTAGAATGAATCAGTAAAGAGAATGGGTTGATTTTTCAAATACTGGACTTGCGGAAATCTTACAAAAACATTTGAAACATTACACAAATGTACTTTCTCAAATTCTCAAGCCTAAAAAATCAGAATTCATGATTCAAAGAGTGAAATTATTTAATTCAACTAAACATATGTTACTAAATAAAGATGCATTAATAATGAAGCGTGGGCTGAAAATAAAATTACTAATTCAATCAGAAGATCAGGACTGGGTATTACAAGAATACTTAAAGTCTACATTTGGTCTCATACTACAAAAGTGATTTTTGTGTATTTAGTTAAGGTAGACAAGGACCCTGGACCGGATGGTATACACCCAAGGATACTTAAGGAGCTAAGCCTAATTCTGGCCCAACCATTATTACTGATCTTTTAGGGATTCTTTCAGTTCAGGCATAGTTCCATTAAGTTGGCGCAAGGCAGATGTTGTGCCCATATTTAAAAAGGGATCGAAATCTCAACCGGCAATTACAGGTAAGTAAGCTTAAGATCGGTAGTGGGGAAATTATTTGAAGGGTTGCTAAAGGTTTACATTGAAGAACATACCTTGATCCAGAATCCAGTTAGTAGAAGTCAAAATGGATTTGTGAAATAGGCTTAGGGGCAAATGTCTGTATTTGGATTGAAAATTGGCTAAAAGATAGAATGCAGAGAGTTGTTGTGAATGGATGTTTCTCAGACTGGATGCAGGTATTAAGTGGAGTGCTTCATTGGCTTGTCCTGGGTCCTCTTCTTTTTAATTTGTTTTTAAATGATCTCCCAAACTGCATTTTGAGCCATTTCACAGTTTTTGCTGATGACACAAAATTAGGCAGGGTAATTCAGACTAATCTGGATGTTTCTTCTTTGCCGGAGGATTAAGACAGAGTTGGGGACTGGGCGTGCAAGTGGCAGATGAGGTTCAACATAGTTATGCATTATGGTAAAAATAATAAAAATGCAACCTATACTATGAATGGAATATCCTTGGGGAAAACTACCAATGAGAAGGACTTGGGAATAATGGTAGGCAGGCCCAGACTAAGCCCGGGCCGGATTGATTTAGGGGCTAATGGAGCTGCAGCTCCAGGCCCCTACCTTAAAATAGGCCCAGTCATGACCGGACTGACTGGGCCTATGCGTCCGTCCTTAACGCAGGGCAAAAGGGGCACCTGCCCCTTAAGCCTGCAGCAACTGCGACCGGGCCTGCAACTCTAGCAGCGGGCCCTCTACTTACCTGGCAGACGCGCGCGAGCAGCGTCTCTTCTACCGCCAGGGGGACGCAGGAATCCAACTGAGCCATGTGACGTACGTCACGTAGTGCAGACAGCTGGACTTTAGCCTCTGGATTCTCTGCCTGGCTAGGGTCATCTGCAACCCTCATAACATTATACTCCATACTTCCTCATTGTTCTTGCACACCTGACAACCATTATGCCATCAATCAGCTCATTATTGTCTATAAATGTTTTTGAACTGTTGCAATCCAGTTTAGGGAAATATTTTGACTTTTAATGGGTTTTTAAAACTGGTTAACAAATGTTTTGCTCTATTTTTTTTTAGAGCAAGTTTATTTCTCTGTTTACCATCTACTGTGATAGTGATTCCTGTGTTTTCAAGAATGTTTTTTACAGTATTTTATTTACATAATCTAGAAAATGGTAAATTTCATACTAAAAGCAATATTCTGACTATACCAGCACTCTCCCAGATGGTCCCAACCCATTGCATAATGTCATGGGCCACAGTGATATTAAGAGCTGTCTTTTCATATGCATCTTCTTTATGACTAATTTGTTGTTCAAATATACAAATGCAGGGTTTGTCTCCATTCTGAACAAACAAGTCTTCCCAGTCCAGCCCCGGGGCAGCCCTTTCTTCACTTACTGGCCTATTCTAAGCTCATCAGTACAGCCTACCTAACCACTCACTACACTGTCCATCCTACTGAGCGCTAATACAGACTTTTATTGAAACCTTCATAGTAAGTTATACTGTAAGGTCTTGTGCCCTAAAACTAGTAACTGGCTACATATGTTTAATGGCCATTCCATAACATTTTTGATTCCAGGATTGTTCTTATCTTTGTTACAACTCTTTTCTGTTGAAATATTTTTACTGTTGAAGGATGCTTCCATTTGCATCCAATCAGTTCTACGGTAAAATAATAATTTGGAAGGTGGAAACTTTTACAATTTTATGTTATATTTGCCATATAATATTTGTCAAAATTCTACAATGTTCTACTTTTTGTAGATAATTTTAAGGTAGAATAAAAAGTTCTAAATGAATAATAGTGGTTATCTGATTATATTTAGAAATGAAAGCTACAAAGATAAGCTCCTCACAAACAAAGAAGCACAAGTTTTTATTACTTGAAAACTAAAGGAAATAACTAAGCCAATGAATCTTTTTGTTACAGTATTAAGATTTTTAGGTCACAGCAGGAAACTAAAGAAAAAATACACAACAGTTATTTAAGTGATTCATTGAACTCTAAACAAATACATTTGCAAGTTATGGTGATAATAGGTAATAGCTAATAGTTAACTAAGTAAATTGTTTCCCCCATTCATATTAGATCAAAGTTAGCTGTACAATTTAGAACAGTAGAGGATGTTTCTACGTTGTGTTCATTAGAATAATGTCCTCAAGCATGCTTAAACTAACAAAATGTCATATCTAGAGTACTTGGCATCGGGGGCGGATCCTGTATGTGGCACCCCACCCTTACTTTAAAATGTAAAGAGACCAACAAAAAAATTTATGTTGGCAAGAATATATTTTTGCCAAAACTGTATGCCAACTGGAAATCCCAAAAAAAATACTTATAAATAAATTAACTTTTAAGTTTAAATAAATAACATTTACTGAACAGATATGGTTCTGCATAACGCCTATCACTATATAGTGAGTCAGACATTGACGGTAATACAGCATAACTCCTATTTCTATATAAACTCCTATTTCTATATAAATATAAACTTCAAACGGGATCAGGTTCTATGGCTAAATAAAACCAAAATGGAGCTTTTGACAATAAACACCAGAGGTGGGTTTGGCACACCCAGAGATGTAGCCATATGGAAAAGTACCTCATGCTGACAGTTAAACATGGTGGTGGCTCTTTAAAATGCCTTAAAATGGGCCATGGTTGGTGTAACGGGTTCACCAAGAGAGCTGTAGTAACTCCCAGAGATCACCCAGATTTATCCTCCTGTTGTCCCCAAAATCACTTCCAGCACCAGTCAGCATGCACACCTTGGAACCCTGCCATCTGTACCCAAAGGGTAGACACAACTACCTTGAATTGATTACAGCAAGAATGAACATTTTATTATTGTAAAACATAGTTTCATATATCCACAGAAATGCATAAACCTAGATAAACAAAACATGCATACAACCCAACCTTTAATTCCCATGGCAGCAATCCAATTGATGGGATTAGTTAAACATATATCCCAGAAGGACAAAGACCCAAAACATACATCAAAATCAACAGAAAATGGTTTACTGACCAAAAAAAACATGGTCCTACCATGGCCATCCCAGTCCTCTGACTTGAACCCTATAGAAAACCTATAGGGTGAACTAGAGAGTCCACCAGCGTCAACTTCAAAATTTGAAGGATCTGGAGAGATTGTGTATGGAGAAATGGTCTCAGATCCCTTGCCATGTATTCTACAACCTCATCAGCCATTATAGGAGAAGACTCAGAGCTGTTATCTTGACAGGGAGGTAGCACAAAGTATTGTCTTAAAAGATGCCAATAATTGTGCCATACATATATTATCTTTAACTTTTTATTTATATAAAAATGTGTTCTGTTTGTAATTGTTTGATATCCATGAGAGCAGAGTAGTTTGTGTATTTTTTTTCAAGAAAATATCAAAAGATCAATAGATATTTTTTCACAGCCTTCTTTTTGCCAAGGGTGCCAATATTAGTGGAGGGCACTGTATATATGTACATATGTATGTATGTGTTACGGTAGAGCTGCCCCTGACCGTCATCAAACTCACAACATCCTAACTCATTCCAATAGCCAAGCACAATCACAGCCTGCCTGTGCGATCGTTGTTCACAAACAACATGTCTGTGCAATGTCTGTCCTCAAACAGCTTGTCTGTGCCATCTTTGCCACCAAACAGCTTGTCGGTGCCCCTAAACAACTTGCCTATTCTATTTTTGCTAAACAGCTTGTCAGCCCCCCAAACAGCCTGTTGGGCCATCTTTATCCCTAAACCGCCTCCCTGTGCTGTCTTGCCCCCAAAACACTTGCACATCCATGCTAACACACAAACACTGTGTAATCAATGCTCACACACACAAATACCTATACAAGTACACTTACACATTCACGATAAAACACACACATGCATATATTCTTTCTCTGACATACATACATACATACATACATACATGCTCTCTCTTGCACCACTGTACCTCCCTCGGAGCAGCCTGACAGTCTTCATTGGCAGCCGCAGTCATGCATATAATTAATAAGAGGTTGTGGTCTGAACTCATTTCATTATGAAGTATAAAGAGTCAAACGCTTCTCATGCATGAAGTAATGGCAATGCATAGTTGTATCCAGACAGGGTAAGTGCTGGCACCTTCTGGGAAGGGGGAAAGATAAAGCCAAATGGACCCATCCCCTCTTCGGTAACACTTTCACACAGGCACACATTTGTAAACACATTCTGATATCTGCAAACTAACACACTCACACAAACACACATACTAACACACACATGCATCCTCATGTTGACATATACTCCCTCACACACATATACATAATGTGATGTTGCATGGCCTGGCAGTAGAAGAGCCTTTTTCAAGTACCCCAGGTGTGGCTCGGTTGGTGAGTATGTAGGCCAGTTAGGGGCATCTCAACAACATGCTCATGTTCTCCACCACCCACATAAGCAAACCGGAATTATAGTGAAGTATGCTATTCATCATGTGCGTTCATGCTAACACTATACACTAACATACACATACATCATGTTTCTTGATCCCACTGGACAACCTAGTCATCAGGTACCTGGTTATTGTGCACACATTGGACCTGCACCCCTGGCTATATCGAAAACCATGGAATATATTACATTTTGAGATTGACTGTTTAATGTTATTTTAACACTTAGGACTGTTACATGCTTGCTGTATTGGTTTGTGTATCATAACATAATAAAAGCTTATTGTTTATATTTACAACATTCTTTTATCTTCAAGTCAATCTTTCTTACTCCAATGTGTATGAAGCATTGTAGGTCTAATTGTCCTGAAACATGAGTCGGAAAGCCATTTTGTGTACGTTTGTTTTGTAAGTTTTAAGAAGTCCACCTAACACTTAATGTGTGCCAACCATGTTATTTTAAGAAATCTGAAAATATAGTTATGTTTTACTCAGCGTGGTAACAACATCCTATTTTTTTAAGTCTTTTCCCAGCTTCCAGATGTGTCACTTGTGATTTAGGATTCTGATACACTCAGCTTTAAACTTACAGTAAACACATTAAAGCGCTTACTCTTGCACTTACTCTTGTTTGGAAACACATATATAAGAAGAAGAAAGGCATAATATGGTATTGATTGGTAATATTGAGGCTTCAGTGGTCAGGACACCCAAAACTTTGTACAATGAGGGTATAACATCACAGACCACCCCACTTATGGGCAGGTTGTGGTGTCCTAATGCCACCGTTTCACGATTGTATGACAGCTGACAACTAGGGCTGTTAGCAACAATAGCAAAAACATGATATAAAGAGAATAATACAAATTCTGAAAAGAAGAGACATAACTGTATCACTTATATTTACAACATAACTGATTATGATAATTTCAAGTGAAATTTTAACTCAACGTAAACTTCTGCGAGAATAATATTTTTCGCATTCTACTCAGCAATTAGCTCACTGTATATCATGGGCAAAAAAACTCAGACTAATTAAGCTGCTGACTTTTTCTGGCTAATCACCATATAATAATGAGTACAAATCCAGTCAACTTCAGCTACTAATAGTTTTTCTTTTTTTCTAATTTTTTATTACAGAAAACGTAATTTGAAATAAAATGCACTGCCATAATATTAACTACAAGATTTGTAAATACCCAGTATGTATTAAGTTACAGTAGTTTTAGTTATTGGGGCATTTTGTGTGATACATTTTAAATTATATAATTTCTCATTAACATGAAATTCTGCATTTAAATTGATTTAAATAAATATTTAGTAAAGTAAAGTGTAGTGGTGAATATGGATTTTTAATGTAAAATAATACTAATCATTTACAACCATCCTAACAGCAAATTCATCTTCCGCCCTACTTGTTTTGTTTATGAGGAATTGATTTCTGACAGTCCTTATGTGACATTCATATACTATTAGGAAAATAAAAATCCCAGTTTTTAATATTTAGGTTTGCCCCTAAATAACAGATTTTTTATAAAAAATCTTTAGGTCTCAGGGTGGCATAATCCATAGCTAGTCCCCTCCCTATTTCACTCTTCTATAGTGATACCCAAGCAATTAAAATCCTTACTTTATGGGGACTTAATTCAGTATATATTCACTTTTTTACTTTTTTAAGTTTTCATAAGGACTGTTATCAGAACCATTTGGTTACCATCATTTGGGAATCACTGTAATAGAAACGTTGTGATGGGTTACTGAAAATGCAATTTTGAATGGTTCCCAGGTATAATAATAAGGTTCTCTAAACAATATGTATCTTCAGAACATAGTAATAGATGTCAATTTATTATTAAGTTAAATTTTTTTCAGGTTTCTTGCTCCTATACTTATACTCCATCTCAAGAGGATTCCATTGGCATTAAGATACATACTGTATTTAAACAAAAGTTCTAAATCAGTTGCTAAGAAATCACATAAGCATCTGTTGTTTGTGATTCACAGAATAAATTGTGTTTATGGCTTATTTCAGCAGCTAATTCTTTGCATTTAGATATTTAGCGATATGAGAGAGCTTCTACCAAACCTGCAATTTCTACAACTGTTTAATGAGTTCAGGTATATTGAAGAGATAAATAAGTACATTGTAGAAAACATAACTAATCTGTACATTTACCTACGTCGCTCAAAAAAAATCACACACAAAAAAAACTTTTTTCACTTAATAGCAAACAGCCTCCTGCAAAGTCAACGCCTTTCCTGAAAGTCATTGCTATTTTATAATCTCTGAGTCATTAGATAACAGATAGAACTCCACACTTAGTGGTTTCAAATGTTTATGGTCTGCAATTCATTCTTAATGAGCTCTCTCCATGTCTTTATTCTTCTTCACACCCTCCTGCTGGGAAATGCCTTCCTCTGCCTTGGCTTTTGTTAATGATTCCACAATCATTTCAGAGTCATTTCTTCTGCCTCATGTGATTCTGACACTGCACAAGAGACTGGCTCTGCAGCCTCGCAGTTGGAAATATAACCTTTAATGTATTAATTTCTCTTGCTCAAAACAATTTAACCTCTGTCTTGGTTTTGTGATTGCTAAGTGTTCCAATTAAATGCCTCTTTCATTTTTTGTCCTGGAGGGCTTGATCTTACCACTATTATGTTTAACATATCCTACCTAGTAAATAATGAGCACTCCAAGACCCCTTGAGTATTCCTCTTCTATATCAATCTATTATCCATCTCAAGAGTGTCTGTCTTGTTTTCTGAAATGAAAAAAAAAAAGGATTCATTAACCACCTTAGTGTCGCAGGACTGTACTGAATACTCAGTGGCACTCATTACGTTTCGGAGAAGCTCTGTTTATCCGTTGGCACACAAAGGGTTAAAAATGTTTTTTGTTTTTTTTAAAAAAAAAAACAAGGAAAATATACAACTTTGATTCCAAAAGCAATAAATGTTAAAAAAGAGGAAATTACATTTTATAAGTAATAGCAAGGAGTCGATTTTCCATTTAAATGCTAAAGGATTTGTGTCAGAATAAGACCAGTGTCAAGTGCTTTTCAAATGTGAAAATTAATCAGGGACACAAAATATTACTGTTTTCATTTATGACAATTTCTGCCCCATGCCATAAACTTTAGCAATAAAGATTAAATATTTTGAAAAATTGTCTGTTAAAATGAGTCATGAGCATATACTTTCATCTCTTGTCAAGACTCTGACCGCATGAGGGTGATGGTTATCAGACTAGTGTTAAGTTAAAAATGCAATTTGTGAATTAGAAATTTTTTTTTTTTAAAACAAGAAAGTAAAAACATATCTAGTTTGCCATAAAGAGCAGCAACATTGCAATTGTATGCTGTACATACTGTATATGTTAAATCAGCATGAAAAATATAAGTCAATAACTGTATAGTTAGGTGTGTCAGTATATCCACTCAAAATGTATGTAGCCGGATTGAAAATTGGCTAAAATACAGAATGCAAAGAGTTGTAAATGGAATATTCTCAAACTGGATCATGGTATTAAGTGGAGTATCTCAGGGGTCCTCTTCTTTTTAATTTATTTATTAATGATCTCCTGTATAGCATTCAGAGCCATGTATCATTGTTTGCTAATGACAAATATTAGGTAGGGCAGTAAAGTCTAACTTTGATGTTTCTTCTTTGAAAGAGGATTTGCACAGGAGTTTGGGACTGGGCAGGCATGTGGAAAATAAAGTTCAATACAGCCAAATGTAAAGTTATGCATTATGTGAAAAATACAGGTTATTTAAGAGAATGAGTTATTTTAATTCCTGAATAATCAATATGGTGATATTTGCAATGAAAATGTAATTGATTTTTTAAAAAAATATTAACAGTTTAAAGGTAATTAATACTCATAGTTTTGAGGTCTTTTTACTTTTTTTATGATAGCAAATTTTATTATTCATTACTTTTGAGGATCAGTGAGTGTGTGCGTAAATTGTCGTCAGCAAATAAATAAATTGGGAAGTTCATATACAAAATTATAAAGTCTCAAATATCTGTATTTTGTCTTATCTCTATAGCTAGAGGTTCCAGTATTAAAACATATAGTAGAGGAGATAAGAGATAACCCTGCCTTGTTCCATTTCTGATATTAACATTTCTGGACAGGAAGCAAAATAGCAGGTCTTAGGGAGGAATTTATGGTTTCTATAAATAAATGAGGAAAAGCAAATCTCTTAGGAGTATCTTGAAGATATTTCCAGTATTATCTATCAAGTGCTTTTGCAGCATTTAAAGATTAAGCAAGGTTTTTTAAATGTATTGATTTTCTAGCAGTGTTAGAAGCTTGGCGTTCTTTAATAAAACTAATTGATCACAATTGGAAATAGTGAATGAATCCTGGTTTTAGACCAACATTTAATAAGTCTATAATCTGCACATTCATCTGAAGATTTATTTGGTTTAGGTATTATTATATGAGCTCTGTCACAGATAGTGAGGTTGGAGACACTGATGCAGGTAGGACACAAGGAGCAGACGGGGTCAAGGACAAAGTCAAGCCGAGGTCGGGGTGCCAGACAGCCGAGGTCAGAGTAAACGGGCACAAGACAAGGTCCAACACCGAAGATGAAACCAGAACGCACACTGAGGAGTAGCACTATGAAACATAGGCACGACAATCAGAAGGCAAGGTCTTGATGTCCACTGAGGGTTTATAAAGGATGGGAAGTGACTAGGCACCAATTAGAGGTTTTGGCGCCAAAGTGTGAAAAGTCTGAAGTCACTTCCCGTTCGGTGGATTCCGGCGGCTATCTTGAGTGTGACAAGACTTTTACCTATAAGTATAGGTGCCTGCAGTTCTTGGTCTTACCACCATGGAGGTGGAAGGAGGTCTTCCTCTTCCCCGTGATGGCTGCAGCTGCTGCTGGCTCACGGAGGGGGGCCCCCCCCTGTCATGGCGGCAGCGGCTGTTGGTTGACGAAGGGGGGTCTCCCTCTCATTCGTGGCGGCAGCTGAGGCTGCTGACTGATGGAGGGAGGTCTCCCTCTCCTGGGTACTGGCAGTTGGGGCTGCTGGCTGACGTAGACCCCATTATCTCCATTTCTTAAAAATTTGTCTAACTGCAGACTAATGAATATGTAAACTTTTTGAGATTACTTTGTAAACCTTTCCAGCTTTATGCAAGTGAAAAATTCTTGATTGTAGGTCTCCTGAGATTTCAGAGGCAGTTTTCACATCAGCAGATGCTTCTTGTGAATAGCAATTTTTTTTTTTTGTCAAAGTAGCTATAAAACACACCTGAAATCCTGTTTCATTGATTGAACTCCATGTTTTCTAGCTCCTGACTCCAAATAGCTTTTGTTGACGTGGTTAGCCTATAGGTTCTTATTGTATTTAATATTGACAAGAACATTACAATAATTTGTGTGTTATTAGTTAAAACAGATTGTTTGTTCATGATTTGAACTTAGTTGAAGATAAAATAATGTTTTAAGACACATTTATACATAAATGCTGGCAATTCCAAAGGGTTCATTTACTTTTTCTTGCCACTGTGTTTACTGTGTATATAGTTGCCTTTGCTCACCTACTACTACTTGAAATTCCTCGTTTATTTACACATAGTTTAAAAAGTCATTCAATGTACAAAGCAAGAAACAAAACACATAGCATTTCTAACGTGGTAAGACCATTAACCTTTAAACAGATGGATAATTCCAAACAGCACTATAAAATTAATAGAGCTTACACTATAGGTCTCTTAACTCTACTCAATACAAGTTTCTAAGATCATATTAAATCATTTTCTCCTTCTTGGTCCTTCACATTTTAAATGAACAAACATTCCTAGTTTAGGACAATAGATGATGCAGTTTATCTTATTGTGTATTTCTTTGAATTTTTCAATAATTGCCCTACACAAAGCAAAAGTTCATGAAAGCAGCTTTCCAATTACCTTTTGTCCAATTACTGTTAAAGAGCTGTAATTCCTAAACCCTTACTCCAATTCATTTGAGGGTATTCATATCCAAATAACAAAACTTATGTCAATGTCAAAATATTTCCACACCTAATATATATATATATATATATATATATATATATATATGTTTCCTGTCCTTTCCTTTTTAACAAAAGTTGGGGGCTTTTTTAAATTTAGAAACAAAATTCGGGGCCAAAAACAAGTCTCTCTGTCCCCCAGTCCTGACGTCTGTGCCCCTGCACCCTCCCCTTGCCTTGTATCTGCCCCACACCTGCTCACTTACCTTCTCCAGCCATTTTCTTATATCCACTGACTTCTTGACAGGAGGGGAGAAGCTGCTCTAAAGTACAATAAAATCCTTGCTTGTCTGTAGAGGTAAATTAATGCACAGCTTTCTTTACAGACACTGAAATGGTTAATTGTCATTTGCATATTAATTTAACTCCTTTGCTTCCTTGTGACGAGTTATATCTTCATAAGCACCGCACTGTTCTGCGCAGTAAAACAGGCAGTGAGTGCCGTACTCACCTGGTGTTTCCTCTGTACAGGACCCTGCCTCACAGCTAGGGCAGAGTTCCTGGACCCTATTGGTTATCCTGGGGTCAGCTGACCCCTGATGATCACATGACAAATGTAGTGTTGTGAAACATTGACTTTGCCTCTGCGTCACTCTCTGTTTTGCAATTCATTTTCATTTGTTTCGTCGGGGATCACTAGCTACTTGTGAGCAGATGCATTAGTGAACATATTATTTGCTTTGTGAATGTTAGTATAGTCATGCAACTTCAGTCTAGTCCTTAATGCCCAAGAAAGAAGAAAGAGGATGTTACATGAATATTAGGAGAAAAAAAAAACTTCCTAGAAGCAAAATATATAATGGACCCAACACTCAAAGGGTTAATAAACCATTGTCCTCCAGTGTGGTGTTCTGCCTAGGTTAAAAAGTACTATCACCCTCTCAGGAAAGAACCCTTTCTACTGTTTATCCAGGGTATTTATTTGCTTTATGCTGTTTCTTGACTAAGTGTGATGTAAGTGAAAGCATAGACTGTCTGGAGCTCTGGAGGTTCTAGAGATGGCAATGAAACATAGCTTTTCAGCTAATTCTAGCTAACATTTCTTCCTACATCTCTTTGGGGCTTGATGGAAACCAACACAACCTAAGCAGGTCCGAAACCCTGACCGTCTCTGGGCTCTTGCAGGACCTGTTCCATATCGTTGTCAAGAGATGGGGCCCAAAGCAAAATACATCAAAAAGGAAAAAAGGTTAGAGTAAGCTCATGTTCTATTTGCCCAAGATATCCCCAGAATCTTGTAAACGGATCTATTAACAGGAACATCTCATTCCAAGCCCAAGTCATTTTCCAGTATGATACAATTGCAAAGTGGGATGCAAAATGATGTTCAGAATCAACACTGTAAATTCTGGCTACTTTACTGTATTATATTAACCGATGTATATATTAACTAATGACTAATAATACACTAATGAATCTTAAGCTATGTCTACAAGAAACTATTAATGTACTGACAATCCATCAGCACCACAAATGCTAACATGCGAACAGTGAAACATATATTAAAAATAGAGCGTGAAATGCTTGTCAACATAGTTGTGCTTTGCTTCCAAAATAGCTTCTAGTGAACATAAAATAATTGGATATTTTTATAAATATGAGGCCTGATCAAAAACTACAAACCCTAATGTAGGTTTGGAGAAAATTTAAGTTCAAAGTGTGATACTGCATAGCTGCCAACTTTAGATATACCAATTCCTTGGAGATTTTTTCATTTTTTTTCATTAGCAGGGAGCTACAGAATAAACTTGATGCCTGATGAGGTGATCTCTTGCCTTGATACTTCATAGACCACTGCTAATTATGAAGCTGCTTGACAAGCAAACAGTGCTTCATACTTAACATTAGACAAAATCCGCCAATTTGTAATTTTAATATTAGATGTAACCTCGTATTTCCCTGCAAAAGCATAAAAACGGTGGTAAATAAATTAATGAGAACAATATTTTAGAGCCTACAGCAAAATAGTAAAAAAAAAAACAGCGTAAGATGCAGATTTGTCTCACAGTCCAATTAGCTGTAATATTTACCCTATTGCATGATTTTCTTACTTCAAAGTCCTGCCTTTATTCCATACCATAATTTAAGGTTCTACAAACTGACTACAATTAAAGTACCACAGGTGACAAATAAAAAAACAAAGGCACTAGGGCCCAGCTACATATTTGCCAAATCAATTTTAAGACAGAGCAGTGTGTATTTGTAATGGAGAGCTTTGTTTTAAACTGTAGAGTTAAGTGGAGGATATATAACCCTTAGTTATGCTTTCTTCTTTCATTTTAATTTGCCTTTTACTTAACACTTGAAGCGCTTTGAATATTTTATGTATATGTTTGTGATAACATTTTATTGCACTCTGAATTAGTGTTTTCGTAAACCCCTTAATGACAATCAAAATGCATTATTTTCAATGGGTTTAGGGACCGCCCATTGTAATTAAGGGGTTAAAAACTATATATATATATATATATATATATATTCACATATATATCAATCAGAATAACAACTGACAGGTGAAGTGAATAACACTGATAATCCTGTTATCATGGCACCTGTCAGTGGATAGGATATCACCCAAGGCACTTTGAAGCACATGGAGCTCCAAGGCTGGCCTGTGTGGTCAAATCCTACTGTCAGGGTGCCCATGCTGACCCCTGTTCACTTCTGAAATAGCCTTCAATGTGCACATGAGCATTAGAACTGGACCACGGAGGAATGGAAGAAGGTGGCCTGGTCTGATGAATCACGTTTTCTTTTACATCACGTGGATGGCCAGGTGCGTCATTTACCTGGAGACGCATGGTACCAGGATGCATCCATGGATGCATCTTTAATATACTGATTTATTTTGTGCTAATACTTGGCTTGATACATATTTTCTGTTGACATCAGATATATATATTCCTGTTTCAATTAGTATGCATGGTACAACTGTACTTTCCTATCCAGTCTAATAGCGTTCTTGTGATTTTTAGATCAGACCTCAAAAGGGTAACCCATGTATACTATGCACAATTTCAGTGCCATTTTTTTTCATGTTTAATATCTCATTCAAACTTTGCATTAACATGCAAACCCAGATTCGTCCATCAGACTTTCACTCAAGTGAACACATTTTGCTGCTCCGGGGTCCAGTAGCAGTGGGATTTACACCAATCCAGCTGATGCTTGCCATTGCGCTTAGAGATCTTTGGTTTGCATGCAGCTGCTTGGCCACTTCGTGGCTGAGTTCTTGTCACTACTAGACACTTCCACTTCACACAAATAGCACTTACAGAGGACAGGACAGATCTAGCAGGGTAAATATTTTATGAACTGACTTGTGGCAAAGATGACATACTATGACTAGTGCCATGTTTAAAGTCACTGGGCTCTTCAGTATGACCCATTCTACCTCCAATGTTGGTCTATGAAGATAGCTACCCATGTGCTTGATTAATAAAGATCTGGAATTACTGGACTTCAACATTCATAAACTTTGTTGTTGCTTAAATAAACTAGCGTTGGTAATTAGATTGGAACAGGTGCACACTGTCTCACCTGTCACATAAGCAGAGTATGGTTGCTTACTAGGCTTAAAATTATTCTTCACTCATGATGATTTGTGCCCAGCTTTTGTCCAACTCTTCAATATAGTATATTTGCCCTATTGCTATGTTTCTGATTGTTGCATGAGGAGAAGGGTGACAAAATGGCTCTGCCACCACTGCCATCAGTTACCATGAGGTGAACATTTCAACTAAATATTTCCAAAACAATTACAAACAAAACAAAATAATAAACAAAAACAACAAGCCATGGTAATGACAGTTTCCCTTTAAGAGGTTTTGCGGACGCACTGAGTTTCATTAAACACCCTGACAAATGTAAAACAAAAGACGCATTTAGTGTGAATCACCTGCAGTTTCTATTAGTAACATATTTGTGTAAATTTTCTCAGTCAGTTGGATTAGCTGGCTTTGTCTGTTCTACTATGACTTTGATTTGTTGACACTGCCAAGGCCTTTGTTGTAACGCCATTTAAATACCTTAATTACACACTATAATAAATAATTATAGAATCATTTTAGTAATCATTGTTTTCAAAGATATTGTTCTGTTATCTGTTGGAAATATTCGTTGTTTTATGAATTTAATGTGAAATCCACATGAAAAGAAAGAAAGATGCAATAAAAGTATTTTTGAAATAAAGGAAAAAAATATTTTACATTTTTTTATAATAAAAATATTTAGAAGTGGAAAATATATGGGAAGTTCTGGGAAATCATATGTAATTGTAATATTAGTACTTGTTTAAATTTAAAGTGTCATGTGCCTAAATGCCCAAATGGAGGCACACACATTCGGCTGATCTGCATCCCTTGCATCCATCTGGGAGAAGTTAATCAAGGGGGTATGTTTTCCACATGTATGTGTTAAGACATTAAGTTCTACAGCTTCAAAACTAACATAAAGTACTAGATATTATACTGCTCTCATTATGTTAAATTGCTAATTGTTGGTTGATTCAGGCAGCCTTTGTTTGGGTGACTAATGGCCAGGAAATCAATTAGATATGCTTACCCTGCCGCCATTTGCCATCTTTTCATTCTTTTAACTTTTTTTATATATAATTTATGTAATCTCATATACTGTATGTATTGTATTCTTGACAACTTAAAGAATAAGAAATCACATCAATGTTATCAAGTATTTAAGGACACATTATGAAAAAAGACAAATGATACCGCATTGAATTCTATCTTAACTGTTAAGCATAATTTTATGGTATCCACATCTGGCTATTAGATGTACTTGATTATGAATCTACCATACAACAAAAAAAGAAAATATATTGCAGAAAGAAACTACT
The DNA here is from genome assembly GCA_029215755.1 of Spea hammondii. Lineage (NCBI taxonomy): Eukaryota > Metazoa > Chordata > Amphibia > Anura > Pelobatidae > Spea > Spea hammondii. The sequence goes on along the minus strand of JARDYJ010000005.1, from coordinate 40,559,650 downwards.
TGCTTACACTGATCAAAAAATAGACACAAGCTAAGAGCAAGTTAATGTAAATGCATTTAGTTATGCTTAAAGCTGGGAAGATTATAGATCCATTTAAGTACAAAAGTTTTTTTGTGCACTGCAGAAAAGACACCACTACATAGACCTACATAGGGACACTTTTCCATATGTCTTTAACAAAAATAAGAGTTATCTCTATAGCAAGTAAAATTGTCAGTAAATGTCACTAGTTTCTACTGAGCTATAGTATTGAATTGCATTTTTTTGAAAATGAATTTCAAATATGATGATAATAAGCTCATGAAAAAAAATTGAGCTGAATAAATCTGCCATAATTCTGCCAAGTGGTGATAAATTTGAAGTGACTGGTTAGGTTTCCCAGCCCTTTGCGTACACTAAGAAATACTTCCTCTTACTGGGTGATTTATGAGTGCTAGAATGAGAGGCAGCAACTTCCACCTTAGTTTTCAAATACCTAAAGCATTATTGTGATGGACTAAAGGTACTATAACCCACCCTTGCATTTTATATCATTAAACATAGGTGGACTAATATAGACTTCGCCAAAGGAGACATATTAATGCAGGAATTAAATACAGTGAGGGAACAGGTTAGGCATCTGTTCTTTATTGCTTTCTCAATGAGCAGGAGCATTTAAAAAACATGTATAAATTACTAACTCTATATAATAAACTGCCAACATTTTTTTACACATTTTTTAATTTATAAACAAATTGAAGCTATCCGCACAATAATTTTCAACGTAAAGTGCCACCCAAAGATACAAGCTCTCGGACTGAGGACTGTCCCAGGCAAATCGGGACGTGTGGTCACTTTAATGTAGGCAAATATACCATTTGTACTTTGCCCTGTGTCCACCATATCCTAGGTGTAGGATATCATATTCCAGAGATAATAATTATTGTATAAGGAAAACAAAACTAAACAGGTGTGCATAAGGAATTAGAGCTGCTGTTCCACCTACTGAATTTAACACATATAATTAAATGAAGGATTAGAAACATCATTCCTGCTACAATCCAGTGCCCTTCCCAGAAAAGCTTCTTAAAAATGTTTGCATTGTTTTATGTGGATTAAACTTCAGATAAAAGAATAAAAATGACAGATTCTCTATGGTTTATTTGCTTAACATGCTAAACAGCCGAATACATGTTTTGTCTAAGTAGAGCACTTTACTATACAGGTTTTGCACTTGAATCATCAAAACCATCTTACTATTACTGATGCTGTGATTTAAACCTATCCAGTTATATACATCAGAACATACTGAACATTACTAAATTGTAATGTAAACATAATATGCTTTATGTTGTATTCTGATTGGCATGTGAAGTCACAAGTATGAAAGTCACCAGAAGGTGTTTGCTAACATATTTATAGTGTGAACAAAAATTACTTTTTAGCATAATTTTATATATTTTTTTCTCCTGTGCATATACTAGCATATATATTTCAAATATATTTTACAGCTAGATAAGGCATCAATGTAAAACAAAATACCACGTCTTTTTTTTTTTTTTAAGTTTTAACAAAATAAGAACTATTAGAAATGTAGCACCCCTGTAGCCATTATGTTTGCACTGCTGCCTATCTAGGCATAAATAAATTAAAAGAGAATGTTTTCCAGAGTAACTGAAGCCAATCTCCTGAACAATGACGACAGCCCCTCATTTAGTTAACAAAGGAGGGCACAGAGGAGTCAACTCATTAGAATATCTGTGGCCTCATTCTATACTCTCATCATTAAACCTCTCTAATGTCAGTTGTCACTTATTAATGACAATTAACAAGTAATCAGCGTTGAAACTGTTCGAGATGGTACTCATCTGACAAGTTCAGAGAGGGAACAGAGCGGATAGCAAGTTAGTGACATGGAACCTTCAAAGGCAATATTTCCATAAATTATTACGGGAAGAATTTGTCTTCTTTTCCTCTTAGAACATACTATACTTAACTCTGATTTGATAATCTTATTATACTGCTTGTATTTCATATTACCATTTAATATATTAATATAGATGTTTTTTTTCCAGGGATGAAAAGCCAAGATGATTCCACCCAGCTGTCATATTTTGCACTGGACTGTCCCATCATGTCATGCCAAGCTGCCCCACTTTCCATTTTTTGCAGGAAGTGGCGATCATGGACCTGTTAGTGATTTCAGAAGATCTCCCCACAACAGATCTAGAGATCTGTACTTTTTCATTCCAAGTCTCAATCAAAACCCTATTGAAATAGAGTCTGTAGGGGCATTTGTGTTACTTCCTATCTGATGCATGTTTAACTTTGGGTAATCAGGCTCCCTTGTGCTCAATGGGTTAGCATAGCCTCTCTTGTACATTATGCCGGTGCTCAGCAGAGCAGATGGCGCTTATTCAAAGAAAAAACAAACTGACGCAGTGCAGAACACAAACATCAAGAGCTTCACCAAGGTTATACAGGCATAATTACACCTTAAACCCTCAAAACACTCATACGTTTTTAAGAACTGTACTGTGTTATAGCACAGCACCAACAAAGGTCATAAGGAAAAGCATATCACAAATGTAGAAAGGGTTGAGGGGTTCGGGTTAGAGGTGGTTTGGGGTAAGTCTTCCTCCTCAAGACTGTCAATGAAGGAGTAGTATTTAAGCAAGCTGACGATCAGCCTGCATCAGTCTCAGACCGTGAACTATTCAGAATCAGACAGTACTTAGCAAACAATAAAGCATATTATGAACCAAGCTCATTGAACATCACTCTCTTTTTTTCCTAGAACACCATATCTCCCCAAAATATTTGAGTTCATTTTCCAGGGATCCCAGCAAAGCTGTGCTCAAAGCTATGTATAAAGTAGCAAATATATGCAAATGAGAGAGCCTGTGTAACAATGTATAAGGAATTAATATAAATGTCCTTATATGCATGTCTCCACCTGCAGTTCAGCTCTTTGGAAACTTGGTCCTTTTTGCAATTTCATAGCAGGATTGTTTTCAAACATTTTGTTGACATACATGTATTTGATTTTGCTTTCAATTAATATGTATAATAAAGATAAAATGTATTATGATTGGGGTATCCTACTACTTAAAAATGGCTATAGCTGTTATTTTTTGTTTGAATTAATCCTTGCTTGTTTTCCTCTTTGTATCTACAGTTCTGCATAATTTAGCAGTACTTTCTAAGTACTAATGTACTCTGAACTATTGTTATGCTCTCCAACATCAAAAGTAGCATCATTTTTATTTAGGGTGCTGTTTTTTTGTAGTCTATCTTGACTAAGTAAAATAGAGCTTGGCGTACTTGGGTAGCATTGCAAAACACTTAAAATGGAACATTTAAGTTGCAATCCTAGAATCCCCAGAACCAGTTAATTTAAATTTGTATTATTTTCTCTAAAGATAATATAAAACTGAGAAATTGCCAAAAAATCCTCTACCAGAATACACCATTGTACATAGTTTTCTAATTCAAACAATGGAACAAAGGACATTAGTCAAACTTTGATTCTCGTTAAAAATCTATTTTTTTTCCTTGAAAACAAGAGAGTGATGGTGGCTTTCTGAACTGTGTGATTTCTAGACAAGCCCTGATCCTTCAGTTTGTGACATTTCTTTGCTTCCATGACAACAAATGACATCCATTGTCCAATGCGAGTTTACAAGCAGTGTCAGCTTTCTTTTAATGTAAATGTTACAATTAATTCTTCCATCTGTAACTTCAGGACTGCCAAAGAAAGGGGGGATTTCCTGTGGGATGGACTGCTCAACATCCTTATGCTGAAAGGGTTAACCATATGATTACCTCAAAATGATTCAACAGGTTTTAAAGGGCATTTTGTCCAACTTAACAATAATGGAGCTGTTAAATAATGTTTAGTGTTGTTAATTTTGCCTCCACTCTTGTGGACACTAGTAGTATGTATGACCTTTTACTCACTCCCTGAGGACACTAGGGGCACTATCTCCCTGGCAGTAAAAAATGAATAAAATGGGAGAATTTGATTTGACCTTGGTGAACCCTGTCTGAACCCAATCACTATGGTAACAGGTCTCTTGGTTCATTCCATTAAGCTGATCAGAGCAAGATAAATGCCAGGAACATCACTAGATAGTAAATTAGGTTTTCATTAAACAATCTTACTTTTCAGACCAGCGAGCATTTTCTACTTGAAGCGTGTCACGGAGAAACTATGCTTTATATAGGAGACTTGCACCGTGAAAATTGTAAGCTTTGGTTACCATGGGAAGACAAGAAAGAACAAACATATGGTTGTACTCTTACACTAATTGTCGCAAAGTAACTGCATTTATTTTGCTGGACGGCTTTCTTTATTTTTATGAAAAGTAAGAAGGAAAGACTTATAGGACAAATAGGAACCTTTCCTAAAGACCTTACCAAGCAAATAAAAAATGAAGTTTTAAATATACAAATTAGTCTATTGCAAAGGATTTTGATTGAGTAGGCAAAATACTGGACATCTCATCCACAAAAGTTACCACAAAAAGTTGAAAGCATCATACTGCATATAACAGTTTCTGAAATGTTATGTTGACTGTGTCATCACATTATACCGATCAGACATGAAATTATGACCAACTGCCTTTTATTGTGTAGGTCCCCCTTTTGCCACCAAAACAGCCCTGACCCATCGAGGCATGGACTCCAGTAGACCTCTGAAGGTGTGCTGTGGTATCTGGCATCAAGACGTTAGCAGCAGGTGTGTTCTGACACCTTTCTATGAGAACAAGCATTGACTTTTTCAACAATTTGAGCTACAGTAGCTCGTCTGTTGGATTTGTCCCCACAGGCCAGCATTTTCCCCCACATGCATCAATGGCCCTTGGCTGCCCATGACCCTGTCGCCGGTTCTTGGACTGCTTTTCTTGGACCACTTTTGATAGGTACTGACCATTGCAGACCGGGAACATCCCACAAGAGCTGCAGTTTTGGAGATGCTCTGACCCATCACAAGATTATCAGTGTTATTCACTTCACCTATTAGTGGTCATAATGTTATAGTTGATTGGTGTATATATGTCAAAAGCATTTATTTGGGGGGGGGGGAGTCTGGTATTTAAGCACAAACCAGGGCAGTTGCCAACTATACAATATGTAAGAAAGGGCAAGAAAATTCTGCGTAATGCATATCTAATAGATTAAATGTTTTCAATAGAGCTGGATTAAATGTTGAAAATTGCTGCTGTGGGAGCTTCAAATGCATTGCCAGTTTCCACATATTCACGCTACAAGGCATTCCTGAAAAGTCATGTGTCATGCAGTCACTAGTGGTCATGTGATAAAAATGTGACTCTGCTCATGAGGTACATGTCACCAGAAACCCAAGTTTGCTATCAAGGTTTTTCCTGTAAGAAGTTCCCATTGGAAACTCTCCTGTCATGGTCCTGTCTTCTTCTTATGTATCATTTTGACCTAACCCAAGTGCAAATATTTAACACTTGCACTCATGATCCTGGTGTCATGGCAGCATTCACAAAGCTATAAATTCCTCTCCTCACTAAAAATAGGGCTGAACTGTTAACATCAAAGTTTTATATATCCAACAGCCACTATGATCTAAAACTTGAAAATGACTTTTTAAAGTGATCTTGATTATACTCAGATCATATGATTGTAGACTCTAAAATGGTATATAGAGTTTTGAAAAAGGGGAACTGTCACATGTTTAAAACTATGAAAAAATAATTCTAAATAAGTTTCGTTGAGCATACACTTAAAACATATGGAAATCAACTAAAAGAGAGACTATTTTACATCATACGGTGCACCGTAAGTAGAAAAATGCAGCACGCCAGCAATGATGAGCAGCTACTCTTAAAAATTATCCCTTCAATAAAGAGAGGCTTTCAGCTTAGTTGTGGGTATCCCACAGAGTTAAGCACTCCAGCCTGGAGCTGAAAGACAATTTTAAGGCAAGACAGGAGGCTTCCTATTTTGCATATCTTCCTTTACTCTCACAGTAGCAGCAAAGAAAGAGTTAACAAGATAAGTAGAAACAACCAATAGAAAACAGTGCATAGGTGGTATATAAACCCCTAAGCCATCCTCCTCTTCCTCTTTCTTTGCTGCTCACCGTAGCTGCAGGTCAGTCCTCTTCCTTTTTTCAGGAATTATTATTAAAACTTTTCCATATATATACAAATTACATTTTTCTCATAAACTGTGTATTGCTGATATATGTTATTCTGTGTATATTGCTGTGTCTTTTGACTCGTTTTATTTAGGTTCCCCGGACACTACCGGTCCGTTTTGGGGAGGTTCTTTTCCTCTCCCTCCGTCCTCCGGGTCTCCCCGGTATCCCCCCCTTCCCCCCCCTCTCTCCCTCTCCTATGGCCCACCAGTACCTTCCCTTCTACCTTTCCTTCTATCCGTTTTCGGATTTCCCGCCTCTCTTTTGCCGTACATCCGGATCTCACCTCTCCGGTACCCTTTCTCTCTCCGGATCCCTCTTCGGTCCCCTTCCTGGTCCTTTCTCTTCTCGCCCGCGATTCGCGGGATCGTGGTTGTCTCGAGCGGTTCAGCCGCCATCTTGCTTCTCCCTTCGCGCGCTTGCGGCGGCCATGTTGCTACTCTCTTAGCGCGGCTTAGCTTGCGGCCGCCTCGTGCGTAGCGGCCGGGTCTCACGACGTCTCTTGCGAGTTCCGGTCGCCATCTTTGATCTCATTCATATGGTTTTTTCTACCACCAACGCGGTATATTGTTATCTCAGACGGAATTTTGGTGTTTTTGATTGCTTTCCACATCGGGTGAGCCACTTTTATTTGTTTATCTTCCCGATTTTTTCATACTGCATAACAGGTTACTATATAATTGGCAGGCTGAGCCCCTGCTTTGTAGTTCTCACTGCTCTTTGGGGATTTATCGGCTATACATGTCCCAGGCTGAGTCCCTGTGGATGAATAAATTATATATAAGAGTGCCTTATTGCTTCTAGATACCTGCCCTTTACACTACCTTCTCTCTTTCTCTCTGCAGACAGTATGTCGCAAGATAACATGCCCTCCCAGGATGCCTTTATGGCCTGGTTAGAAGCAAAGTTTTCCAATTCTGTGGAGTCCTTCTTTTCAAAAATGTCAGCTAATCTGCCAAACCAAGGGTAACCTCCTGTCCCTACTGGCCCTACTAATATTCCATCAGAGTCAGAATCTGATAAATCGGAAGGAGAAGCTTCCGGCTCTAAGCGCCCCTGGAAGGGCAGCAGCATCTCAGCTGGCAAGGGCAAGGCAAAACGCCCAAAAACCTCTGGCACTCCTACTAATGACCCACTATCCATAGTGGACGAATGGCGGGCCCCCGGCCGTGCATCCCTGATAAAGTGGCCCTTACTCCAGAGTTTGACCCCAATGTGGTCGCTCTTTTATCGGTGAATAAGAGAGATCCAAGAAGAGGGTTAGAGCAAGGCCTTAAGTCTGCACAGGATAAACTCCTGGATCTAGTAGGGCCGGTCACCCAGATATTATCCCTGGCGGACAGGGCATTTTTACAAAACACCCCTCAGGATCCCAAAACTATCCGTGACTGGGCCCTTCGCGTAGTTTGCCTTCTGTGAAACGCAAACGTTTCCATCGCTACACAGCGACGCAAGGCGGCCTTACTCCGCATGGATCCCCGCATGGCCGAATTGGGCACCAAAGATTTAGGAGCGGCCGCTAACGGTTTGCTTTTTGGGGACGCATTTGTTAAGGAGCTTAATCGCCACGTATCGCTGATGACGTCTGGGAACAAAGCCAAGCTTTCCATGAAAAGGGTTTTTTAACCGAACCCCCGTTTTTCTGGGAGGGCTGGACGACCGCGGGGCCGGGCCGCCAGCCGTTCTTCATCCCAAGGCCCCAGGAACTTCCCTCAGACGCAGTCTTCGTACAGACCACCTTACCATCAGAGGCCCGTCAACCCACGTGGAGGATACAGAGGCGCTCAGGGATTCCCCAGAGGACGTTCTAGTTTTGGTAAGTCCAACTGTTTCCTAACCTTCTTTCCCTCTACGGGTTGGGGCCGCATATCCCATTTTTTCCACAACTGGGTGTGGATTTCATCAGACCCTTGGATCCTCCAACGGTCCAGGGTTTCCAGATAGACTTTGTCTCTCCCCCCTTTCAGGTATGCAGACCTCGCCCTCCCTGCAGGTCCTCGGCCGATCAGGCTCTGATAGAGACGGAACTCCGTGCCCTTCGCGACAAAGGGGCTATTCAACGAGCTCCCGGTCCCATTGGGTTCCTCAGCTCTATTTTTCTGGTGCGCAAACGCACCGGAGTCTTCCGTCCGTAATCAATCTTTGGTCCCTCAACGCCTTTGTAGTCTATCGCCACTTCAAGATGGAAGGCATCCATCTCCTCCGGGACCTTATGTCGGAAGGCGATTGGTTCACCAGGTTGGACATCACGGGCGCCTACCTCTCCGTCCCGATATACCCGGATCACAGGCGTTTTCTTCAATTTCGCTGGGGCAGGCAGGTTTGGCAGTTCAAGGCCCTTCCCTTGGTGCTTTACAAAGCTCCTGAGGCCGGTCATGGCTTTCTTCCGATCCAGGGGCGTCAGGTGTATAATATACCTGGATGACATCCTGTTGTTTTCAGGCTGCCGAGAGACTCTGATCACCCAGACGGATTTTGTGGTTCGAACCCTTCACAATCTCGGCTTCATTGTCAAGACCCTCAAGTCCGAACTCGTCCCGAGCCAACACATTCTTTTCCTGGGCTTCGAGATAGACTCTCAGGCGGCCATGCTTCTCCATTCGGAAGGAAATTCGGGCTCTTCTTTGCCAAGATTTTTGCCCCCTCCGTCTCCTAGCTCGGGTGGTAGGTCTCCTCTCATCCTCCATTCAGGCAATCTTCCCCGCTCCACTCCACTATCGGGCTCTTCAGTGCATCAAGGCACACCATTTGAGGAGGACACCTTCTTATGACCAGGTGATCCAGTTGACGCAGGAGGTACGCCAGGAGCTTCACTGGTGGCTACGCCACATGGAGGCTTGGAACGGGCGAGCGATCTTCGGCTCTCAGCCGGACTTCGTCCTCGAATCCGATGCCAGTCTACTGGGTTGGGGCGCTGCCTCCGACTCAGAGGCGACCAGAGGTTGCTAGTCTCTGGAGGAACGCTCGCTCCATATAAACTGTCTGGAGCTGATTGCGGGTTCTTTCGCGATCAGGAGCCTGGCCAAAGACCGTTCGGACTTCTGTCTCCTTCTGGGGATGGACAATTTCTCAGCAGTCCGCTATATCAACCGCTTGGGGGGCATTCAGTCCAAACGCCTCACGGACGTAACGAAGGACATCTTCGAATTTTGCCTTGCTCGCAATATCACCCTGCAGACGGAGTATCTCCCGGGCGTCGAGAATCTCCTAGCGGACTGGTTCTCCAGACACTGGCGGGACGCGAGCGACTGGAGACTCCACGGTCAGGTCTTCCAGGATCTCCAACGTCAGAGAGGCCCTTTTCACCTGGACTTGTTTGCATCCAGGACAAATCGCCAGACGGAAGACTTTTACAGCTGGCTTCCAGACCCGGAGGCCCTGGCGACGGACGCCTTCATGCAGGTGTGGCCGACCTCGGGTGCGTACGCGTTTCCCCCTTTCGCCTTCATTTCGAGGGTCATCCATCACTTATGTCGCAGTGGGGGCTCTCTGGTCCTGGTGACTCCCCTCTGGCATGCACAACCGTGGTTCCCAGCCCTGTTGCAGTTGTCTGTCCGGGACCCTCTGGGTCTTGCGTCTTTTTCTACTCTGCTGTTGGGCCCAGAGGGTCAACTGCACCCTCTCATCCAGGAAGACCATCTCCTCCTGGTAGCGTGGACGATTTCGGGGGACCCCGATTAGGCTCGGGCCAATCGGAGGCGGCTCAATCCCTGCTGCATGAATCTTAGGCTCCAGGTACCCGAAAGTCGTACCGGGCAGCTTGGCGAGGTTGGGCTGCAGATGCTTGCTGCATCGTGTACCCTTCGGTCTGGGGCTGCTTTGGACGACATTCTCAAGGCGGCAGATTGGTCCCGGGCCTCCACTTTCAGGGAATTTTACTTTCGCCCGGTGTCGTCCGCGGCGGTGGCATTAATTTCGGGCGTTAAAAATGCAAAATAGGAAGCCTCCTGTCTTGCCTTAAAATTGGAAATTATTCTAGCCTCGGTGCACGAATAATTATAATTTTAATAAAGACAGGAGGCGCGTATTTTCCCTCCCATCCCTCCCGTGTTGGGTAAGTTGAATGTGTTTATTTTTGCATGTTTTCTTATGCTTATGTATGCTCATTTTGTCGTTTAGATGCGGGTATATCTGTTTTTCTGTGTTTATGTGGCATTTTACGTGTTTGGAAGGATCTGGTCCTGTTATGTTCTTTCTCTTTGTTTCAGCGTGATGTCATCGCTGCGTGTTAGCGACTCGGCTACCCGTTTTTTGAGCTCTGTTGGCTGAATTCGGTGCGACACCACCTGTTCCAAGAGGATTCTGGTTCCGGTTCCAGTTCTGTTCAGTGTTCTCGTCGGTTCTACGCTATCGACCGGTTTGGAGGACGTTTCTTCAGTCCGGTTCACATCGACGAAAGAGGAAGAGGAGGATGGCTTAGGGGTTTATATACCACCTATGTACTGTTTTCTATTGGTTGTTTCCACTTATCTTGTTAACTCTTTCTTTACTGCTACTGTGAGAGTAAAGGAAGATATGCAAAATACTCGCCTCCTGTCTTTATTAAAATCATAATTATTCGTGCACCCAGGCTAGAATAATTTCCAATTGTAGTGCCCTTTTCTTCCACGGCATCTCTCGGTGTAAATGGAAACACAATAGGAAGATGCCAGCCAAAATTATGCACATTCTCAGAATAAGACTGCTTGTACTGGTAATACCATGGCTGAACAACTGAAATGCAACTGTAGATCGTACATGAGAGAATGCCCTATTGTGCACTACCTAACGAGAGACAGTATTTGATATGAAACTAGTAGAAGGATTGCAGGTGGACCTAAACTACACAAAAATGATTGGGAGGCCTAAGCATAAATAGTTTCAGTTGTGTAATATTACCAAAGTATTGTCAAATAGTTAATATTTACAGACTCGTGTCCCACTGGACCAGTACCTTAACAGATTGGTGGTCAGTTTTATGTACGTTGAGCACTGCCCATTTCACTACAAAACCTGTGAAAAACCTTAATGTTCTGCAATGTAGCAAATTCTGTCCTAATGGTACCAAATATGATGTTGGCTACAACATTAATCTGCCCAGAACAATACAACTGCTTCTCAGCTGAGGTATAGGAATGTGTAATCTTTTTATTATTTTTTAACAAAATCTCATAGGAAAAGACATATAATTCACATGGAAGCAGTCAATGGCATGCCTGATAATGACTCTATAAGACGCTAGGAAAAAAGATATTTTTTAGCATAGCACTGCACATCATCATGAAAAATTTAGCATTTGTTTACCCACTCTTGGTTCTAAAATTCTCATTAAAACAGCACTGGCCAAACCAATGGCCTTGTTTCATTAAGGTTCTCAAAGCTACTTTCAGTGGACAATGCCCATTTCATTTGGTTTCCCTATGTGTCATATTTACATGATTTGAAATCATACAATTGTAGGAATTATTTAAGTATTTAAATATACCAATATATCTCCAGGCTAATAACAATACGTTTTAAATTCTGCTCATGTTTATGTGCATCCCGATTAGTATTTGGCAAAAATGTAGAACAATGACCTATATACAGAAAGTAGTACAGCCTGGTGCTTCATCCACTTACAGTTAAGATATAGTTACAGAAAAAAAAAAAAAAACAATTGACGTAATTCATAAAAATGTACTCAAGTGTCGTCATTTCTGTTTAAGAATAGGTGCTATGACATTTTCATTAAAACATTAATATTTTAATATCTGTATCTGCACCCACACAACACTGGAGACCAAGGACGATCTACATAGCAGTTACACCGTTTATTAGCAGACTGGGGAAGAAGAGTTCTTGTACTTTGGGGACAATGGCCACTAAATGTTGTATGTGTGGCTGCCAGCTGGACACGCATGACTAAGCTACACTGAAGCACCCAATCTACCGCTGGAGCAGTAAAAGTACCAGGTATAAGACGCACCTTTTTTTTTGAAAAAATTTGGGGTCTAAAAACTGGGTGCGTCTTATACAGTGGTGGTAGACCTGCTGCTTACCTCTGTGTTGCTCAGCAGCGTCTCTTGATCCGTCGAGGAGACATCACGTCACATGACTCCGCTCTGTTCCTGTTCGAGCAACGCAGAGGGAAACTCTGCGAAGTCTGTGAGCGGCACCAGAAGATCTGCAGTTCAGATAACGGTGGGGGAGTAAATGAATGAATATATGTGTGTGTGTGTGTGTGTGTGTTTGTGTCCAGGCCCGATGTTACGTATTTATATTTTGTTAAATTCTGTCTAATCTAACATGACGTAAATGCCTGCTTTGTAAATATTACAAAGTGTCCATTTTGAATACACATACGTTGCAGGGGAGGTTTAATTTTTTAATCTTATATATATATATATTTTTATTTATTTATTTATTTTTTTATGAGGTTTAATGTTTACATTTTTTTTTTACTTTGCACCAGAGGTCAATCCGCAAGGCTGGTTAGATAATCTAGAGACACATCAGGTAGAAGACAATTTAACCAACCACTGACAAGGATAAGAGAGTGACAAATCAATATGTCTAATGGAGAGAAAGGTAATGCTGACATCAAAGATTGAGCTATTCATCATGTCATTTAAAAATGCAAAAAACTTCCATTGCCATTAGGCTAGACCAATATTTGTTGGAGACACATTCTTATGTAGAGTACAAATAGAATGAAACCAACATACCAACATATTTCTATGATAAAGGTATGATATTTAATGGAACAATACCTATACTAAATATAAAGGAGCAAAAGCAAAATATCATAACATTTAGGAATGAATTAAAAAATAAAGTGTCAGGAAAGTGGGAATACCAACAAGAATGGTTATGGAGCAGAAACAAAATGAGTAGAAAAGAAGGAGATACATTTTTTTATGAAACAAATAGGAATAAGTAAGTATAATTACATTTTACTAATTACCTCAAGTAGAAGATAATTATTATTTTGGGGGAAAAAAATAATTATCCTGCATTTTATAATACAAATATGTATGTGAAAATCAGATTAATAATTTAAACATAAAAAATTAACACAATATAGCATTCAGCCTGGGTGGCAAATCCAGGCAAGTGGACCAACAATAAAGCTAAAATACATTTTACAGGCAGATATGCTCAATGTGCACCATACAGTCTCACCAAAAATACATTTACGGGAAGAGAATTGATAGAAACTTCTTTAAGGATCATAGAAAGGATCCATTCATTATTTAAATGCTGTATAAATACCTGGCTACTCTAGATACTTTGATTGCCAGCCCTCACCTCATCCTTACTAGAGATGTTTTTTTTTCCAAATGGGCAATACGATAAAATGTATCTCCCATGACTCTGATTAGGTGTCTGCTAACTACGTAAAACTCAGTCTTTCATTTTACTTCATAAAAGTGAAGTTTACTATAAGGAAATCAATAAAGTACAACCAGCTGTACAACAGAGCGACAGCTTACCTGCAATACCCCATGTACAGAAATAGATAAGCGTTTGGACGTAAAATATAAGTGTTTGACATTTGTTTTAATAATTAGATTTGTTTCGGTAGATGAAAAGGTTTCTTTACTTTTCACAAATGCTGTATTTTAATGTGTGTATCTCCTTAAGTGCTATTAGAAACATGGACCAACAAATAATGATCATGTTTACTGTATGTGGCTAGGTTCTATAGCACCACCTGGTGGTAAACTATATATAGGGACCTGCCTGAAGCAGCTTCCATTTTCTGATGTCCTAGCAGGCCCAGGCAACTACTTCTCTAAGTTTATAAACATTTAATCTGTCAATAATTTTGTATTATGAGGCACACAGATCTTACCTAAAAGCATTTCTGATCAACAGTGAATATGTTTTTCTTTACATTTAATACCTATAATTCCCTGATGAAAAAATCACTATCGATTTTTTATCTTTCAAAGCAAAATCCTCACCAAATTTGCTGTTTATTTATACAGGCCATTCATTTGCTTTTGAAATTGCAATAACACCATATATATTTGCCATCATTCGCAGAGGCCAATATAACAGAGCTGCATATTTCTAGTAAATATAGTTAATATATATAGAACAGTGGTATGGGAGTTATCACTAGCACGTAGCTGCCGACAATCCCTAATGACTCAGGCGTTGATGTCCAGCTGTTTCAGCTATTGGCCTAATCCTTAGGGCTGTTGGCTGCTCTGGATGGACAATGCTTAAATCCAGAGCTATTCTTCTGTAAGAGGTGTAGATTGGGCATTCTGTGGATAGAGTATGATATGATGGTGCCGTGTTCTTCAGTTCTTCAGACGTGTTTGCCTATTGCCTGCCCATAATGTTAGACCTATTTTATATTTACTATAAATAGTAATCGATAAAGAATTATTGTGGTGTATTAAATATTACATATTGTTTCACAGACCTTTTTTTTGTACTACCTCAACATATAAACTATTCATGTTTTAAGAACAGTTTGGTATCTACTGTACATGCAGCATGTACACTTATTATGAAATATTGTGTCTGCATTAAGCATGAAAAACTTGTAGTAGAACAGATAGGTGATTAAATGAATCAATTGCTTTTAGTATTAATTATAAATAGACAATTTGCTCTTATATCATCTGATTAAGTCCCAGCAGTGGGACTTGTTGTATACCTCTGAGTTACTGTGTTAACATTTTGGACTTTTATGTTTTTCCAAATGTGCATCTGCAAGGTGAGCTGCAGTGTTTTAGGGACAAAGTGTGACATCACACTTCCATCACGAAATATGGATGAATAAATGGACATCATGTACGTAATGTGGGCTTCAAAAAATAGATAACATGTGATATCACCATGACATTCTTTCCTGATGGTCTAAGTTAGAATGTTGGCAACAATGGGCTGTTCATTTAATACTATTAACACACACACATTCAAGGATGATATGTAATAAAATATTTGTGTGTTTTAGGATCATTTATATCTTTCAATAAATTATGTTGTGTTCAATACTGGCGTGTAGATCTGTGTATTTAAATAACACTATGCAAATAATGATCCAGAGATTTAATTGATGCAGGGCTCAAATAACCTATTCTTTACAATCCCTATGGAGGTCAAATATTTACCAAGAGAATTAGTTCAAAAGCTTCTCATTGTTTTTATCTACAAAAAAATATCTTTTATTTTTAGCTAATCATCTTCTTTGGTGGTAGCAAATATTGCTTAGCAAACTATATTTTGTTTACTTAACTGAATGAACTAATAGATGAAAAAACTATATGACATTCGTAAAATTATTGTTCTTTTGTAATATTGGATGATGTTCTGTACACATTTATACGCCACATCATTTTTACTTTATTACCTAATCAAACCAATCGACAAAATATATGTCTTAGAATATAATTCTTATTCTAAACGAAGAAGAAAAAATCAACCGTTAAATTATTATTCTAAGATGTAACATTTAGAAGTATATAATGGATTATTTTAAAGGACTTATTGTAGATTTCGTTCACATTGAATACATTCATTGTTTTAATTTTACTGATACTTTGTGCAGGTGCTAAAAATGATTATTAATTTCACATTAAACAACTTGCGAGTGTTAACTTCCGCAAGTAATGAGCCTGTAAAATTGAATAGGAATTCCAGAGTCATTTAAAAGTACACTCCAGCCATCATATGTCCTTTAAAACATATTATAGCTGAGTATAGGGATTTATGAGAACCCCCCCCCCCAATGCGTTTCTTCTCATGTCCTTCCCCCAGCTATTTACATTGGACGAGATGGATGCACCAACAGCTCAATTCTCCACAAGCCAACTCCAGCACTGGCTTGCAAAAGAGATCCAGGAGGTCTAGCAAGTCCTCCACACCTACGTATAGCCAAAACTAGTGGCAAACATGGACAGCAAAGGGGCTTTGAAGCTACAGGATTTTCCTAGGTTCATGTTTTTTGGGCAGGGTACCTACAAAGTACTTTAATATGGATTTTTCGTTTTTGTGGCTGTATGGGACATTAGGCTGTTTTTTAGGTTCCCCTATAGCCCTGGATGAAAAGGAAAGCTTGGATTATAACCTCTCAGCATTAGGACTACAGGAATGGTCCTGTATGTGAATTCTACCCTAATATGAGTTGGATGTTTGGATTTCACCCCCTTTTAAGTGACAATGCTTGATGGCCAATTCATGACATAAACAAAAAACCTGATGAAATCTTTTGTTTTTCTTATTGTAATAATCAATGCATGCATAAAACAACACTTAAAAAGTACATTCTTATGTACACTAGCAGATTTATGGCATGAAAATCTCACATTAATAACATTCTTCATGCGCCAGAGTTTTCTCCAAAATAAAAATATGGATGACATGCAACTTTTAAGTAGTTCTCATTAAACAGGCAGCAAAGCCATATTTTCAGCAGTTACCTCCATGGATGATATTTGTACTATTTCTCCAGATCGATGGATCAATCAGTCTATCTCTCTGTTTTTTTGTTTACAAAATTACTATTTCAGTCCAAAGAATTATAAAGATTTTTTTTTTAATCTGGGTGAGCAAACAGAATCAAGTAAAATTCAGTACTGGTTAGACTGATGATTCTTAAGCTTAAAAGCAACTGTTAAAGAACATGGATTATATGAAAAAATGGATGTTCTGATTATAAAAATTATAAAATTTCAATGTTTATCATACACATTTTCAACACTAATACCGGGTCAAATAAAATGTTTAAATACAATTGGCTTTGTTTACACATAGATCTTACTGAAGAGTGAATTTGTTTTATATTTTGGAAAGATACTTTGGCAATTCAGCATTGTTAATGGGGCATTACAAATTCCTTGAAATATCCTCTGCACGCCATATTCCTGAGCTTTATTGGTAAACAAGCACTAAAACTGTTTTCCAGCTAACTGAAAAACCAAATACATTTGTTACATGACAGCATTAAACTCTGTTACTAATTACAGGGCTCAGATAAACGAACATAATCCTCTCCAACATGGAATAACAGAAGAATAATTAGAATATGGTAATAAGAAGCGACACATTTACATACACAGCTGTATGATCAAGGTGCCAGTATCCTATACGTGTAAAATGTCAGGTTTTTGGTTTATTAGTACCACATGGACTTTGTGCACTGAAATAGCCCTTTTTTCTTTTATGGGTGTGATGGAGATTTTTCTCTTATGGGTAATCATTAATGTCATTACTCATATGTCCGAATTTCTTAGTATCCTTTAGTGCTATATGTTGTGGAAATTAGCATATGTATGTGCAATAAGACTCTGTGCATCGTTGCAAACACTGCTGACCAATAAATTATGAACATAGCATAGCCAATGGCATGCAGTTTCAATTAGGGTTGCTGATTACAGGTAATACCACCCTTTCCCTTATGATTTATGATTGTTATATCTATGTCTTCCCCAGATTCTTAATCTAGTTTTACTATAGATTGAACTCCTGTGGTGCGGGTGCATTTTCTGGATATGAAACCTCTGACCTCTACCTCTGGATAGAGTGGACAGCAGCCATTTACATCTGTCAGTATGAGATGCTTTGCTCTCTACAACAGTTGGCAGACCCATATGCTGTTGGATATTTGATATGGGAATGCATTGTAAATTGAGTGTAGAGTAGGAAGTAATCTCCTTTAGCTGAACCAAAAACCCACCTTATTGTTAAATTAATTGTCTCAGCTGTGAGGACATATTAATTACTGGTGTTACAAGGGCCATTATACATTTATGACCTTCGTCTTCCATATGTTGTACCAAACTGATTTATAACAAAACTATTGTTTAGAATATTGGTAATAATTATTAATTTAGCAATAAAGCATATACTAACTATAATTTTAAATTATATAAGATTGGTGATCTGTAGGAAGGAGTGAGAAGAGGCGATAGTTTCGTTCTCTTCCAAAATTATAAAATAAGTAAAAACTGTAAAAATGTGTTTGTTTTTTAAATCAAGCAATTGAAGGAACCCCAGCATGGCGTAACTAGAAACTACAGGGTCCGGTGCCAAAATCGCCCCTGGGTTCCCAACTTCACCAAGCACCATGTCCCATGGTGCCATCTTTGCCCCAGCCAGCTTGCCTGTGCAATCTTTGCCCCAAAGCAGCTTGTCTGTGCCATTTTTCCCAATGTGTCAGTCCTTAGAAACAGCTTCTCAGTGCCTCATAAAAGCTTGCCAGCACCCCCAAACAGCTTGTCTGTGCCATCTTTGCCCTAAAAACCCTGCCTGTTCCATCTTTGCCAAACAGCCTGCCTGTGTCATCTTTGCCCCAAACAGCCTGCCTATGCCATCTTTGCCACCAAATAACTTTTCAGTTCCCCAAATACCTTATTTGAGCTATCTATGTCCTCAAACCTGTTTGTTCCCAACTTGTCAGTGCTCCTAAAACAGCTTTTCAGCACCCGTAAACAGTATGTATGTATGTGCCATCTTTGCCACCAAACAGCTTGTCAGTGCCCCTAAACAGCCTCTGCTATCTTTGCCACCATGTAGCTTTTCAGTGCCCCAAATAGCCTGCCTGTACCATATTTATCCCCAAACATCTTGTCTGTGCCATCTTCTCCACCAAAAAAACCCACACAGCTTGTCTGCACTATCGTTGTCCCAAGCAACTGGGCAGTGCCCTCAAACAGCATAATTTGGCAGTCAGTACCTATTTTGTTTTTATCCAATATCCAAACAAGAAACAACTTGGCAATCATTGTATGATGTTTTGACATTTACTTTGATAAATCATATTTTAGCACATGAACTAAAAGCCTTTACCTGGAAAGAGCTTTATTTGTAAACAAAAAAGCCATATTATGCATTCTACTGTAATATCCATACCTGGTAACTCTGGGTGAAGCCTGTTTCCCTGGGCCTCTGGCTCAGGTTCTTCTTTTCCCAGACAGGGAAGTGATGATTGGCCATGTACACTTCATACCCATTAGAAGTTGTCTGGGGCTAGCCCCACACCTATCAGCAGTTAGCTCTACTTTTCACAAAGCCAATTCCCAGAATAGGGAGAGCTCTAGGTAGCATACCCTTCAAAGTTCTTAAGTATGATTATATCGAATGAGGTACTGATGCCCAATTCTGTGAGTAAATAAAAATAAGAAAAATATGGTTTTAGAAAGGTTAATATATTTAACTAGTCAGGGCACTAGAATCTTGTAAGATAATATTCTCTCTTAAATTTCATTTTTTGGTAGGAAACATAAATTTCATGCAACAGGTTTTAAAAAAAAAAACCCCAAAACTTTTAAATTCCCGAAAAGCGTTTTGAAAAATGTGAATCTTAAAAGTTATAAAATACTTTTTAGATGGTACATTGTAAACTTTACAGCTGCAAACTGTTGAACATACTTTGATTGACAGTGTATCCTAACATTTTACATGGAAGCTGAATGATTTGTGTGCTTCCAGAATTGAAACATAACTAGCGAACATATTTTACAACCGTTTCACTATAAAGAAAAAATATCCTCATTGTCACTTAAAGTGTGGGTTGTTATAAAAAAGAATGACAGGCTTCATGCCTATAATCCCTCCGTTGCCATTATAAAGAAGCTGTGTTTCCAAAACAAACCAGTTTTTCACTGTACTTTCTGTCTTGTCAATGCAGAAATGTAAAGAATAAAGAAGTAATCCTGTACAAGTTTGACAAGTACATTTGACTAATTGCAATAAAAAGCATAAAAAAAGTAGATTAAGTACTTACGTTATAGTCAAAATGTACCTGTTGTATCAAGATGATATAAAAGAATACTTTCCTACTGATAGCAAACGATAAGTTTGTAGCGAAGATGAATCTTTCGGATTTTGTTATTTGGTCATAGAATACTATAGAATAATTAGCTATATTCGATGAGAAGGCTCTCTGCTGATCACCGATTGTTGATGAGTGTAGTTTTTAGCCTTTAAATCTTTGGCTACTGATTTGACCCTGTATAATATGAAAGGATCAATATCAAGACTAGAGCTGGATGAAAAAATGTACCTGTCCCTGAAAATGGACATTTTCTAGCGCCTAAAAATGTTTTTTCCTGTGCTGAGTATTCAGCATTGGAGCACCATGGCATACGTGTTGCGTAACAAAACATGGCATTTTTTCAGGAAATGTTCCATTTAGCAAGATGTCATTGGATCACAGGACCAACTTGGCTATTCCTGCAGAAGAAACTTATAACGGCTGGCCCTCCATAATGCATCTATAAGTAGGTGATATGAAATGTTTCATCTAAGATCAACCCACCGATAACTCCCTGTCAGCGAGTGTGCTGATAATTGAGTGAAAACATACAGTATAGTTTCAATAGTAACCATACAATAGTAATCATAGTAAGCATACTAAAATATATATGCTCCCAAAGGAAATTTCTAGTTCTGATTGGAGGTCAAAAAATCACTTCACATTCCTAAAAATCACATTTTAAGAAGCTTAGGAGCCACTATCATAAAATCTTTTACCATTTGAAAAATATAAAACAGCACTAGAAGACTATAAATCATTCCTTTTTCAAGGCAATAAAGAATAAAGTGTACCTCTAGAACAAATACCTTACTTTTTTATCGGCATAAATTATTTTGTGTAAACAAAATACATTTTTTAAAAAGTGTCCCCAACCTGACCAAGTCAATGTGTCATATATTTATACTAAGCTGTTGTGGAATGGTTTATTTGTAGCTACAGAAACCCAAAAAAACGACACTAACGACCTCCAAGTCTATTAAATGATAGTCCTGGACACTTTAACTAACTGGCAAAAATGGCCTGTTTTAACAGCGAGTAAAGTAATTGCAAAACCTGTTATTATATGTATATTATAAAAGAGTTCAGTTCTCAGGTCACTGGTAATGTGGAGTAGGTTTCTTCATGTGTAAAGGATGTGGTACTGTCATTTTGTTGGCATGACAACCTGTCCATTATAATTCTGGATATTCAGCCACCTCACTTACTCTGAAACGAGTCATTCTGTGGTTAGCGATCATGAGTGGCTTTTGGCAATCATATAAATATTCTAGAGGCTCAAATTAAAAACGTAGGTGTCAAGACGTTTTCTTGTGTGTGTAATTAAGAATATGAATAAATGCCAAAGAGGCAGAACTGAAAATGTTTGCTGCATGATGAACCTGTTTACTTTAAAAACAATATCACTTTGTAGTTCTTTTGGTGCTCATCAAAACCTTTGTGCTGGGGTCACACTATGCTCTGGGGAGTTCTCAGAACAATTCTCATGTGATAAACCTACAAAAATATATTTTGTTGTTTTCCTGCAATCACATTATGTGTCCCATTATACTGGGTTTCTCAATCTAGACTTCAAGGATCACTAAAAATCAGAGATTTAGGGATTACTTGGGTCGTCAAGGGATACCCATAATGCCAAGACAGAGGTCTTTGTGGACTTGTTTCAGAACCTGTCATTTATCTGCGTAGCTCATAAAACCCTTAGAGGTATTTACTTAGCTTGAAGAAGCATTTCTTCCACTGATGGTCAAACTTTCTTTTGTTCCAGTGTGAATATATCCCTACAGGCAGTCAACAGAGTATATACAGTGTAAGGGTCCACCCAACTAATTGCACACATTTAAAAGTACAGCTCTTAAAAACATGTATTATATCCTGTCTAAACTGAGGCAAAACTGTAGGCCGGTTCTCCAATGATATCGATCAACATGGTTGGATAAAATTCCTAACAATGTTGGCAAAAAGCCATTAATAAAAACAAGTTAGGTAATGGTGAAAAAGTCCATGTAATATCCAATGTCATCAGTTTATACTACAATATCCATCATTTTGACATAAAAGGCCATTGTAAAAGTTGGATCTTTTCCCCAGGAGAGAATCCAGAAAAAAATCTCACTACCACATGAAAAAATGTTTAGGAGACCAATAAACATACATTTCAGTCAAAATAACCATTTGACATTGAATATTATCACCTCTTAAATTAATAAACCTGCCAGATGGAGGAACCTTTTATAATGATATGAAAAAGGTTCAGCTTCATGTGTTGTTCATCCACTAAAAGGTGATACAAGAGAACATCATGTCTCAGTGAAGTATAGCTCTCTTGCTCTAAAGATATTTTACACCATCTGGCCTTGATGCTTATATTTAAGGTGAGTTCTTCCATGCATGTACCAGGATATTTGGCAACAACTACTGAAACTTGTGGTATGAGGCTCAAAACGTACAAAACCCTAGAATTTGATATAATCAGGACAATCAGTATTCCTTAGAACAGGGTCCATGATAAAGTTTTAAGGGACAAACAGACACTCTGAATGTAGGCTTGAAGCAGAGGCGCTTCAAGTTGAAGGCATTGCCCAGTGACCAACAATAGACACTAACATTGCCTCAAGTAAAACTTAAAATAACTTCTCCCTACGGACAGTGTTTAGGCTAAAAATGGCATAGGCATAATATCATGATAACGGTAGGGTATAATAGTGTAGTATGTGTATATGCCTGACCACAGTTGACATTCCCCAAATATTCTTCATTGCTCTAAAAATTGTAGTGGTTTTCTTATGGGTATATGGAATCTAGGTTCTACAACTGCTTTGAAACTTCCATATGAAATAACTTATATTAAACATTGTGCGTTACATTTCAGTGAGTCCATTAACTCACTCCAACCAAAGCGCACTTGTTACAACAAGTTATTGTGTTACTCAAAGGTAACAATCTGACCAACCAAAATCAGGGACCCATTATGTCTGTAACCCAGTCCGAATGTTTACCATGGTATCAAGCGTGTGACATTAAACTTAGTCAAAGAATATTAAATTATCAGTGCTGATTCAATCCTACAAATATATATATTGAATAAGCTTTGTTTTATTTTGTCATAATCTGAAAGATTAATGCATGCATAAAATTGTTTAGGAGAAGGGATATAGTGTTTTAAGGTTGACCACGAGATGACAAAATTTGAAGAGTTTGGGGGAATTTACATCTACTTGCAAAGACTTAGTTGAACTATGGTTGAGTGAAATGCAATTTAAAAAAATATGTAAAATGTGTAGATTATGTCTGTATTCTATACATTGTTATGTGTATGTAAATGACCTTCATCTCAGGTAATGTAGCACCTTAAAACCAGTTAATAATAGTTATTTTCACCATTGAAAGGTAATTCTGAAGTACATTTAGTGATATACTGCATATCATGATATCATAATATTTATTCAGTTCTGGCTGATGATTTTCCTATTTTAAAACCTGAATTTCTCCTTTTAATAAAGTAAACAAGAAATAAACATAGATGCGCTAACTGAATTTAGCAATTTGCACACTTCCTAAATTTGATGAGTCGAAAAGGGATGCCAGTAGGTTAATTAAAATGTGAGAACCTGTTTTTTTTTTTAAATGAGGAACAGATATTCACAAAAAACAATTGGACATGCATTTTTTTTTTAACTGTATTAAGCACAATAATTTAAAAAAATGTCCAGACCTATTTAAAAAAAAAAAGCCGTAAGATATAAAATGGGGAACCAATATTATCATAGAACACAATGATTACACAAAATGGTATGTCAGGCCCGAAGACACCTCCCTCATTCAAGTGAGACAGAAAAGTATACACAGAATGCCCGTCATTAATTGTTAATGCGGCAGTGACTCCGTCACTATTTGAAACTATTATGACTTACTTGTAACATGTTAATGGATATAGCCTGAATGAAATATGTCAGGATAAAGATCATGAATAGATGATTTTCAATAGAATTATCTTGGTTGATTGCATAAGCAATACGTCTTACTTTTGAAATAACACCTGAAAAGCACAATAAGGACGACATGACAATGTATGTAAATCAAGGACTGCATGTGGGTTTATTTTACACTTGAGAAAACAGTGGATTTAATTGTGTGAACCAAAATGTACTGTACAATATTAATGATAGAACATCAAAATGTATAATTCATAGTGCATTGCTTTATTTTGTATTTTTCTTTTTTTTGTCAGTTTCTTTTGTACGTGCATCGTTAAAAAAAGATGTAGGCTCCGGTAAAATTTCTCTGTTAAAGTCAATCTGGAGGAACTTATTTTTATTTCCAAAAAAAAAAAAAAAAAAGATGTGATTTTTTACATTTTATATACACAATAATCAAATATAAAATGACAATATAAAAAAGTTCAAAGTGAAAGCATAAAGCCGTAAGGTACAAAGGAAGCAAAAACTGTTTAAATTTTTAAGATAATTAACATGTACTGTTAAGTTAACATCTACTATTTACAAGGAACAGAAGTCAATATTCGCCCCAGAATGATTTTATTTGTTTTGTAAGCCGGAAAAGGCTGACAATGAAATGTATAGATAACCTGCTAGTAGCAAAGGAGTGTTATAAATGCAGCACACTGTAGGAAGTTAAACTTGTACCAAAGCTTATTTTTGCAAATAACTAGAAACTGGATATGTATTTCACAGAAATTAAACATTTTATACACATTTTATAACAGTTTTGCATACTTTTTTTGCCTGAATGAAACCATTTAGCATTCAGATGTTTGTTTTTTTTTACTGTACGTTGAAGTACAATATCTTTCTTTACTTTTCATTATATATATATATATATACACATATATATACAAACATATATATATATATACATATATATATATATATAAGTGTGTGTGTGTAAATATATATACATATATATATTTTATATTTCTTTTAGATATGTGGTATTCTAACCCTAGGAGTACTTAAATAGCTTTCCTCCCTTCAGAGCTGCATGCATACCGTTGCATTTAAGTTTCACTTTAAAAATAGAAAGAAAAAAGAAAAATCACAGCAGATATCAATATAATTTATTTTCTAAAAGATTAGGTGCTATGAATTAAATATGTTCTCATGTCTTTTTGATTCAAAAGGCACAGAAATGCTATGGCAGTGCTCAAAGGGTTAAATTGACACCACAAGATTTTCTGACCTCTACTGTTAATATGGCAACATGATAATTTTAGGGATGTTCTTTTGTTCTTTGTGTTTCTTTGTGGCTAAATTAATGTCTCTCAATAGTGTCTCCCACTACATTCTACAAAAAGATAGCTTAACATCAAGAACAGATGTTAAAAATGAAAAAGGTCAGACATTGACTCACAATTTAAAACATGCACAAATCAGACAAAGAGCATATAAATATAAATATAAAATATGTGTAAAAAAAAATCAGATAGGCAGTTCAGCAAAAAAAAATAAAAAAAAAATAAGACTGATTTCAGAGGCTCAGGTCAGGCCTAGTGCAGAATTATGAATACGTTTAGTGCAATGTTCCTGTGGTCACTTGCATACCTGGCTGCATAACTGAACGTTATTGTTTTTCCAATTCAGTTACATATATCACATGGTCCTCTGGGGACTTTCCATGTGTTTTGCTAAGGTGCAGTTTCACTGCGTGTTTGCTTGCAAAAGTTCGGTTGCACAGCTTACACTGGAATGTGGAGCCTGAGTCCTCCTCAATAAGTCCAATGGTGCTTAAAGCCTTGTTGGTGATGACTTTTGAAACATTCTGATGTTCTTGAATCTGATTAAGAGAAAGCTTTGAAAGATCTTTTAAGCTAAAGCCTAGATGTGTCTCTAAATGACTTATGTATGTTGAAGCAGTCCGGAATTGAGAGGCACAGTCATTGCAAAAAAACACAGGATGTCCTGTATCTAAATTCTTTAAAAACTTAGTTCCCCCTGTCCTCCTTAACTGATATTTTACATTAGCCAACCAGTGGCTTATTGTAGTCATGGAAAGGCCAGTAAATTTAGAGATGTGTACCCGTTCTTGGGGACCTAGGTCTGACATGACATATTTGCCTTCAGCTGTCTCCCGTAAACTAGAAGCAAACTGGGCTTGGAGAATAAGAAGATGTTGAGGATTCCAGTTAGATTGCCGGCCTTTTCTTTTATGCACAGGTGACAACTCATCCAGAGCTTCTTCAAAACTGCTGGCATCTGCATCTGACTTTTCCGATACAGTAGATGGAGTAGAAGATTTGGGGGTTAGGCGTCCAGTGAGGTTCTTCACCATGTCAGAAATATCCATGAGAGCACTTTCTCTCAGAGGTGATGAGACAGGGTCTGTCATACTTGCCACAAGTGGTTTATTTTTGGATTTTGTCAAATCAATAGGCTGGTCACTATCTTCATAATAATATCTCTCAATAGACTCCACTTGCTTCACTGGTGTGGTAGGGTAAACTGGTTTATCTAACATGCTATTGCTAATTTTGTACAGCATAGCTAGTGGATCCAAAGAGGGGCTTACTGGTTTTGACACTTTGCCTAAATGGGTATTCATTATAGATTGCAATGCACTAAGTGGATTAATAAATGATGACTCGGGTGAATGGTCTGTGATAATCCCTAGACTGTTGCAGCCGTTTGTTACTTTTGCTTTAAGAGGCTCCGTACCATTTGGAGTATGGCATTCCACTTGGGTCTCCTTTTTCGTCTTTTGAATTTCAGACTCTGAGCTTTTCTTTACAACTTTACTGTTTGCCTCCTCTGGTTTAAGGATGTCTTTATTTTCCTTAGCAGCTGGAGATAACGGCTTTACCGGTTCTTTCTCGATCGTTTTTTCTTCTTTCTTCACACTGATTTTACCTGTCACCTTCTCCACCAGCTCTTCCATTGCCGAGACATTGCTCTTATGTGGCGGAGGAGTTAAGCTTCCAGGAGAATGGATTAGAGCATTATGATCAGATGACAGTGACTTCACACTGCTGGCATAAGATGGTTGCATTTGAACGCTCTGCACTGTGGGCTGCATTGTTTTTACTGTACCTGGCAACTGATAAGCAGCATGGATACTAGGGTACCCACCCCACGATGGCGCTCCATTCTGAGCCTTGCTAATTGCAGAGGAAACAGTGTTTTCAAGTGATTTTAAAATGTCCAATCCACCTTTAGGACTATCATCTAAATCCTCCTCTCGGAGATATTGATACAATGTAGCAGTATCTACCTTATCAGAGTCTTCACTTTCTTCCTTGATTTTCTTTTCTGGCTCAATATTGTCTAGTTTCTCCTTTTCTGGATCTTTTCTCTCTTCGGAATGTATGGATCCTGTTGGGGAATCAGGTTGCTTCTTTATATAGGATGCCGGTAGCCTTGCATGTGTAGTTGGAGGCAAAGGTATTGACTGTATTTTTTCTTCTACCACTGCATCCATTACTAGTTGTTTGCCTTTCTTTGAAGCAGAGTTTGTCACCTTTAAGAAGTGCCCAGTGACCATCATGTGAGCGGTAAGTTGCTGTAACGTGTCATGAGAACTTCCACACTCCATGCACTTTAAAATCTGAGCCTTCCGAGCTTCAAATTGCCATGTGTAACTAGCACCGTTTTGGTAGCCATATCGATTATTAGGGGTCACATATGGATTGGTAGCTTTAGAGTCTTTTGCTCCATCACTTGCCGATGCCCCCGGGGAAATCCCTGCTTGCTCAGGGGAGTCAGGTGACGCTATGTCCTGAAGTGCTCGTTTTTTTGTTGAAGGAATTAACTTTGTGATGGCTGGTACTGGCTCTTTCAGAGGCACTTTTTGGTAATGCTTCGTTTTGATCATATGTACACTCAGATCCTGTAAAGATTCAAATGAATGTCCACAGTACATGCACTTCAAAACTTTCTGGGCATCTTCTTTTCCTTCCATTTCCATTAGAGATCTTTTTCTGGGTTTGGACCAACGCCTTGTTTTTTCAGCTTCCCGATCTCTATTATCATCCCGATAATGTCCGGTCTCATTCATGTGTACAGTAAGCTCCACCAATGTGTCGTAGGCTGCACTGCAATCTTTGCATCGAAACTTACTGGCACCTGTAAAAACAGACCCATACAGTTTATTGTTTTGCCGATAAAGTTGCACTGTGCTGAATAAGCTAGGCTCAGGCAGTAGTCCATAGGATGTTTGCTGCAATGTTTTTGCCAAAGCCGCCTGGTGCCAGTCATATCCAGAAGAACTGTTGCTACTGGTAGTACTATTACTTGTACTAACATTAATGCTTGTACTTGTATTGGTACTGCAGCTGCTTGTGGCAGTGGTCGGCGTAACATGGTTAGATTTCGCTTCTGTGTCATCGCTCGGGCTGCTCTTATTGGTACCCAGAGTTGGACTCGACTTTTTTAAATCTAATGCTAGCGTAGACCAGGAGCACTCCGATAGCAGATTTGTATACACAGCTTTGATTTGTGCCAGACTGTCTGTAGGGTAAGATGCATTAGAATTCTGGACATCTTCTTTCTCTTGACCATCCTTAGAGGAAGTACTTTTGAAATCAGCTAGCTGATCGCTAGTCTCGCTAAACGGTGAACCGTAGCCTGCATCGTGGTTGGTTGCGCTACTGCCTGGAGAGTTTTGGTAACTCTGATTTTCTTTGACTTCTGGTTCCTCTCCGTATAAATAGTCACTGTCTTGGACGTCTAGGGAAAGTCCATCATCTTCTACATTATCTTCATCGATTTCGGTCTCCTTTAACTCCTCTGCAGGAACGTATGCTGCAACAGAAAAAAAAATACATGTCAGAAAGCAGAAAACCCATGCGATTTTAATTTGTAAAATCAGGCTTTCATATCAAAATTGATACTAAAATTTTTTCTGCCTAAAAATTCAAAGAAAAGAGTAAAAAGAGATTTGTGATAATAGCTATGTTTATTAATTAGATTATGTAGTATTGCTGAATGTCTCAAAATACACTATATGACAAAAGCCATGAGAAATTAAATAAGATTTTGTAAACTGTATTAACATAAAATGTTGTAGTTTTACTATAACATTTTTTTCATTATATTATTTTATTTTTCAGCAACTAATACATCTTATTTTTTGAATGTCATATTTGTACATTACATTACATTATTAGTAAAGAACATAACAATGTTAATTGCAAAGATCTTAATACATAGAAATCCCATGTGTTTTGGACATATAACTTGCGTATTACACAAGTAGTAAATGGAAACATATATGACAAAAACACATATAACAGCTTTGCTCCACATATGGAAGACAGGAGCTGCCACTCTAGTACTGTGGGGTCATCACGTGCCCCTGTTGAGCTACCAACTCTTTGCCGCATATAGAAAAGCCGACTCTGTACACAGTAAGCTCTGGACGTACCAATCAGCCCCGTATACAATCAGTTTGTCCAGCAGGTGAAACCTTGTTCCCCAGGAGGCAACCAGGGGCCTGGGATTTCTCTAGCTCTGCTCTATTCTAAAATATAACATGAAGATATAATACGCTCTTTTGTCTCCAAAAGTACGCCCTGAAAGTGATTTAAAAGGGAAAACATATGTATAAACCAACATATTTGCTGAACACACGTATATGCATCCCCATATAAGACCGCAGACATGTAGGCACCTCAGTTTACAAGTCTCTGCAACACATCAGCCATAACAAACAAAATAATGTCAACCCTGAAAACAAAATTAATGTTAGCAATTGATTTAATTGAAGATGCATTAGGCACACAAGGGCAATTCTATTCTGTTAAGACGAACTGCTTGGAAATATTCATAGCTGCTCATATTAACCCCCTACACCACACAGATGTATGTAACACATTGTGATTTGGGCATCCTAAGAGCATGGAATTCCGATACTCTCATGGTCCAGTCCCCCCCCCCAAAAACATAGATAATAGTTAATAAAAAGTTTTTTTCAAAAACATGTTGGGTTCATTGGACATGAATGTAGTTTAGAAATAAGAAAACCAGCAAGAAATGTGAAGAATTATAGGTACAAATTTTTTAGCCTTTTTGCATATTTGAACAGGATGGGTTTTTAAAGGAAATGACGTAAGAATGAAAATGTAAGAAATCACGTAAGAATTTGTGTGTGTGTGTGTGTGTGTGTAGTCCAATTTTTGATAAGCAGGATGCTATTCCCAGGTATGGCCGTAAGGAAAAAGTTTTGATATTTGAGGTCCACAGACACAGTAGGTTTTCAGGGCAATGGTCATTTTTATATTATTGTTGTAATTGGTTACGTCACAATTAGGGAATATCTAAATTGAGATTGGAGCCTACATAGACATATCGATTGATGGCCTTTGCCAAAACAGTACCACATTAATATTTAAACTATTACCTATATACGCAGGTAACAAATTATGGTAACATGTTTTAAATATTGTACTATCTCAACCAAGAAAAATAATGGTAACATGTTTTAAATATTGAACTATCTCAACCAAAAAAAAAATAATGAATAAAAAATGTTAACATTATAGTAGGAACTGAAATCAACCGAAATCTATTTTCATGTTTTAGAGAACAAACACGCGTGCAGTGTGCATTTAAATGCCGCGGTTAGTTGCCAGCATGGATTGCCGTCTGGATGGCACTGTCTTTTCACTCTGATGAAACAGATGTGCTGTCTTCTCTGGATAACATTAAATGCTGTGCAAAATAATTTAAGTAGACACAATGAAAAATATGAATATTTGTGGTGCACAGAGACAGCTTTCAAATGCATTTTTTTCATTCTTCAATTTTCTGATAAAGCACAATAAAAACAGACACATTTTAAAAGAAAAAAAAAATCAAAGAAAACAGCAAAGTTTCATGTTATGCCTTCAGGAAGACTTTTTCTCCTTCAATTATCCATTTTTAAATAAAATGATCTATGTGGATTTGTCTATTTAAAGATGCAAAATTCTATCATTGCCTAGCAAGTTTACATGTTCTACTCTACATACGTTATTTATGATGTATATGTCTTAAACATAAGCAAGAAATGCTAATTGTATTTCTCTGCTTCTTGGTATAACGTAGTGTACAATATTGAATTCACTGCATGTTAAAATGCTACCAATTTTCGAGTGGAAAACCTTAAAAGCAAAAACGGTTAAGAAAGAACAAAGAGGGGAATTTGAAAAAGTCAGCTTGTCGAAAATGTTATTTTTCTACTATGTTTGATGAAACACAAGTCATTGAAGAAACTGGTACTCAAAGATGGTTGTCACTTTAGATAGGGGCTGGCACGGCTCACCTAGACATGTGACACTTTGGTGGAAGTTGGGTTTCCTGCAATATTGAGAGCAGCAGTGATCAGGCTGACAAAGACTGGAAGGCCGATTAGCCTTAGGCTCTCAGAAAATGAATTCAGTATGCAAGGGGATGTTAGTTTTTTTCTATTGGGAAAACGAATAATAAAATATCCTTTTTTTATGGAGAGTGTAAAATAAATAATTCAATTAATTTGTTGTTTTGATCTATACTCCAAGTATAGAACAGACTTAAACATACATATATACACATTTCTTCAAATGTTAATCCACTCCAGCATCCACAGAAGGGTTAAACGAAAACAAAAATACATATGTACAACTTTTAAGCATATTAAGCAAATTAAGTATAAGGCTCTCTGATTAACAACTACATAAAATAGATGTTATCGTTATCGCAATGGGGTGCATCAAAGGTTCTATTAAAAATTCTAAAATTATTTTGATTCACACTTTACATTAAATATGCATCAATGTGCCAGTAATGAGACGGTGTAGGATACAAAAAAACTTTTAGTAACTTACATTATATATTTTTAAATTATGCTATTGTCTTAACACTGTGGTTTCAGGCGGAAAAATAATTTAATACAAAAACGGAATATTTGTGGGGAAAAGGAAAAAAAATATCTAAGTTAAGTTGCATTTCTAATGCTCAATAGATCATCGCACATTCCAATCCTCTTTGTGTCTTTCACAGTTGAATAAGAACGTTAGCTCGAATAAAGTGTATTTCTTAAGCCACACAGCACGTAACTACTTCACAAAAAAAAGCCTTATTTTTTTTCCAGCAGCAGCGAAAACACAAATTTGCTCTATCCTTTATAAAACGCCTACTGAAAAGAGCAAATTGCTAACACACATGAACACAAAAGTTTTCTACGTGCAGTAAAACCATGTGCTGAATTTCCGAACCGGCGCAAAGTAAAAGAAAAACCTCTTTGTGGCAGCTCTATCTTTACAGAAGGCCTGCAACTTGTTAAATCTGTAAGAATACCTGTCAGAGATATCCTGCTACACCATTTGGCTGATGTCAAACCTAAATAAACCAGATCAGAAAACCAGCAAGTGGCAGAACGTAAATGAAATGGGAGAGGATCTGTCTAACTATAACTCGCATGGCTTGCTTGCTGATTTTTTTCCCCCCCTCTTTTTATTTTGGAGGAGGGAAATAGTAGCAATCACCACAGTCATTTGTAGTACTAATGTACAATTCAGCCTCCTTTCATTCTCCTTATTTAGGTGGTCAGAATGGTTTCATAGCCGACACGGGAAAGCTGTGCTGTTTAGCAGGCTGTTTAATGGGAAAGTGGCAGACTTATTTCTTTTCTAGATTTGGTTTGTCACTAGGTCTCCATTACATGCCACTCAGCTTTGATGCCTTTGGACAGGACTGATCAAAAGATGTCATTTGACCTACACAGCATGGCAGAAACTTGGAGAAGTCTCATAAAAGGACACTTTGGCTGTAAATAAAATGACATTATTATTTCCTCTGTCCTATCATGTAGAAAAGCCAATTATGGTAATGTACTGCATGTCAATGGAAATATAGCAATCTTTTTGGAGCAGCTAATGCAGGCATCAGTGTTGCAACTCTCCTGCCTGTGAAAATGTGCCCATTGGATGCTAAGAAGGAGAGAGGTGATAGATGTCTTCAAGACTGTTAATAAATTTGAGCACGGACAGAAAAGTGCAAGTCAGCAAAACAATTGAAAGTGTAAAATGCAAACTGTTAAGTTTCCAAATTATCTGGTAATTTAATCTTGAGTGATTTATATTCCGTCACTAGAAGGCCAGCATCAAGTCCTACCTATATGGCTTGAATGGCAAGGAAGACAATTTATGGCACCACTAAACCTTTAGTACCTAGCAATACTTAAATAAAAAAAAAAGAAACATACTTAAATACAGAGCAAGCATTGACCTTGTAGCCGTACTCCATTTAAAAATTGCAAAAAAAAAAAGTTTACATTCTGCAGGGATATTCGGGTTTATAGCAGGTCAAGGCTGTTCAGAATGGTCACATTTGACTTTCTGCGTGACCTTCTGTAAAAAAGGATCAGTGTTTAGTGACTTAAAAATCATTAGTTCTCAGCAAAGCCAGCGTGTTAATTTCTCTAGCTGGAGGCTAGCATCTTTGTGGTCGTTACTGTTTATTTCTAAAGAAGGGCCTTTGAGGTCTTGGACAGCATACATTACTCTATACCCTCACTGTATGAACGAGGTCCGATAAAAGGTTTCACTTATGTATATGTATATAATCATTTTTTGGTTCTTATAGATTCAATTCAATAGAATTGATATAGATATAGAATAGATTCAATAGAAACGATATCATGTCCTGATATATCCCAATCAGATAGGAAGGCACGTAAAAAGTTTAACAAGACAAATAATTTCAAATAGAACAATGACCTTTTACAATAATTGCAATAGCACATAAAAACTCTATGTTGTGTCAACTAACCTTCATCTTACTAATCTCAATGATCGGCTGCTCATTTCGTAAACGTTTGAATGCGTAAACTTCAAAAATGCTTAACTTTTAAAAATGTTGACGTTTTCCTGCATTATTGATTTGTTTGGAGAATGTCAGTATAACTAGAGCAATTCATACAATAAATATTATTTCTACTACATGCTGTAGCTCAGGGGCATCCAACATGCGGCCCACGGGCCAAATGCCGAGATCGGCAGCCAGGATCACATCATCACAAGCCCTGCCGCTTACTTGTGGGAGGGTCTATTCTCTGCTCCAGTCCTGCCTCCTCTGTGGGGAGAACAAGGGAGGCCGCGACCCCTGCTGAAGTCTGTGAGCGGCATCAAGAGCTGTAGTAGGTAAGGAGGTGGGGGGAGGTTGTTTGAATGAGTATGCCTGTGAGGGAATGAATGTGTGAATGAATGAATGAGTATATGAATGAATGAATGAGTGTGTGTGTGTGATAGCATGGATGTGTAAGTGCTGGAACCTAGGCATGATGGGACTGTGATTGCATATAGCAATCACACTCCTATCATGCTAAGTCAGCCAGTACATGCTGAAACCTGGCTAGCTGCCCCCCTTGTGTATTGATGCTGCCAGCAGTATGGGGTCTGCACTTACAGCCACCCTGTACCGGCATGTACTGGCTGACTTGGCATGATAGGAGTGTGATTGCTGACAGCAATCTGCTAACAACAATCACAGTCCCATCATCAGGTTCCAGCATTTACTTGTTGCCTGGGTATGAAAAGAGTCTGTTTGCTGTTACAATGCCCAGCCAACCAGTACATACTGGAATCTGGGTATGCCTGAGATTGCTGTTAATCATAATATATAGTTTTTTTGTACAATTTTGGTGTGCAACTTACTTTTATTAAAAGTATGTGGGGGGGTGAACCCTGAATTTTCGGTTTTGGTCCAGAATTTTCATTTAGGATAAATAGAACTATTTCATTTTAACTTATCCAGAATCCTGAATTTGTAGTCACAAAACTTTCTAGGCCCAGAAATCAGTGAGAGGAAAAGTAAAGGTTTTGTGTCATTTACTTTATTTTAATTTGCATATTTTATTAAAGGCCATATTTTCACTGCAGAAAAAACTTGGACACCCCTGCTGTAGCTTGTAAAGGATGCCTTAAGGCAGGTTACCTATTAGGAAATTAGTAGGGATTTAGAATAGCAATGCTCGGTTGCTAAATGCTAGTGTTTTGTAATGATTTACTTGTTACATGTAAAATGGTGTAACGTGGGAGTAACTGGAACGTATGATATGAACGGCTTTGTTTCCTTTGAAATTACTATACACTGTATTACTCATGGACCTCACAGTGAGGGTGTGTTTGATAATAATTTGGGTTTTTATGTGTGGCATGTCCTGTTCTGAATCCAAAAAATATAATTATGAGACGCATTAAGAGGAAAAGGCTCCAGCTGTGCAAAACATTATGGAACAAATATTGATGACTGTCAAACGGAAAGTTACAATAAAAAATGGTCCCTAAATGTAATATTAAACCAAAGCTTCTCTATTTTTCTGGATTTATTGCTTCAGTTGACTTGTGTTTGAAGGCATGAACACATATGTTGAGAACACAATGGCTTTTTACTGTTGGTGAAAAAAAGAACTGTATTCTTTTTATTTTTTTAACTTATATTTACAAAAATGTACGCAGCGTTCCTTACAATGTAAACGTTCAAGTATGACAAAACTAGAATTGGCAGACTAAGATGAACCGTTACATTAGGTAAAGTGGGCCATGTTCACAATCGTACAATCTAGAAATTAGTGTGAAATTGTTCTGTTTATTAATCTATAGTTCACACTATGAGACACTAAGAGTCTGCAAGGCAGGACTAGGTTGGCAATCATGAACCTGGAAATCCCAGTGGGTAGAAAACTCAAAAGTATAATTTACAAAGCAAAGCTTGCAAATGTATTATAGTTTAGTAACCCAAAATTTGTCAGCATTTACAAATAACTTAAAGATCAGTAAGTTTTGAAGGTTAAACAGATACATTTCAGATATTAATCTTGTTTTTAATAAATAAGGGAAAATACATTCTTGTAAACCATACAGAATGTGCCTATAACAGATATGTCTGGACTTCAATTCTACTTTAAACAAAAAGACTATTAAGACAAAGGACAAGCCGCTGCATGCCTGGGTGCTTTTGCTTTCTTGAGTCCAATACTTGCTCCTAAGCAGAACTGATGTGGTCTGTAGATGAATGCATAGGCAATCACCCTAACTCATTAAGACTGTCTGCATTATGCAAACAAGCACGGTACAAGTTTACTAACATTATAATGCAGGCTTTGCATCGGGTTTTCTGCTCTCTTAAGTGTCTATCATATATGTTTCCTCATATAATGATGATGATTTATTTAAGGGCACAAGCTGCATTGCGTGGCTTCTTTGGTATGTGAATGGTTTATTTATTTATATATTGCTATCATATTTTGCAGTGATGTACCTTTCGTTATGATATACATGGCATATACTGCAATGCGAACTATGTATACTTCTAAAGTATTAAAGATGTAGCTGATCCATGAAACTTACCTCTGGCATTTAACTGATTAACTCCCAAACTAAGCTGCAGAACATGTTCATATTGTTTGCATTTGAAAATAGTAATAACAGTGATTTGCTCTTTGAGGATTGATATGATTTCAGCAACTTTATCTTAGATTACATTTTTGGTTTTATCGAAAATATAGTAGACAAACGGTTGAATTAAGTGTAACACATAGTTAAATTCATTTGTAAGGTACAAAATGAATTGTAAAGTGACATACCCTATTAGTGAGCCCAGACAATTACGTTCGTACAGGAGTAACACATTATAACAAAAATTCATATTATATAACAACCACTTATACTTATACCATATTCATGAGATATGTATAAAATATTCCATTTAACTCACTGCATATATAGACCAAAGAGGTTATGTCAAACATTTCCCACTTGCAATAAAAAAAATAAACCTGGTTTATTGCATGCCATTGGTTTTATAGTCCTAAAGTAGACATATTTAAAATAAATCCCTACTATATCGTAGAATGATACTAGTTTAAAAAAAAAATCAAAGATTGTTGCTCAAAAAAAATCAGTTTTTATCATTGATTTTAGACAGCACCTTAAAAGTGTAAGTATTCCATTGAGAGTTTTTTTTTATGCCGAGGCATTTTCTTTTTTTTTTTTTTATTATTTATGTTTGCCATAAGGTGTTAACATATTAAATTCCCTTAGATGGATCAGGTTTCCAAGAGCGAGTATTGCAGCTCATCTAATAAAAAACCTGAAAGCTGAAAAGAGCAGGGTCCTCTACTCCTTCTCTACCAGCAGCGTATTATCTACCAGTATATGCTTGTAAATGAAAGTGGACTAATACATCACATCCTCTTGCCTCTATTAAAAAGTAGACATAAAAGTTCATACCAATCCCTCCTTCGAAGAAACTCATCCAAACCTATGTCTGTTGCAAAACACCTTTCTCTACATAAATATCCACGAATACATAGACAATATGCTAAAAACAATAGATTTCTTGGATTTCGTATTTTTCTTTAAGGCAGTTATTTTCCTTCTATGTAAGGCCATACCTGTGTAAATGTATGAATTGCTTTTTCTAATCTATACATCAGTTGCGGCAAATAATACAAATGATTTGTTTTTTGCGACATTTACTAATAGTGAATGTGTATATATATATATATATATCGATATGTATAGCTATATATCGATATATATATATATATATCGATATATATATAAAATGCACTGTATGCCACCATCATGTCAAAGATGTTTTTTTATTAAGAAATACAATGTTAAAACAGATTCTATATAAACAAAACAATTGAACTAAAAATGGTAGATAAAAAGACAGCCTTTTACAAATCTTTGATATCTAATCTCCTACGTCATTTCATTTCTAAAAACCCTAAGGTCGTGTAACACACTTTCTCTGTCATTTGTAAGTACATTAACTCGGTAGCCGTGTGACAGTGAAATTATTATAATGGGCTGCTAAAATGGGTCATGCAGGCACTGCATTCAATCTTAGATTCAAACAACAGAGAGAATACAGTTCAAATCAAACATGACAGGATTATCATCCGCACTGCATGCCTCACTTTCCCAAAGCATTCTCAGTCAACAGAGAGTGAATATCTGCAATATATATTTTTTTTTTTGTAAGTTTGATTTTTTATTTTAATTATGTCCCCAAGAAAATCATTACAATGGACTAGAAAAAAAAAAGTGTATTTTTCATGGTGCTTTCTTTATTCTTGTGAAGAAATGTGGCGTTTTAGAACATAGCCCTCGCAGGCAAACAATCATTAGGAGGAAAACAGACTACGCGGCCTGTTTACCGAAACGTTTTCCACAATTTACCTAGTGCAGAATTGGACCCTTAATAGTTTATTATACCCATGGAGAATACTCTTGCGATCTTCATGCCTATTAACCCCCTTAATACAAGCATGCCTGTGGATGTTAAGACCCTTTGGCAACAAAAGGCTGGAACTAAAATTATTTCATTGTCACATTTACAAAAAAAAAAATACTGTTGGATCATCGGTGTACTAAGAACCACTCACCCTAAATAAAATGCTGGCAAAACAAATAGAACAAATAATTCTTTTGAACAAAGGAACAAGTTTGACAGTTTTATAGGTCTCAGTTATAAAAATTCCATGTTTCGGGTGTTGCTGGAATTCAAGAATTCTAAAGGACACCACATGGTCAGCTCTTCAAAATGGAGAGTCAACAATAAAGAGGAACTAAACTGCTTGGTCATGTCATTGAGATAATGAGCTGACTTGATTTAAGACCCAATATGTGGTACACATGGTGTGTTGATTATCTTCCAACCCCCTCCTTAAGTTGTAAGCAAGGTTCACAAGATGTTGCCGTTTTCTTGGATCTGATACATGCAGAAAATATTGTCAGAAACAATTCCTAGATCCACAGTTTTTGGACTTAAGCATTATTACAGTCTACAGAAATCTTGCATTCTATTGAAAACATGTTTTCCAGAAAGCAAGGAATACCATTTATTAAATTGCTTGTGTGAGGACTGCGAGGCAGCGCTAGAAGTTACTACAAAGGTAGAGAGGTGTCTGGGGGTATGTTTGTTGTGTGTGCGTTTGTATGGAAATATAATACTGTGTGTATGTTAGTGGGGGTGCGCATGCAGTCGTATGTTATTGTGTGCGCATGTGGTACCATTTGAACTGGACTAAAGATGTGTTTGTATACATGTGTTAGTATGTGTGTTTGTAAATTTGAATGCCTGTGCATATGTTAGTATATACATTAAAGTAAGCAACTGTAAAATGAAATAGATTGCGCTATAGGGACTGTGCGGATAACACAGGGGTTGTTGTGGACAATAGAGGGGCTGCTGAGGGCGTATGAATAGGGGCTAGGGGTTATGATATGGGCCTGATGGATACTCATAAGACAGGGGGCAGAGGATCTGGGAACGGCCTGGGGATATTACAAGGGACTGGGCATATATCAGAGGCAAGGCATTTGACAGGAGGCAGGGGCAAGGAATATGACAAGAGCAATGAGTCTGACAAGGTGGGGGTATGATATGTGGGAGATGGATTACACCAACGCTGGCCACACTTTTGCAATGCACTTGCACATTCCTTGGAATTCTCACCAATTCTTAGCTAAGTGAAT
The DNA here is from genome assembly GCA_029215755.1 of Spea hammondii. Taxonomy (NCBI): domain Eukaryota; kingdom Metazoa; phylum Chordata; class Amphibia; order Anura; family Pelobatidae; genus Spea; species Spea hammondii. The sequence continues at coordinate 40,520,305 of JARDYJ010000005.1, read as the reverse complement.
AAACCCTGTCAATGCTTTATGTTGTCAAATTTATGACTGTAAAAATATAATAATATAAAAATACTTTTGTTTTTGTGGGGTACAAGCCATCTTGCACCAAGGCCCTTAGCTGACTAGTTTTGCCACTGATATACATACAAACATATTACATGTGTCACCGTGTCTGTTCAAAAGTGGCTATTATGTCTATTATTGCACACTATTTCGGAAAAACGTGTATAATATTCCTTTAGAATGCAAATTTTAAGCACAATTATCTGCTGTTTTTATTCATTGAGTAGGACCTCTTGCTCCTTGCTCTGCAGAGTACTAAATCACAGCTCATAAGAGGAGGTTAGCTGCAAATTGGCATGGAAGGCATTGCCAAACATCTCAAAACATGATTCAGCATGTATACATTGTAATCTGTCTAAATTGTAATGCATTAACATATACAAACATGGACATTAACAATTCATTTATCATTCTGGATGCAAATGATTTTCTTATAGCAGTGCATTTGCTTATGACGCACTTCTTAACATCCACTTTTACCTGGTACAGCAGGTTCCCCTGTTGATATATACCATACCCGGTTATGGTGCTACCTCCATGGAACTGCTGCCTTTGGCTTAGTCGGCCTAGGCTAAGGCCTAGTTTCTGTTCACTCCAGCCCGTTTCTTAGAAAAAGGCCACTTCTTTGGCAATAACAAACCCTAATTTTATCAACTGCATTATAGAAATACTACCCAATGACATATTTGCATTATAACAGCATCCGTTCAAAGGCAAATACAAGAAAAAGGCTTGCATTATATGATTTTTACCATCAACAAAAGACAACAAAAATTGATTCTGGAGAACATCGGACATATGTACAATATTACAGAATTTATTTTGTGACAAGAAAGGAACAGAGAGTGAAGTTGTTTCAGGAAAAGATCACAATTGTCAGCTCCAGCTTGTACGCATCATGAGCACTGGCTAGCTTGACTGACAATGGGATTTAATGTAGCCTAACTATAGTAGCCTTAAGCACAGATACCAAAGTATGACAACGGCAGCAGAAAGGCATGCCCTGGATCTGCTCAGATTGTTGTTGGAATTTATATTGCATGTTCAAGACAGACATTTCCTTTTTTTCCTATATACTATTAGAGTCAAAGCAGAAGAAACATTTTCAAACGCATTCATGGCGGTGGCAGAAGAGATACTACTTGAACTTCAGGTTGATTTCATTATTATTATAATTATTATTATTATAACCCCAACATACTTTGTAGAGCTGCATAATGGAATTATGAAAGTAAACGGTACATAACATGATTTTTTTTTTTTGCTTATAAGAACAGAAAAGAGAAGAAACTATTGCTTTGAAGTGCTCACAAAAAAGTAGCAAAGAGGGGCAATAAGGTTCAATGGTTTAGCCACTCTGAGGATATTCCATCCATCATACGCAAGAGGGATTCAGCAGAAACTATTCTATGCATTTGCCTTCTTTCCCCATCTCCAAGAGTTCCATGGAGTCTAATGAGACCCCTACCACGTAAGAGGCAGACGGCACTCTTAATGAATTCAATGGGAGAGCTATCCTGCCAGTTATTGGCATGTACTGTAATAATTGGTGGGGCTATATTAGGCAATACACTGTCGCTTTAAATATCAAGTGACAAACCGAGATAGTGGGTGACGGTGCATTTGATACATCTCTTTGCTACATAAAGGGTTACATAAATAAAAAAACAAATATATGTTATAAATACCCAGAACAGAAAACCTGGGAAAAGGTCAGGCTGTTTTCCTCAATAATGGCATTAAAAATGGCAATGGTAGATTTGACATGTATATGCAAATGAAGGGAAAATGGGGAAAAAAATAAACACATTGCAGTGAATTTCTGCATCTGTATTAAATGCTCTTTCAAAGACCGTGACCAACAAAAAAAACACAATTTACGTGGTTTAATTGGCAATGGGAAAAACACAGAACATGGCATAAACGCACAGAGCTGTTGTGTCTTGACATGGATGATGCAAAAAATAAATTCTAGTTTTTTAGTTATGAGTATGCCATTGCAATCATAACACAATGTAAAAATTCACTGCATTTTTTTTTAGTCTTATGTTACGATGTATGGTTTGCCAAAATGTGCAGGAGCGCCAGGCTTGGGCCTCGGACTCGCATTTCGTTTTATAGAAAAGGAATAAAAATAAACGAGTCCTTGCATAACAATTGGATTTTGGCTCATAGATTTATGGTTCATCACATGCAAACCTTCCTATTATATCTGCCTTAAATCTGAACCTCTTCTTCTTGGATCAAGTAAACAGCATGAGTGAAAGGGCAGAAATTGCAATAGCCCCATTTCTGTGTATCCCAGTTGGACATCTGCATATTGATACAAATACTTATTTCTTATATTTTTGATGGCTTATTTCGCCACAGAGTAGAAACGTGCACCGGTGCAATGCTATAAATGATTTTAGGTACACATAAAAGAAAAGGCTAAAGAACCCTATATCCCCTGCAGTCACTCAGTCACTATACTTTTGACATTTGTTGAATGTTAAGTGCTTTTGTGTGATCCATTCAGAGCAGTGGGAGTGCTTGAAATGAAAGATGATTGCTGTCTTTTTCTAGAACCATAGGAAGGCTACGATGACTACTGGTAAATTGGTCACATGACTGGGACACATTACCGTAGAGCCATAAAGGCTAAGTATTTTGGAGTAACCAAGGGTAAGCAAAGCTGTGGTTTTGATCGTGTTACTAGAATCAACACAGACCACCCCCCCCTTCAAATGTGTGGTTTTATGTAATTTTCAACAGAATACTAAAGAACGCTTGCGATTTGTTTATTAGATCGATATACATTGTGTGTGTGTGTGTGTGTGTGTGTGTGTATATATATATATATATATATAATAGCTCTCTTTGAGCACTTGCATGTATCTTTGGAATATGCATTATACATCATGTCCGTTCAGTTATATTACAATCATTAACAAAGTTAATCTGACACATTCTTGGTAGAGATTCTTCATACAGAAAAGATATTTAGGAGATGCCACTTAACGAAAAGACCACTTAAGGTCTAATATTTATGACAAGAAGCAAAATAAACGTCACCATAGATTACTGGTAAGTCAATAAAATTCAAATGCATTTGTGCTTGGGAGAAGTGAATCTGCCATATTATCGCAAGCACCTGCTTATTACGATATTATAAGGATTATTTGGCAATCTACTCTCATTTTTCGGTCATTTGGGCCTTGGCAGTGTTACACAATTTCCTTTATGATAAGAAGACAAGACAGATATAATTTTAAATATGTATGTTATTTAATCCTCTATCTGCAAAATTGTACTTAAGGAATTACTAAACTGATGTTTAAGGGGCAGGCAAAAAAAAATCCTAGGTCTTTGTGGTCCATGCCATCAGCAAAGTAGTCTCCTAGACTGGTGTGGATGTTAGCGTCAATAAAAAAAAAAAAAAAAAGACAAACTGAAAGGAATAATATATAAAAAAAAACACTATTAATGTCCACTTAATAAACTGGTGTTTTACTAGAGTGTCCTTTACTTTTAAATGAACAAGAGCCTTGTGTACTCTGTGATTATAGGAACTACATCTTGACTCTTAGTAGACAAAGAGAAATGACAGCATTTTCTTGACAGCACCACATTTACGTTGTACATTTAATTCTAGGTCAATATGGAACAAAGGGCTGGACTACTGATGCTACATGGGTTAAAAGACCTCATTTAGTTAGGAACGGCAAAGAAAATAGAAAATTATACAATGCTATGAAAATCTGGTTTTAGAAATAATTCTTTTAAAAATATTATTATATTGACATATTTGATGGTCCTTTGCCACAACGGGAAGGCAGAGAAAATTGACTACATGAATATCAAATGCTATATGATTAAAACGGTTCCTAGCCACTATGCCTTATGTGTCAATGGTATTGTCAAATTGGATATTTTTTTAAAAAAATTTTTGGTTATTTTTTACTCTCCATCTGATATTAACAGCACCAATAAACAAACATAATGCAATTTAATAACTCAAAAATAAAATAAAATGGGGCAGAGTATACAATACATAAGAGCAAGTATTATCGCTTTGTATAATCTGAATTCAAGTACATGCATTTAAAAGATGATTAGCTAATTAGCTAATGTGTCGCTGATTATTTTTCAAAGCTTTCATCTTAAATCAATGGTAGCATTAGGTTGATTCTGCAACCAAGCTTGGTTACCTCCTACAGATTTATATTCTAATGATATTCTCTGATGCCCATGGAAGTAAACAGGTGTAGCTACATTAATTGCTTATAAATGGAATTAAATGTCAAGTAATTAATTCAATTATTTGATGTGTGTTTACAAATATTCATGTTGATGCTACATGGTCTCACTGAAACACAACCAGAGGTAGTAAAAGTGAAACTATATATTTTTAATTATCGAGTATATATTCTTGATAAGCTGAGAATTTTAGGTTAACATATACACCCCAAAAAATGGGTTTAGCTTATCTGTTCATACTGTGGTTGGATCGGTGGGGGATAGAAATGGGACAGATTCATTCTAAGGAATAGCAAAGGTCAAGTGCCATCACATAACAGTGTATCTGCAGTGAGCACAGGCTGAGGCTTCAGAAAGTGAGTACCAGTAGTTTGCTTATATGTTTGTATTTGTGTGTGAGTGCCAGGGTATGTGTGTTAGTGTGAGCATCTGTGTGAATATGTGAGTGTCTAGGTGTGTATGTCTAAATTGTCACAATTGGCTTATGCAAGGTTACACAGTTTTCATGTTTTTGTTTGCTTGAAATTTTGAGGGTCATCTTATCCACAGATTGGGTTTATTTGGTAATTAAATAATAAAAAAAAGTTGACTTCAAACGTCAAAAGGTGGGAATGCTAAGATGGTGCCTGCTTATTGCTCTAATGTCTGTGACGTGGAATAATTGTAAAACAAACACCAAATAGCATGGGGGTTATTTGTAAAGAGAGCTGCAGATGCAAAGTGGTAAAATTGGTGCAGTTACTATAGCAACCAACAGAACTGTATTACCCTTCAATCTTAATTGATGTGCGCTACTACCTTCCTTTTTCCTAACCAACAGAATGTGCCTGGTGTTTGCTTCAGTTTTACCTCTTTGCGGCATAATTCCTCAACATAACCTTATTTGCTTTTTATTTTATTTTTAATAATGCACAGAACATTACTTGAATAAACAGTTGTAGGGATACCAATTACTCTTAATTCATGATATTAATCCAACACTCAATCTACAAACAAATGTTTTTCAGAGATTTTAATAGTTAAAGGTAAAACTCTAGGACACAGTGTAGTCTTTCTTATTAGGCAGCTGGACACAGTGTAATGTTTCTTGTTAGGCAATTGCATATGTTGCCTTAGGGTAAATGATTAAAGTACAACAAACGTTAGCACGGTAAGTATGGGTTATTATACAATACATTCCAGCTATTGGAATGGGAGGCCCTGGGGCTGTGGTCGGAGGTTTAGCTCTGTATGGAGGCTATAGCAGCTCCTGTGCATCAGATGATATCCACGCCAGGGAACTCTCCAGATTTGATGCATGGTCTCCAGGTGAAGACCTGCTTCATTGGGTCACTGGATCCGTTTCTCACTTCTCCAGGCAGGGGAGTGGAGTTTGGCTTTATCTGTAGCTCAGAACCACCGGAGTAGTAGGACACTGCAAGGGCATCATTATACAGCAAAGGCAATTTTATTGGACGTAACAGGTCCATGTTAAATCTTACAGTACCTCTTCATGGCCTGCCTCTATTATTGTGATGGGCCACTGGCTAGTTAAGCAGTCGTGTGTGCCAAACTCTGCTACCAAGAAGAAAGCAATACACAATCATGTGTCGCCAATCCCAATCTCCGAGTTTCTGCAACAGGCAAAGACTTTTTGCTTTGCCGATCCTGTGCAGAAACAATGCCGGCGTTATTCCCCCCTTAACACTTGCTTCGGTAACACTCTATCCTACACAGCTAAGCATCTCTAGTGCTGATCACATGAGAGCAAGATCCAAATTCTAATTACTGGATGTCATTGTCGTGCCCAGAAAACCAATTGGAGTTTTTTCCTCTGTAGAAGTTTCCCTACTGCAGGTTGCAGCACGTTATATGATTGTGTATGTCTGTGTTTTAGATAACCTCGGCTTAACAAATGCCTTTGCGCAGAAAAATGTCAGTTACCTTAAGCATTTCTCATGAAATTAGGGAACTGCTGATTTCTCTTCTGATAAAAAAAAAAAAAAAAAGCAGTTTACGCATTGTGAATAAAGGAGAAGAGTCAACGAGGTTAGCCGGCAGGATGAACTTTCCAGCACCCCTGTTTAACAATCAGGCTGAACAATATCTTTTCTCTCTCTGGACATCAATAAAATACTTCAGGTGATGTATTAGAGGTCAGCTTTACACAGCTTTGCTTTCCCACCTACTAGTTTATTCACTAAACCCCATGTCAGATGACAGATCTTTAATGCATCTTTATTATTACCATAATCATAATATATATATATATTTTTTTTTTAAACTGTGTAAGCTAGGCTTATAAACATCTTGTGACTTTGCACACAAGCAAACATAGGATTACAAGGTTATTACATAGTCATTTGATGGCTTCTCTTCTGCAGAGCATTTACAAAGAGGTCAGTAAGCTGAAGGAAAATTAATTTACAACACAATCAAGTACCTGTATCAGTCCACGTTAACTGAGACTGACGTTAAATAACATTAACATAAGGTACAATTGGCATGATTCCATTTTTACTCTTCATGATACTATAACAGTAGTATATATGGTAATATTTTAGTGGTTGCAATTATGGGTAAACAAAAAGGGTTCATGGATTGAAAAATGTTATTGATATTTGTTCCGGATTTGTATAAAAATTTGGAAATGTGTTCCCAACATCGAACAAGCCTTTATAACAACACAGAGCTAAGTGGTCTAAGACTTCTCAGATATCCAGCTACATATTTTTCCTATTTCTGTTCTGATTAATAAAAAAAAATGCCATATCATCTCTATAGTTGAAATCAGGCCCAGATTGGCCATATGACACACGAGGCAGATGCCCGGTGGCCAGTATGGCTGCATATTTACCGATATTGCCATTCCATCGGCAGATCAGGTCTTCCAGTATGTGGCCGCGGGCTGCTTAAGTATAAAAACGTAATTTGCAGTCACATATATCCAGCTGGCGGCCTCACCAATGTGATTTTGGTGACAACTGGCCTTAAAGTGCCAGGGCCACCTACTTATCCACAGTCTGGCTCTGGTGTAACTCATATAGTATTTGCACACTCTTACCTGTAAGTGTTAAGCGTGTTTTGCTGCCATAGAATATCTGGAATCTTTCTACAGAGCATGATAAGGTTACACCAAACGGCAACGCTCGGTAATCAAGCTACAAGTGGTGACGTTTCACAAGCACATTCTTCTCTTAATTAATATTGTTATGTTTTTTTATACAAACGGACTCCATTCTTTAGAGTACAAAATGCAACAGCTGCCCTTCCAATGTGTTCACAATGGCATTACAAATCCATGCTGGAATTACACATATTCTAGAAAACAAGAATGTAACTAAATTTTCCTAATCATCCGATAAGTTGGCCAGAAATCATGGTGTATATATATAATAATCACAGTGTATAATAACCTTTCAAAGTATCCAGGGGTTTACTCCCTAAAGCATGAACTAAGACACAATAATTATCTTTATGGATAATGATCAAAGTTAACGCTGACTTCTTCAAGAGTTACATTTGTCAGGATGCTTCAGCAGCTGGGACCCTGCCAGGGGCAACCCACTGACCTCAAGGGCACACTCCCTACCACATTAACCTGACGCTACTAACCACTTCTGTACAAAACTGCCATTTCAACGCAGTAATAAAGTTTAACCCCTTGCAAACAAAAGGAAATAAGTTAATTATGGACCAAGTGCCTGCATTTAAAGGGCCACTGCTCGCAATGCAATTACTCCTTAAAAGCATATCCAGCAACCAGAACCAATTAAGAAAACCAGATAATGTTGCAAACAATGCTGGGGGTAACCACAGGTAACTACCCAGATGGTGTAGAACTACAACCTCCGTCATGCTGTTCATTTGTATTTGTAATATGCACTACAGTACACCCAAAACGGCCTCCTATATGCCTTTTGTTTCTAGAAGCCCTTGCTATATAATGTGTAGTTTTAATCTACTTTTGTACTTTGGCTACCATAATGGAAGATAATTATCCTTCACTGTCTATAAGACAAATGGGGGGGGGGGGGGGTACAAAAACTTTTTTTTTTTATTATGGTCAATCAATGCACCCGTAAGAACTGTGGTTTTCCATAAAATGAGCCCATATCATGTAACAGGTGCACTAAAAGTGCCAAATGCTTCTAATTACCGAGATCTGTACAGTTTTTAAAGACATGTAAATACATTAATTTAAAAAAAAGTAAAGGGGTACTTTGTTTTAAAGGAGGAGAAATATTACAACAATATGTCAATCTAAAACTAGAGGCTTAGATGTAATAGCTGGCATTTAAAGTGGAACAGCTTACCAGTAGAAGTGGTAGTGGTAGAGGCTAATGCAGCGACTGAATATGGCTATCCGGAATCTACGGTCAGACCAAGGACCTATTAAGTTCCTAGTTACTAACCGGTGTCTTTCTTATAAAACACTGTACAATAATCAGTACTTATTTGATACAATTTCTTGGCTAATTTTAAAGCTCAGAGTGGGAAAAAAAAAGTCTTGCTAATTTTCACAGATTGCGGTCTTAATTTTCATTTGTGCCGCAGTGCCATGGATAACAGAAATATCTATTAAAGGTCCATAGCAGTAATTTAATGAAGAGAAAAATCTAATGGCTTTTCAGTAGAATTCCTTCATTAACTTTTAAAGGGTGTTTTCAGCAATCATCATTGCGAGCAAGCATATTTTGTAAATGCAAAAAAAAAAATCCTTTCGGGGCCATCATTGTAGTAGATGGCAAAGGGCCAAACAAAGCCATTTTCCCTTGGTATATACTGATTAGAGTAGGTCACGAAGCTAACTTGCACTGCACGTTATTAAGTTCATTCATTAAACATGGTGTGGGGAACGCAGTAATGCCACAGACCTAAGGTCACCGAGATCTGATCCGGCTTTGATTGTAATACACAGACTTAGTTGAAACAAATTGATTCTTTTAACCCCAAGGTGCTGAGCGGTTCTGTTTTCCATGCGTGTTATTCATAAAAATCCTCGCAGACAAAAAGAAAAAGGGAATTAGAAACATTTACATTACTCCAGGCAGAACAGAATACATATGAGATCTTAATTTGCTTCTCCAACAGGGTGTTTGTAGGGACAGGTGTGAATTCATATGCAGCGCTGTTTTAAGCAATATATATAAATAGATATAGAGTACATAATTTACCCCAAAAACAATTAGAGCCTCCACAGCCATAATACCCACTTATCTCATGTTAAAAACCTTTATATTTAATTATAAGCCCCCTCCCATTGTAATTATTTATTGTTTTATATAGCGCCATCAGATTCCACAGCGCTGTACAAAGGGTAGAAATACCTCTATAGCAGGAGGGATGTTCCAGGCATATGAGAACTTAACGCTGTCACATAGTCCTCAACATTTGAGGTGACCTAAGGGGATACCTTTGTTGGCAGGGGTCACTAAAGGTGACCTCAAGAGCCACCCAACAGTGCTCAGCTGCAGAGTATTGTGAGCTGGTGCACCTTCCAAGATATTATTATTGCTGCTGCTAATGCCCTGGTGTGTCCTATATCTTATAGAACAACACTGCAGGAGCCGAACTTTTTATCAAAAATAAAAATATATCATTTCATGTAATAAACAAATTTTAAAAGTATGTAGATTTTAAAATGGGCTGAAACAATTATAAAATAAAATGACAAATTTCAGTACAATGTAATATTTGCACATCTTACTCGATTCTGGGGCTATTTACCAAATTCCATCAACCCCCGCCCCCCCGTATTTCTGATGATCCTGCGCCGCACTAGACAATTTACAACCCGACGCGTTTTGCCGACTACGCAGCTTCCTGCGAATGGCCCGCCGATATGTCATAATACAGTATTACAACACTTTCTTTCTCATTTAGGCCTGCAGAGATGTGAATAGGGATCAGTAATCCCTCATGTAGCGAGAAGCCTCGGGGCACCCCTATGGTAAAGTCATGGAGGCTGTTTGCACTGTTCCCTTGGCAGATGCCCAAGGCCATCCCAGACCTTCTGAGCAAGCTATTGATAGCCATTTAAAAGAAATCCTGGCTGCAATATTATTTATACTGATAAATGTTATCATTCAAATTTTACACTTCCGGCTCAAATTATTTTTAATGAAAAATACTTGGCAAATTCTATAAATACATCAAATACACAGATCTCTACGCAAACTGCATTTTTACTGTCACAATCCTAGCTGGCGGTTTTTTGATTTTCACGCATGAACATTAATGGGTTAGTCTTGTTTTACGCTGAATGGTAAATTTAGGTTCTGCTTTCCTTTATCATCTTTTTTTCTTTCTTTTCAGGAGCGCTAATTTAAGGTTTACAAATAGCCTGAATTATTTAACTATTGGAAAATCAAAGCCAAGTGTTAAAGAAGCTCTAATGAAACTACAACAAGGCAAGTGATGTGTAGCTCTCCCCATTGGATCGTTTATATGGTTTCATGAAAAAGATCTAGTTCTTCCCAAGTGCATGCGATAACTGTTTATCATATCACCTAACATAATTCCTAAGGCTTCCACAAACAGCCCATCAGAGAACATCTGTCAATTCCCCATATTTATATAATATAGAAAAAGGTAAGCCAAGATGTGTTAATATCACATAACTTAACAAGCCTCCGTTTCTGTACGTAGAAAGGAATGTTTAGGTTATAATTATTACTTTCATTTTGGGACAAACAAATCAACTTATATGGGGCATTAGGTACTTTGTAGAATCGGCACATAATAGAAACGCAAAGCTGTACAAAGGTATTCCTTTCAGTCTCTTCCATCCATACATTAGTTAATAGTGAATTCTTCAGGAACAATGTTTTGTCACAAATACAGACATTATTTACAATTATAAACCTGGCGAGGGCCATTACGGAAAACTCGGATTTTTTATACTGGCCAGGAGAGAACCGTTACTAACAGGTAATGGCTCTTCAGTGAGAAAAGCTCTAAAAAAAATATGTCTATCGTTCTGTTGCACAGAAAAAACGTTATTCAGTTTATAAATTAGACCAGCTTTTCAAATCCTCAGGCGAATGGTATTAAAAAACATTTGAACAGAACTGTCCATAAAAAAAAAATATAAATATATATATATATATAAATATATATATATATAAAATAATAATAAAAAAAATAATAATATATATATATATATATATACATAAAATAAAAAAAATAAAAAATTCGGTGAAAAAATAGTTTCCATGACGCAAAATAACTGCACTATATTATATAATAATATATATATATAATAATTCAAAAGCAAAATAAATACATTCAAATGACTTGAAAGATACATATTGTTTTGAAATATCTCTGATATTTTGCTTATAAAGATCACATCTCCGTTTCGGCTGAACTGAAGAATCTTTTTGCTTTTCATTTGAACTACCTAAGCCAAGCAGTTGCCATAACCAAAACAGGTTGTCATATCACGTTTTAACATGCAAAGCGCAATCCGAAATAGTCTTCAGCGGCAGTCATTTTGTAGATGTGTTATGTTAACATCTCCGTATCTGGACATGGTCCACGTCTGTATTTGCAGGCACCAGGACGCTGTATCTTTTAATTTTGCATGCATGCTAATGTTTTTTTTTTTACCGCAAAAGGTCATACCTGCTTGTGATGACTGACAACTTTTCAGCTTGATTCAAAGCAAACAGCTGCTGGTTTGATTGCCTAGCAACTAAAAGTTGATGGATGACCCTAAAGATGGATAACTACCATAAATCACCTCATTTAGACTCTCTGGGAAAAAAAAAAAAAAAAAAAGATTAAAAACAATGGTTTTCATGACATTTCCTGCACTAAGTAATGCTCTGTGATAAATTTGCCTCTTTTATGGGTAGACGGTTGTGGCTGCTGAAATTAGACACTTTAGTTTTTAACAATCTACACTTCTCACGACATTTAAAGCCCCCTCTCTGCTAGGTGTGTGGGTGCTAAGACACAAAGCAATGAGAGGAAATCCAGACTCCCCTGTCAGTAATCAAGGTAAAGCAGATGTCCCACAGAACATCTGCCAAGTCCGCAGCTCGCTGTAAAAAAGGGGCAATATACACTAATCACTGCGGCCCACAGCGAATCTGGACTTTACAACAAATAAGTAAACATGGCCCTATGAGGTTGATTCTATAAAGCAAGAGAGTATTGGTTTCAAAATCCAAATATCACTACAGTATCGGAAGACCCTGCACTATAAGTCACAGAAGTCTAGTATTCGATGGAAGTTAAGAACTATTGGGCCCATTGTTGCTGATGTAAAGACTCAAACCTTAATAGGTCCTTGGTCTTGTCTTATATTCAGGTTAAGGGGGGAGATACAGTAGGTATAACTTCAAAATACCGTATCATCCCTTTGTTGTCCCTCAGAATGTTCTACAGCCCTTAAACTCACAGTCATGCTCATAGCAACAGGCCATCGTCAAGGGCCAATAATGGAGAGCTTTTCTTGCAAGAAGGTGTTTGTTGACCCTGGACAATGTGTAATTACAGCAGTGAGATGAAATGTTTAACCCAATTCCAGTGACGCTACTACCATGATTATACAACTATAGTATATTTTGTAGTGTTAGCGGTGCTGTCTTCTATGGTTTATCCAAATTATTTGTTTTATTGTTTGTGTTAAGGATGTAGCCTTAATACGTTTTCGCTTTGAGCCCCTAAAAACCCATAACCACCCCATGAATCCATGTGCCATTCACTGATGTCATAAAATTTGTTATGGACAGTATGAGTTCATTGTTGGTCATTCTTAAGTCTGACTGTCTAGTGGCTTAGAAATATATCCCCTTTTTTTTTTTGCAGAGTATTGTAAATTTATTAAAAACCTATTAGAGATCTATATGCTGTACATTCATCTGTAAAGGTAATATAAGCTTTGGAAAATGTCCAGATAGGTTACAAATATCATGGGACATTTTAGTATGAATCATGTATTTTTAATGATTCCTATGAAAACATGATTATTTTTTTTTCATGGCTAATGTGGAATTGCATTTACAGATGGGACTGAGGCTGCATACATGTTGTATTATATATAATAGCATAACAATTCATCATAGCTAAATTGTGTTGGAAAAAAAAACCAGAACAAAGAAATACACTTACCATAAAACAAAAAATGACAACTGATGTAAAGTTTCTGCTTTTATTACAATATGCCAGTAAATTGCTTTAAAGTGTTAAAATAATGGGCTGGGAAGTGCCATTAATAGCACTTTTCAAAACATCTGGTGCTCCCCAAACTTGTAAATGAAACTAAATTAAATATTTATTCACGCTATACAAATTAACATCATTTATTTGCCAGCTACGTACTATTATGAAGAAACAAGCAAAATCTCTGGAAATACCAATAATCCAAGTAGCCCGGTTTGGCACATGTGCATACTTTGCATATAACCATTAATATTATAATTTCTTTATATAATGCTAACAATCTATTGAGCACTTTGCATACTTCATGGGATACGTACGTACTGAAATTGGCCGAGGCAAGCCAATACTTAAGGCAAGGATACGGCTCGCCAGGCTACAATCTACCCTCGATTCCCAGCACTAGGTAGGGTAGATACATGGGGGTTCAATAAGACGTTTACCTTTATTACAGTTTTAATACAAATTAATTTTGAACCCACTGTTCGCCGCTACATTTTAATGAGTTTGTTGTTTCCAAACCTTCTGGCATAATCATTACGGTTTTTGGCAGATGGTTTCTCTGATGACATTTCAAGCATTGCTCTGTCATATTATGTGCTGGGAAGAATTGTAAATACGGCATCATGAGTTCCTTCTAATAAAATTAAGGCGTTAAGACGTATTTAGTGATTTTATTAATAACCTATGTTTTTTAGATCCCACTGTTGTAAACCCCACACGTAGTGATATCATTCAATTACCCATTGCTTTACGTGGATGTTCCAAATGTACCACTTCATCACTTTGCCTCATCTGATTGATCAATTTGCTTCCCAATATTGGGATGGGATATTAAATGCAGAAAGAATAAAGCCCTGCCTATATTGTGAGCAATGACAACTAGCACATATACTGTATTTAACAGCACGTGTAATAATGTGCATTGTACATGTCAATAATACATTCACTAAAGTGGTCTACTCCAGGCTAGGGTGCCTCAGGTCCATCATGTATGAATGGGTGCCTATTTAAAAGGCCATTTTCTAGTCCTATATATCCCTTCGGGGACCACCGGTACAGAAGAAGAAGATTGGGGAGCCGCGTACTCTGTATCTTCGCTGACGTGGTTAAGGTATGACATTGCGTGCTTTTAACTTAAATCACAAGGGCCTCTGGTATATTATACCTTTAAAATACAGAAACCTAGCAAAAGGTGGGGCGATAAAGGTGTGGGTACAGATTACGTGACTTTGTATTTTCATGTTCAGCACATTACAAAGGAAATCCATTCTTACAAATGACTTAAGCCATCCATACCATACGGAACAGTACCGACGGGATGTGCGTGTTTTATGATTTGCTTGTTACAAACACACGCTAGAGTCACGTACATCGAGTGACGGCGGAGTGCAGATATGAATATTTCCAGAATAGCTGTAACCCTGCTCATGACATTTCTTAATCGCTGCAATGATACAGTTCAGAACAACTATTTTATAGAAACAGCAACATGAATGCGATAACTGAGGCAATCTGGAAAAGAAAACAAAAAAAAAACATTTACTGCCCTCTTTAAAAAAACAAAAAAAAACTTTTTCAAGATAATGTAAATCAAGTAAGAGTGTGCGGAATTTTGAAAAGCAGATAAATAAAAGAAAAACATCCATATATTATAGTTCATGGATCCTTGTTTCCAGATTGTCCTTCCCCCTCCCCTGACTGTGTCTCAAGTTACAGCCTTGTACAATCCAAGTCTAAATAATATTCACTATGATAAATGACACCATAACTCCGATATCCACAATCAATCTTAGCTTTAAAGGTACATCCATCTTCAATAATGTTGATGGGGATTCTGTAAAATGGGAAACGTGACTATTTTGCCGACCTCTGAAATCAGTGGTGGGGGGGGGGGGGATGGAGTCTCTGAATGATGGCTGTCAGCCCACATCTGGCAGCAAAAACATAAATTTAACTGTATGCAGGCAAAATGAAGGAGGACAGGCCCTGACTAGGAGGCAACCTCTCTCAAGCCAGGGCCAATTTAAAAAGGCCTCATTTTCTGGAAAGTTCCCGACGTCCAGCTCAGTCATCACACTTTCGCTCAGGATATTGCCACTGTATGCTTGTAAATTATGGAAAAGATCACATTCCCAAGACTAGACTATCATAAAAATACACATTTATTACTATATTCACTTTATGTATTTTGGGTAGAGACAACAAAGGAATCCAACAAGGAAGCCATCTGAGTACCTTCTTTATTTAGATTGTAAGCTCTTGTGTGCATCCACTTAATAAGTAAACACGAAAAATAATAATAAATTACCAGTTGGTAATATAGACTATGATGGCAAGGAATGGATTAACTAGCTAAACAGTATTTCAAGCAATACATTTAAATGTCCTGGTAACAACTGAAGCAAAAGTCTAGATATTTCTGATTAACTGTTGCAGCACCACTACCTTCTTTACATTATTAAGCAAAGTGTGATAGAGGTTTTTTTTTATTATTCCTTTTTCTTTCTCCTTACAAAACAAAGTCACTTTTATCACAAAATGTGATACAGTAAGTCACATACACACAAAGAAAATTATAAAATGTATATGTAAACGTGCATTAACAGACCAATAGGAGCTGTGTTACAATAGCAAATTATGCAAAATACAGTATAAAACTGTTTTTAAGTAATTTTTAAGTACTTGCTAGTATGTTGCAAATATTGCCCAATAAATCAAGTGTTTGGTTATTAACTGGTTACCAGGCAATAATTGAAATATTCTTCCAACATTCTCCCAAAATGATTAGACTAATACATGTAATATAGGAAAAAATAGTCTGCCCTTCCACAGTTTACATGCCCTTTAGACTGTAAGGTCTAACAGATGGAGGCACTTACACCTACTCCCTCCATTTATTTTAATTTGTAATTCTGTGTATTAGTCGTACAGCACTACAGAATCTGTTGGCGCTATACTAACACCACCACAAGCAAACACATGTATTAAAGGTTTCAGAGAAGTCACTTTTTCATATTAGAGCCCACACAAGCTCTTGCAACATTGTAAATTGATATATGAAGAGAGAGATCATTTACATTGTGTTTATAAAACAAAATAGCAAATAATTTTAATCGCAATAAGAGAATAACTGTCTTGTTATAAATTTGAGACAATAATATTGAAGTTATGTGGCTGCTATCAGCAGAGTATTGCAGTTGCACAAAGCCCAGAGAATGGGGGCAAGGGGCCTTTTATTAACTTATATTTTGGGGTTCAGGTTCCCCCGTGGTCGTTGTGTTTCGACTGACGATTTGTTCTAATTCTTCAAATTTTCTTCCTATTGTTGGTTTTATATGGCGGGCAAAGGGCATATGGCTGTACCCTGTAGCCATGGTAACTAGACCCTTCTTATACCTTTGTCACTTTTATAATTCATTCTACCATGTCATACACCTGAAAGGCCATGTCTCTAGAGACTGATCCATGTTTACATTTGCCACCATCCAACTAGCAAGCTGTTTTATAGTCGAACAGGTGTTGGTGTCTTAAGTGCCATAGGATTTGCTGAAAACCATGATTGTGATCCAATCTACCAACTTCAATCCATTTGTATTTGTTTAATCCATTCCTCATTACTTACTATCCAAACTCAAAGAGTGAGGCACGCTTGTCCAAAACACCCTACCCTTTTGTGGACCTTTTGAATATTTAACCCTAAAGGATGTTTAAACAGTTAAAACAAATACAGGGCAAAAAAAGATAACCGAATCGAGGGGGTTAGCAATTGTCAAGGAAAAAAGGCAGATGTTCATGAAATATAGGCCGAGGTTGTGCATGTGTGGTCCCAACAGACCTGCACGTGACACTGATATATCCATCACATTTTGATGTAGCACCTACATCTATACCAAAACCATCCAACTCTGCATAAAAATGGATGCCAGCACTTGAGCCTGAATGTGAGATATCTATATCATATCAAATGTTCCACGTATAGTGACTGGTGTCACATTGCATCTATAATTCCTGTACGTGCAAGAACATCAAGTAGCACTATTGCAGAGATAAAAGTAGAGCAGTCAACAAGGGAATTCTGTTGCCATGGTGACTGCACCAGTTTTACCCCTTTTCTTTATGCATAACCCCCAAGACTTCTATAAAGGATCATTTTATGATAGTTAATTTAACCTAGAAGTTTTTTTTTAAGTTTACATAGGCATATTACAGATTCAGAACCATTTGTGCATTCAGAAATCATCCCTATGTCCTTTAATACAAACTGTGGACCTAACTTTGTAAGCTATGTGCCCTATTCGGTCCAATCATTATAAAATAAACAACTGAATACATTTTGCATGGAATCATATAAATGCAATAGGCTTAATATTCACTTCTATTGGCTACGATCTACTCTTCCTCTCCCATAGCATTGTAATAAACCATAATGAAACTAGTGATACACTGTACAGATTAAGATGCCAAATATGTTGATATTTTGCTGACGCTTCTAAAATTCTATGGAAAACACACACATGTATGCATAAATAATCCTATACTATTATTGGCTGCTGGCTTCCAAGCACCAGGGCTGATATTAAACCCCCATCCTAGTAGAGGACAATAGTTAATTTCAGATTTAAATGTAAGATTTAACACACACAAATTATCTAAATTATATAAATAATGTATTTTGGTGTATGATTGCAAATAATACTACAGATACAAGAGTAACAATAAAATTATCCAACAAAAGACATACACACACACACACACACACACACACGTACACAAGCATGCATAAACACAATCATTTATAGGTTTTGTGGACCCTTTGCTACACTCTAGTGATCACATTCAATATTGCTTCTTAAATTAATATTTCTACACCCCACCAGTGGTTTTAATAAAAATTGTGTCCGCGATATTTAAAGGGTTAGATCAACTTCAATGGCAATGCCCAGTAGCGGAAGAATATATATATACACCATATTCAAGCATCTTGCTTTTCTAATCGGAGGGCTGTTTATGAAAATCAGCTCAATTATACCTTTGCAAATCTGAATAGTTTATTTGCATATTCACAAACAGCAAGCACAAAACTGCAATTTTATCCTAATGGTTTTCATTGCTGAACACTGCCAAGGCAGAATTTATTAAAACTCTAAGTCTGGGAATAAAGGCGACCAACATTTATTCCCACGGTCCGATTGTGTCTCCTAAATCTAGCCAAAGAAGCCACCTGAGCTCTCTTATTTGCCTACTGGGATGAGAAGAAATTCAAGCCATTAAGACAGATAACCCTTTCCAGACATGTTTTAATAAGGGGTTGTGGCATTACAAATTATGGGTTAAAAAATAAGAAAGAAAGTCCCAGTAGAAATATCACTTATAGAACAATTTGGCTGTAATATATACAATGGATCTGTGGGAAAATAAATGTTTTCAGTTCCTGGTAGCTGGAGTAGGTTATTTTTGAGAAAGAAAAAATCATAAACACCATTAAAACGTAAGAATTCCATTTGATTGTAGCATCCAATTATTTGCAATTTCATTACATTTTACACAAAAAAATAGCTGCAATTTGGGAGCCTCAAATGTGAAATCTATTCCTGTGTCATTTATTTAACTTCTTTTTCAGAAGGGGGAAGAATATCTTGGCCTCAAAAGGTACAACTTTGAAAGGGTATTCGGGAGTTAAAGGAAAAAAAACAGTGCTACCTCTAAGGTGAGCAAGGCACGCTGGCAACAGTTTGTGAAGTCTTCTTGAGAAAGCATATAGTACAAAGCTAATTTGAAAGCCTATTTAGTTCAATGCAGCATACATTGGGTGATTATTTGTTTTTAGCAGTCCTGTCTCAAAGGCTTACGCACCATATTGCTCGTTATTATTTATGGATTTCTGTAGCGCCATCATATTCCGCAGCATTGTACATCTCAATGTACACAAATGCCGCTAGCGTTCTAATGGTGGAGAAAAAAAATTGTAGGGGATCCCACCGATACTTTAGGGGTTAATTCTGGGACTGTTGAGCAACTTGCAGTTACACTGTGAAGACAGAAACATCACAGACTTTCCTGGCAAGAGGCTCACAGAGGGTAGGAGGGGACTACAAAATGAACTCTCTCAGGCTTTGTCCTGTATGTTTCCCAAGGCCTGCCCTGGCCCCTTTGATAAATGACACATGTCATTCTGTCACTGGCTGACATCGCAGCTGGGAGGGCCGATGATGTATGACTCTACTGAAAAGGAAATCAACTTTTTTGGCACCAACTATTTATGCACCCTGCGTAAGGATTTTTTTTTTTTTTTGTAAACTGTATAAAAAAAAAAAATAATAATAAAAAAAAAAAGCAGAATTTACAAAATAAATAAATAAATAAATAAAAGGACTGAACGACAGTTAACACTTAACATAAATTAGTTGGGTAATGGTGAAATGTGCTAGTCTGTGATAAATAAAAGCTACATTAGTCAATTATTAATCACACTCCAACTTGTAGCCAAAACCCATGACTTAAATCAGAGGCCTGAGCTGCCTTGCAAACAGATAAGACACTGCTTGATAGATGTCGTGCATAGTGTAATCAGGAAGGAATCAAAGACTTAGTCAGGTTTAACCAACAGCCATGTATAGAAAATTCTGGAAAGAGAGACAAGTTGCACTGCTGAACTGGTTTGAAATCAGTCTTTTCCATAAAATTCCATAAAACCACAATTACCTGCTCGTTCGCATTAACGGTTTTTCCCTGCCAACACCAAACATTCTCCTCCGAAAATATACATTTTGAGTGTTTCTAAATTCCTGATCTGTGTTTTGTGTTGAATGATATTTTTTTTTTGGAAAAATACACAAGTTCAGACAAGAAAAGATACCTCTTAATTGAATGTATGTGCTCATGTATATCATCAAGTGTCATTGGTAAAGCGGTAAATCTGCAACCAACACAACACAACACAACCAATACATTATATACATCAATACATATTCTGCAATAAGGTAAAAGAAAAAAAAAAAAAGAATTTCTGGCATGCCGCAGACTGTAAGTATAATATCTCATCCCGTGTAAATTCTGATTTCTATGAGCATTGATGCAAAAATAATAATAATAAAAAAAAAAAAATTGTGAAACATATCTCTCTGCTTCTGCGTCAGTGGCTTATCCCGGTCATTATTAAATGGATTCACGCAGGGACATCAAGTGTCTCAAATGTGATAATTTTTGCACGGATTGCATTTTGAGCATTCGGTTTAATCGAATGAACTCACATTGGGCTCTAAGGCATTAGAATATATTCAAGACGACGGGGGAAATATTTATGTATATTCAACAAGCATATACATACATTAAATATGACTGTATACATTTTATAGCACATCGAGGATATTAAAATTAAACATAATTTATGACATGAGCACTTAAAACTAATTTTTGTTAAGGGTTAGTAAAAGGGCATCACTGCTAAATGGAAGCCAAGGATTGGACAGGACATTCAGCTGTTAGTGAACTTAGGTGCCACAGAATGTCCAACTAGCCAAATAGCTGGCCAATAGTCATAGGATTTGCAGTTCATCAATAGCTGGTATTGATATCAACAGAGGTATATTTGAATGTGAAGGCCAGTAAGTACCAAGGAACCCAAATTTACATTTATACATAAAATATATAATAGAGAACTAGTCAATAACAAACTACATAATGGGGCACTGAGGAGCATGAGGCAAGTGTCCATATCACCTGCAGAAACAACAATCAGACCAACATTGGCCAGTTCCCATGGTGAGTTTTCCTGTTTAAAATCATTAACTACCACCAGCCAGCCAGTAAGCTCATGTACTGTCAAGTGTCTGGACATACAGTGGACACACATGCGCAATTGCTTCTTATAGAATGGGTGCGTTGAAGCCCATGGTGTCAGGCCTGTAGCTTTTTGAGTAACAAACAACACTGCACACTCTGCAGCGTGTCTCAGACTGCAGAAGCAGGGACAGTGAAGCAAACTCTTCACTTAATTTTTTTTTCTTTTTTTGAGACCCACTGACCTGGTAAATAACCTCCTCTGTACGCAAAGGTCTAATCTGAATGAATAAAAGACAAATGATCAGGGGAGGTACACTAGTAACTACCAAAACCCAGAAAAAAGTACTATAAAATCTCCTGATTACTCAAATAGATGCCATTAACCCATATTCCTGTTGATCCACACAATGCCACCTTGTGATCTCTGAGAGTAAGCTAAACTAAGGTGTTGGCCAAATACCAACTTCATCTGAGCTGATCCAATGTCAGAATATTGTTAGTGCCAATTAAAAACTATAAAATAGCCTTTATGGTTAGGTAAAGATTGGATGCTAATGTATTGACTGCCCTTCCCACAGCATTGGTGGGAGCCTGAAGTCACATCACAGATGTTAACATTTCAGTACCTTGAAGAAAAGAGTCTGGTGAGCCTCACTGTAGATCGAGGCGCAATCAAATTTACAGTCATGGCAGCAGTTCCTGTCCATTGGCCATTGCACTAAACTCATTAGTAGTATGAAATTACATGAGATCATACATGAATCTTTGCGGCTAAAATACATTCTTAGATGGCTACGATCAGTTCAAGGGGTAGTAAAGTAAATTACAAGTTCTAAGCACTAAGCATTAGAGGGGGGTGCACACACCCACACACAAGTGGCCAACACTCACATAGGCTGCAAAACAACACATCGACAAAATAAAAATCAACCTCACAAAATAAAAAAAAATCAAGTCAACGCACCTCAAAATTCAGATTATACGAGAGGTCCGTCTCAGTCAGGGGCATAACACAGGCACGGGGGTCCCAAGCTTTCTTGGACCAAAAGTTGGCTCTATGTTATTAATTATGTTTGTTACATGATATTTAGATCCTAAAGAAGATGTTCACATGGCGGCACCGAGGAACTACCAGTTCTTTGCACCTTTAAAAGGTTGCCACACAATCTCCTTAAACTGATACGTTCAGCCTTCTGCAGCTATAACTTTTTTTTTTTTTACTTAGCTGTGACTTTTTAGTACTTTTGTAGTTTTTAAGCAATAAAAGGTATAAATGTACAGTAGATTTACCTTCTGGAAAAATCTTCAAGGAAAAAAGGAGAAAAGATAAACACATACACAGACAAACTGGCATTTGAAACTTCTGCCATCCCCTTTGGTATCATATAATTTTTCTTAGAGTCCGTTCTGGATTCTGATAGTGTGCAGAATGTTTATATTACCAAGGTCTCCCCATAAAACGTTTATACTTTTTCTTTATGACCTGTCCTTGATTTGACACTTCCGCTCATCAGAAAGGGATTTATAAAATAATCCTGAAGGTGAAGAACAGACATCTGTCAGGAACTGGCTGGGTTTCACTTTGCGAAATTTAAGAAGGAAAGAAAATTCAACTAAGCCCTCTTTAGTCACCAAAAGAGATCAAAGGTAATTATTAAGGGAGACAGACGTCATAAAAAATAAAATTTATGTAGTTGTTGAGCAGAAGAAAAAAAAGAAAGAAAGAAGGATTTTGTGATGTTTCAAAAGGAGCAAAAAAAAAATAAAAAATGATCTACATTTCACACAATCAGAAAGTGTGTGTGTGTGTGTGTGTATAGAATGTGGGAGCGTGATTTACTAATTTAAAAGAAAGAAAACTATTTTTACAAGTTTAAACTAAAAAGTCTTTCAAACCTTGCCATCTGTGGGTACATGAACTATGGATGACCCCGGATGATTTGCACTCAGCTCAGAATCCCTTAGAAAGCAGGGAAAAAGTATCATTAAGAATGACTGATGACTGCCAGTCATGGTTGACCTCACCCAAGCTTTGGTCTCTGCCTCAGTAATAAGCTGGCCTTTATTAGCACCAACACTCCATAAAAGGGGTGTGTTTAGTCACAGGATAGCAGGCTTCTAATGCTCATTGCTTCTCCTTGAAAGATTGATTAGTGCTCATTTTTACTGCCTCCTCTGTATATACAGTGAGGATACTGTGAATTGTCAGGGCCTGTAATATTGATGAGTGCTACAGCTGCAAAGCCCGAAGAGTTGAACGGGGAAGAGAGAGGACAAACTTCTCGGCTGCACGCGGTGATTTCTGAGACTTGCTGATAGGCAGATATGAACTGTAAAGTATTTATTTCATAGCGCTTCAGCCAAGTGTGCAGAGATATTCATCAAAGCACAGAGGTAACAACGTGAGGATGCATAAAAGGTATAAATTGTATCCTAGAGAACTTCACGTCGGCAAATTAAACATTACATTGCCGGCCACGTAACACTTAAAGACGGGATTCTATAGGATCTGTACAACTGGAAAGCCTGGAGGAAGGAGCAGGCTTCTTCTTTATTTAGTAGTAAATAATTGTTTGAGCCATCATTTGTAAAGAAAGCATTAGATACAAAATATAAGTTTTCAATGCTAAAAAGAAATTATAACCAAGCCAAACTCCGGGACCCAAATCCTGCTGGAGATTCAGAATGTGTCTAGTTAACGCTGGAGTAGTTTTGGTGCAAACCGGTAAAAGTGGTGCAGCAGCCATAGCAACTAATGCAACGCTCCTGTTGATTGCTTCGCTTTTATCAGTTAGACCTAGAATTGATCTTTATAAATAACCTCCTTTGTGTATCACAGGGCAAGGGTCAGCGGTACATTGAAAACCCGTTGTGTGCATAGCCCTTGAGCACCCGTGCTCAAAGCATCTGTAAAAGAGGCTATCAACTGGGAAGAATAAAGAAAGAAGGAATAAATACACCTTTGTGTTCATTTGCTTGTTAGGTTAGTGGTGTTTTTTTTCAGCTAAAAAGGTGTTTTAATTGATGAAGGACTGGATTAGGTACCATTAAAAAAAAATGCACGGCCAATAAATGCGTATGGTCACTAAGCACATATTACCATTCACCATTTGTTACTGATCTACCCATTTGTCAGCTCCTAAGTGACCTGTCAGGGGTCACAATCAGGCCTTGGAAGGTTCTATCTACCTATTCACAGGCCAGAGCCGTAACAACAACATTAGCCTATGTTTTATCTCGGACCATAAGTCAATCTACTGTAATAACTATTGTTAACATGGGTGTATCGTTTTAGCACTTGAAGGAGTAAGCCTCTTAACAATATAACTAGATGACTAAAGGTTTATTACCCGTGCATTTTTATATGTGAACAGAAAGGAGTAAAAGAAAAAAAATTATAGCTGCTTAGCCGCTCACCAAAATATAGCTTTTCTTTCATGTCTATAAGATTAGTATTGATTGAAGGGACCCTTTTCTCATGTAAGGCTACAGAACTGAAGAATTAGAACAGCAGACATTGTGAATGCACTTGCCGCGGTAGAAAATTCTCTTTTCAGACATCTATTCAACATAAAGCTAAGCAGGTACTCCTGTACTGCATAATGAGAGGGAAATAAAAATAAGAGCGTAATATAAGACTGCTATAGCCTCAATGCAAGGTGGGCTTTCGAAACCCCTGCTTCTCCTGAGTGTCACGTGGCCCTAGTGTTAGCGTAGTCCAAGGTTAGATAATGGCAGCCATTAATCTCTTGATGGACTACAGTTCTTATCATGCTTATCCAACCTTTAGCGTAATATAACAGAGAAGAGTGCATTGCAGAGCACAGTCCTTGCTGCTGTGGAACCAGAACCCTCAGTCGATCCACTCTTTCACAGCAGAAGGCCAATGATTGGCTTTGGTCTTGGTTTCCAAACTCGATGGGAGTTATACTCCATTAACAGCTGGAGTCGTGTATTTTATCACAACAAATCTGTATTACATAATAAAGGGGAGTTGGTCTGTGAGCTATTAAGAGTTATATGGTAAGACTTCTTGGTGGGTTGGATTTGTATTTGAAATAAAGTATAAGCATTATTTTATTGGGCCTCCTACATTAGAGAATAGATTATAATGTTACTTTTTTAATTTGGGATCATTTCCCTTTAAGGAACAAGACACAAAATAAAAC